>CM052810.1:119356801-119382727 GCA_028533885.1 Nasua narica | reverse complement strand
CCGAGAGGGAAAAGCACAATTGGATTTGAGAATAACATCCTGACGTTCCCAGGAGGAACAAACTAAAACTAAAAGACAACAAGGTGCTTCCTGCCAGTCAGTAAATCCAATAAGCAAAGGAGATGCCTCGACCTGGCGCTGGGTAGTTACTTGTCAGCCTGACTCCCTCCGCCCGAGAGCAGCCATGTGGTTCTCAGAGCTAACAGCTGCCAAGCAGAACCCTTCAGATTAACCCATAGGTGGTGTTGAACCACTTCCCATTAAGATATTTGCAAAGCAAACAAAAATGATAGCCCCACTCTGAGCGCTGGGAGCTGGCCAGGAGCGCTGGCTGTTCTTGTTGACACAAAGAGCTCTCTGGGGAAGGTCTGGGCCAGAGCAAGGAAGGCCATTCCTGCCTGCGTCTCCAGACTGTGTTGATTTTAGGCCATTAGAATCTTGGTAACAGGGTCTGTTTATTATCTAATTTCCCAATCACAGCAGTCGTGAGAGCCCTGTCTCACCAAAGCTCTCTCTATTCTTGTCTTCCTGACCCTACACCATTCAGATGAAAAGAAGAAAATTCAACCCTCCTCCTGTTTTGTCTACTCATCGAGGAGAGAAGTCTGAGAAGTCACTGAGATACACACAGAAAAAGTGCGGTATTATTACCGTCAATAGCTTCTGTGGTGAACACTTGCTTAGGTTCCTTCTTAGTTTAAAGTGCCTGGGGCAATACTAATGGGAAATATGGAGGAATATTTGTGCCCTACAGGTATGGAAGCCAACTGCCACCGAATTCACAAAACACACTTGGAGCAGAAACACTGATTATTTTTTCCTTTTAAACCAGAGAAGAAAATGAAATAAGATTAATAAGATTGTGGAAATGTACAAAGTTAATGTTTCTTCTACCTGCAGGATTATAATCTAGGTTTCCTTAAGTGTTGATGATAAAACACTTTTATGCAGAATTAATTTTTACACAAATTTTGTTTCCTGCAATATTTTCAACTTGAGCAAGTTTTCTTCAAGTTTTTTTTCTTTCTTTCAAAGTAGGCTCAATATGAAAAGTTATTTTTGCCAAAAACTCATTCTGAGCCTGAATTACAAAGGTATGGGTTAAGATATAAGCAGATATCAGAGATATACTGAATTTCTAAAAATTCCTACACTCACAAAATGGGTAATGTAGGATGGGAACAAGGGTTAATAAAATGGTCAGAAGAATTTGCCTGATTTTGTCATTACCTGAAATTGTCCTTTAGATGAGAAACCAGAACATTAGAGGTGTAGGTATCAACTGTGTAAGGAGACAGAGATATTGAGAGAGAGAGAGAGAGAGAAATTGATTTTTTTATAAAGAAAGAAGAGAGCTATTTGACATTTAAAGTACGAAGTTAAAGAGTAACGTTTTAGAATCTTGAACATATGATTCAGTTTTAGATGATATTTATCCAAATACAATTAAATGTCACTGGACCAAAGTTCTCTATAAATGTTCAAGTTTTTCAGAGAGAAAGTAAATCCAACTTTGAGGCTCAACTCTGCAGAGCTCATGCCATCAATTGCTGACAGCATCATTTGCTGATGGCAAATGTGTTTGTGTCCTCAGGTGATCACATCAGAGGCCTTGGTGGGGTGGTGCTGCGACTTTAGCAATACGTAAGATATTGTGAACATAACAGAAATTGGTTTTCATGCCGAACTGTCCAAATCATTTCTGAAGATGCTTTATGTTTGTCTAATACATTAGGCACAAAACATTGCCTTAAAGTGTGGATCTCATGTGTGTGTGTGGGAGGTCAGAGAACCCAAGTTAAAAATGTGTTCTAACATCATTTCTGCTTAAGTTCACTACATCTGGCTCCTAGCAACCAATCCTAAATTTTTAAAAAAGATTTTCTATTTATTTATTTGAGAGAGCTAGAGAAAGATACAGAGAGATAGAGAGAGTGGCGGGTGGGGAGGAGAAGCAGGCTCCCCGATGAGCAGAGAGCCCAACTCAGGGCTCGATCCCAGGACCCTGGGATCATGACCTGAACTGAAGGCAGAGGCTGTAACCCACTGAGCCAACCAGCTGCCCTGAACCAACCCCAAATTAAGATATTAACCATAGGCAGCTACCTGCCAGTAAATGAGCTTCATAAAGAAAACACATAATTAAGCATCTTCCCAAACCTTGGTCTTATTTTTGAGTTAGGCAGTTAGATCCATCATAGAAAAACAAGACAATGTTAACATTTCCCTTCACTTATTTTATTAGCTCTGTTAGGTTTCTGAGAAAGCCAGATTCCTAATTCATCAAAAATCAATTATTATGTTCAAGTCAAACTCAACATAAATAAGAAGCATTTCTTGAGGTCAAACAAATGAAGTTTACCTCTGGATCCAACAGAAATAAAAATTCAAAGAGTGCATATTCATTCATCCATTCATCAATTACCTTTATGCTTATGATGGCCCATGATTCTAGATCTAGATTTGGCTGAATCATTCAGAACTGAGTGACAGTTTCGACCCTGGAGTTTATTATCTCATGTAGAATATAGTAATAACAGTTAATGTTTTTGTGCATTTACTACATGCTAGGTAGTCTTCTAAACATTGACTATAGTTTATTCTCACAACAGCCATAGGAGGAAGGTGCCATGACTAGACATATGCTCTAACTTGCCCAAGGTCAGGGAGCTAGCTGGACGCACAGACTTGAGCCTAGACAGAAGCAATCTGGCTGCAGAGTCGACGACCTAAACTGCTTCCTCTGCCTGCAGTGTGCCTCTGCACTCCCTGGGCAGGAATCAGACTCAGATGTTGGTGGGGCCAGGCCATGAACTAAGCAGGCCATGAGTAGGTATCAATGAAAGACAGCTTCTACATGGTTCTAGCAGGCTGCTGCTAGGTACCTCAATTTTTCAAAAGCCATCAGAAATCTGAATTGTTCCAGGAAATCTATTTTTATATGTTGGCAACTAATTAAGACTTCCAAAAACATTGTGTGGGACCAACAAAATATGTCTGCAGACCATATTCTACCCAATGGCTGTTTGTGTACATCTTTCAGCTTATAGGACATGGTCCAAAATATTTTGTGCATCTTTTAAGCCTCCCACGTCTTGGCTCCCATCTGCCTTACTGCCTGTTATAGTACTCTCTGCATCACGCCAACCCCCGTCAGCCTTCGTTGCACTGGACCCCTCACCTTCCCAGAGCGCCCCCTGACATCCTGCCTCCGGACCATGGCTCACTCTTTTTCCCACCTGGGATGCTCTTCTCCTAACTCTAGTCTGCTTCAAGACCCTTCAAGGCAGGAGGTGCCATGTGCGTGATACCTTGAAGGATGGGTAAAATAGCAACAGATAAAGAAGGAACTGGCAAAGAAATTCCGTTCAGAGGGAACAGCATGAACAGATATACAGAAACAGGAAAACAAGACATTTTGAAAACCACCAAACAGCTCCAAATATTTTAAAGGAGGCCTTCAGTCTCTGGAATCTGGTCCTATAAAGAGAACTTGGACCACTGACATTCTTGACATTCACAATCCTTCTTAAAGGCTCCTTTGCATAAGGATCACTGATGATTTAAAGTTTGTTGAAATAGTTCAGATAAATATTTATGTACAGCCATAGGCAAATCCACAAGGAAAAATATAACTCAAAACAGATTTTTTTCCCTGCAGCTCCTTTCAGCTGGTGATAAGGTATCTGGCTTCAAAAAGGTTTTGAAAATAAATGTGACCAATTAATATTTTACAAATCAAGAAACTCGAAGAAGGCCCTAATAATCGAGTAAGCTCTGAAAGTTATCATTTGAGGGTGTGCCAGTGTGCCATACTGGCAAGAGTGAGTCGGACCCAAAGTCAACCTCAGATTTATCCCTGAGATAACAGCCAGGAACACAAGAAAACAAAATTTGGCTCTCAAGTTAAAGCAGAGAGTGAGCATTGTTCAAAGTTTCTAAAGTGCTGGAATCCTCAATCCTTATTTTAATCTAAAGCCCTAGAGCAAAGCCAGAGGGGTTTTGACCCTCCATATCAGGTTAGCTTTACAGTGACCCTTTACTTATTTATTTTTTTTTTACTTATTTATTTTTTAAAGATTTTATTTATTTATTGGAGAGAGAGAGCGAGCGAGAGCATAAATAAGAAGGGGGAGTGGCAGAGGGAGAGAGAGCAGGGAGCCCAACACGGAGCTCCATCCCAGGACCCTGGGATCATGACCTGAGCCGAAGGCAGACACTTAACCCACTGAGCCACCCGGGCGCCCCTACAGTAACCTTTTAAATACTACTATCACCACCACTATAGCTACCACTTCCATCCCCACAAGTAACAGCAGCTGGTCTTCATCCCTTGAGCATTTATTATACGTCTAGAACTACGCTAGTTCTCTTGCATAGATCATCTCTAATCCTCACACTCATTGCCGTTTTGCAACCCAGCATACGGAAGTTCAGAAAGACAAAGGAATTTGCCCAAAGACTCAGAGTTTATAAGGAGGTGAACTAAGGTTTAAACCCAGGACTGTCACTAGGCCCATCTGCTTCCCACCAAAGGAGATAACACACAGAGTATCCTTCACATCACCAGAGCTTCATCGAAGAGGGCCGCCGCCTCCACCACTGCTCCCACACCTGCTGCTACCTCCTTCAGGGTCCGCATGAGGTCCTCTAATGCCTTAGTGCTTTGACTCGGCCACAGCAGTAGAAAGTTCGCTGGAGGGCACCAGCCTCCTGAGGGGGTGAAATGGAAGTGAAAGGAAAACCCAGCATGGGGACTGACGGGTGGGAGAGGAAAGGTCCTCCTGATACATAAGAAAAGTTCTGTTTCGTTTCATCTTCTTTGTGGTGCCACATATTTCTGCAATGATCCCCCACGCAGAGTGTGTGTCAAGAGATGTGGCAATCTGTACTTTCACAGCCCACATGAAAATCTGGCCCACAGTCGGCCCTGATTGGGAGGCTGTTTCTCTGGCTCATCGATTCTGAGGTCAGCCCAATTGGCTCCAAGCCCCAGAGCTGCAAGGATGACACACGGGAGAAATATGTGCTCGTTTTCCCCTCTCGCGAGGTGCCAGCTCTCCTCGAGCTGCCTGAGTCATGAAGATTCCCATCGCCCGGACTCTGAATCCTCACTCAAGTGGCCCACACGAAGCAGCTTCTCCGGAGGTGTGTTACAAGCTGCTGGGTGGAAACAGGCGCGCCAGCATTATCAATCTCTTGCCTCCCTTATAGGGACTTCTTTTTATACAACGACATGCCGGCTGTGCTAAAGAATGTCCAATAAAAGCCTTGGGAGAGCTTTGCCATATGCGGGCCAAATTAAATTAAGGGGCATAATCCTCACTATTGTACTTATCAGCATTAAAATAGAGGATTACCATCATGGGAACAAAGCCCAGGACATAAAAGACGATTTCCTTTCTGTCATTTGCTGTACACAGTTACAGGCTCACGGAGGCAGTGGGGTGGAGGAGCGACACCCCAGCCACTGATTTCTACTTTCAACCTGGAGTTGCCTTCTCCTTAGCCACGTTAGCTCCCACCCCACCGTACACACAGGGGATCATCTATCTTCTCCACGAGGCTTCGTCCCAAGACTTCAGTGCTAGAATTTTTTCCACCAATCACAGGATGCCAATCAGGGTTTGTTCCTTAGCTGGCTGTGATTTACGATTTGTTACAATGACAGTGATAAAGAACACAGAGCAGAAAAAAGTCATGGGCTAAGCATTTGGAGCCTGGAACCTAAATTGGCAGCAGAATGTAACAGTATCTCAAAAGGGTCAGCTCTGGAGTCAGAAGGCCTGCATCCAAATCCCGACTCTGTCACTTGACTAAGCCACATTGGAAAATTACTTGTAACATCTTTTTTTTTTTTTAAAGCTTCCACGAAGGCAAGTTGTTACCAGAAAACAATAATTTGAGGAATCCTGTTCATAGCGACCACGGCAACCCCCCTTCCTGCAGGTGCTGTTGGGGGGAGGGGGGGTGACATCCTCAATCTTCCTGATCTTCACTCCTGAGCAAGCAAAGGCTCTGATGGCTGACCAGACCCCAGGTCCAGGGCTTTGGGTTCTGTTTCCTCCTGGGATCTGGAATTTGATGTGGAGGGCAGTGATTCCCAGAGACTTGGCCCTCTGGGCTACATCCTGGGCAGCCAACATGGCAGCCTAGGGAGAGGACTCATCTGGATCAGCCTTCACCTTCATCCCACCAGTCACATGGCAGATGGCTTCCTTGTCAGAAAGATCGGTGACGTGGACAGAAGTGTCACTGAAGGATGCAAACATGTGGCAGATACCACACACATTTTCTCCGTTAGCTATCTGAGGTCCAAGGCTGAAGACCTGTTCTTCCTTCTTTTCTTTCCCCTTGGAGGGGCCATTTCTGCATGTCTTCTCCAGACTCCGCCAACAGAAAGCAAATGACTTGTAATATCTTAATGTCAGAAATTCTAAAATGTGTACCTCTTTCATCAGGTAGTTACATGAGGATTAAATAAGGTAACACTTAGTACAGTGCCCAGGAATTTGTTAATAAATGTCAAATGTTAGTTGCTTTTAATGTTGGAGAGAGCGGTTCTGATTTCAAACCCAGACCTGCCATTTATTCTCTGTGTGACACTGGGTGACCCTCCCAATGAGCTGATTAGGAGCAGGAGTAGGTAAATCTGATACGTCCAACTCAGCACTGGTCTCTGGACCATCATGTGGGATCTATTCATCTTAGCCTTCCCTGATCTGGTTCATTTATCAGTAACATGGAGTCAGTGATACCACCCGAAAGGCTAGAGTAAGAATCACGTGAGATCACTGTGGGAAAAGACCTAGACTCACAACAAATGGTGAGTGACTCTGAATGATTATGCTGTTCTTATTCCCGGCAATATTTCTTGTCATGTTTGGGTCTTCCTTATGAACTCTTCCCTCTGATTTTGCCTGCCCTTTATCTTTCCCTGGTACCTATCTGCTCCCGTCACTACCCCTTCAGGACTCTTCTGGCGCTCTCTCCTACAAAGCTGCAAACACCCATGCTCACATTCCTGCCTTGCCCTGGCCACCCCCTGCAAACTGCCAATCTCTGGCCAGTGAGATGCAAGGGTGTCCTAGGGACTTCTGGGAAACAGAGACAGACTCCTTAAGAAAGCTCCCTTCCCATCCATCCTCTTTGGACATTGCCAGGTGAGGAAGTCATGCTTAGTGCTGCTTCAGTCACCTTTTGACCATAAGTGGGGGCACTGCTGATGCACTGAAAGTAGAAGACAGATGGAGAGGACCCACGTGCTTAATGAAATCCCTGAGCAGATGAACCAACACTGGAACTTTTGTGTTTAGACCTCTATCCTGAGGGATTCTTAAACATATTGGTTGTAGGGTCTGTTAATTACTGCTAAGAACATTATCATTGGCATGACTTAGCTTTCTTCTTACTCTGCCCATCTCTTCCCCTGGAATCCCCTTCCCCTTAGTTTCCTTCTTGTCAACTGCTGGGTTGATCCACAAGGCACTGAGGTGATCATCAAGCACAGAGAGCAAAATGAGACCTCTAGCTCCCTGGGGCAGGCATGTCCTAGCTGATGAATTATTCTTTGCCCTATTGTTGCTGCCACCACCCAAAGGTTGAGCAGGAAGAATGTTTCTTTCATAAAAATCTGAGCCCCAACAGGGGTGTTGGAAGTTAACTCAATAAACTTACTGAGAACCTACCGGACGTATTGGAAACAGGGAGAAGTATGATTCAGCCCTCACCTTTGAGAAGCTGGCCTGCTAGCATATAGTCAACCACAATACCAGGTAATACGTGAAAAGCTGCAGAGTGATAAACCAAAGCATAGTTTATCATCGGAACCCCGTCGGTGAGCTGTTACTGCTCACAACATCCTAAGCAGCATGTGCCACAATGTAAATCAACTTATCACCAAGTACATTGTTTAGCGGAGCTGATATTTTTTACAGAGCAAACTTTCTTGATGAAGAAAGCTGTGGGTTGATTTACATTCTGATATAAGTTCATTATCTTGTGGCAAACCAGGATTTTGAGTAGTTCTGTTAAGATGGAGTACAAAGGTTCAAGGAGCATTGAAGAGCATTGAGGTCTTCATGGAGGAAAGGGCTACAACGATGTATCTTGATGAGACAGCTAAGAGCTGAACAGAAAGCCATGAACAGAGAGAACAGAGGTGGATGCATCGGTAAAACAGTCAGTCTGACCGCACAGGGAGTATATCAGGACAAGCTGGAGGTGAGTCTGGAAGACAAAGCCCAGCAAGACAGAAAGAGGCTTGACATGGCACACTGAGAAGTCTGAACCTCTTTTGGTCTAAAATGGGAAGCCATTAAAGTTCTTTGAAAAGTCAGAATACGCTTTAGGACAAATTGATCAGGTGTCAGAAATAAAAGCTGGTCTATAAAGACAAGAAACAGGAGAGAGAGGATGAGATAATGGCAGGCCTGGACCAGGGAAGAACCCTAAGAAAATGACTAGAAGTGGGGATGCATGAGAGGCAGGGATCAAAAGTGACTGCCGGGAAGAAAAACCGACTGCCCGGTTTCAGAGCTAGGTCCCTGAGAGTTTCTGTGCCACTCATCACAGTGGGAGGGTCAGGCACAAAAGGTGCTTTGCTGGGGACTTTTCTGCCAGGGCCCTGCTGTGTCAGTCAGAAACACACGGCCCACAGGGTCGGGCATGGGAGTGAGGAGTTCAGAACGGAGACGGGAGAACCATGCTCACTGAGCTGAGAGTTGATATCAGAACACACCAGTGAGAGAGGATATCACCCAGGTGAGGAGTAGAGAAGAAAGTCAAGGACCTGGAGAACTGCCTCATATCAATGGTGGGTGGAGGAGGAGAATGGAGCCAGAGAAGACAGACACCAGGATATCCTAGAGGAAGAGCCTGAAGACTGCAGGTCCAGACACACAAGGAAGAGGGCAACCTGAGGCCAGCATGGCCCATGGAATGGATGGTGCTGAGTCTGATGAAGATGAGGTTCTAGCCACTGGGAGCTGAACTTCCCAAGAGCAGTTGTAAGACACGGGGAGGGCACAGATCAGATTTCAGGAGCAAAGAGGGAGGGGATAGGTGAGGGGATGAGGCAGCTGACCTGGATGTCAATCTGAGATACTCTGATAGTAAAAGTAAGAGGGAGGCCAGGGCCAAGAGTAGCCTTTGTTGTAGAATGCAGAAAGGTATAAGCAAAAGGGAAAGAAACAGCAGAGAGAGAAGCTGTGGAAGCAAGTGTGGGCTAACAGATGCCTGGAGGACAGGACTTCAAATGAAGGAGTTAGTTAGCCTGTGCAAGGAAAAGAGCCGTAGTCTTTTGAGACAAGAGCAAAGGAAGGAAGAATAGCTGAAGAGAAAGAGAGATTCTGAGATGCAGGGAAGTCAAGTTGAAGTTGCTCAAAGCACTACTCTGATACTGTGCAAAGTCAGCCACCAGCTGAGGTTGAGGCGAGTCAGGCTTGGGCTGGAGCCAGAGCCATTTACTAAAGTGGGTCACTGAGTCGTCCAAGGTCAAAGCGCTGGAAAATGGCACGAGGACCAGAACCCAAGTCGTCCACCTGCCAAGTTCAGTGGTCTTCCTGCTGCATCAGAAATTCTAAACTTTTGGGCACCTGGGTGGTTCAGTGGGTTGAGCCTCTGCCTTTGGCTCAGGTCATGATCTCAGGGTCCTGGGATTGAGTCCCACATCGGACTCTCTGCTCAGCAGGGAGCCTGCTTTCCCCTCTCCCTCTGCCTGCCTCTCTGCCTACTTGTGTGCGCTCTCTCTCTCTCTGTCAAATAAATAAATAAAATCTTTAAAAAAAAAAAAGAAATTCCAAACTTTGTTATTCTAGCATGAGGTGAAAGGCCTATAATATTTCCTCAAGTACCCTGGACTGAGCTGTTCTATTGGGAAAGTAGTCTACTTTATAAGCAGTCCAACAGCAGTTTGAGAACACTAGAGAAGTACTGATAACATAATTTGTCAAATCTCAAAAATTTTAATAAGAAATCTCAAATTAAGAAATATTTTTTAAAATTACGTATTAAAACCACTTCTTTTTCCAAGTGAAAAGATGCATAGAAGTTTCTAACGATCTGCCTCTTTCTCCAAGTCCTGGCATAAACTTTCCACGAACAAGTCCCGACAACGGATTTAGAGGAAAATACGAGAGGCAAGCGTCATCCTAGTTAGACCTTCCCTTCGCCATGGTTCACTCTTTCCTGTACTTGTGTCCTCTTCCTGGTGACATGTGTGACAGGACCTGAAAACCTTTTCTGGGAAAAGGTAGATTATGGAGATGTCCCTGAAGAACTGGAAGCCTAGGAGTTCCTTGAGTCTCCGTGTTTGATGTCCTGGCCCAGCATGGGCTGACTTAAAGTGACCCGAGCCTACATTTAACCTCGGGCATTGACCACTGCAGACCCGAGCAGCTCCTTGTACACTGAAGACGGGCTACAATGCTCGACTTATTTTGAGTTATATTTCACTAGAAACTGTGGATAAACAGCAAATTATACTCCCTATTTGCTTTATCTTAAACCCAAGGTTTTTCCACCTTGGAACACTTTGGCTGGACAATTCTTAGTTGCGAGGGGGTTGTGCCATGCAGGGTGAGATGTTCAGCAATACCCCTGGCCTCTACCTGCCAGACGACATCAGCACAACTCCTCCCCCTAAAGTTGTGACAACAGAAATATCTCCAGACACCGCCAAATGTCCCAGAGGAAACAGCGGCAAAACTGTCCCTAGTTGAGAAAAATCGCTTTAACTTAATAAGGCCAGGTACCTATTTTACCATGAAGAGAACCCAAAGAGCAGGACTACGTTGAGGTTTCAGCGCAGAATAAAGACTTTTTGCCCACAGAGTAAATGTCCTCTGACCTGGGAGAATCTGATAAAAATACTTTTTGGCTTTACTCTCTCCAACTCCTCAATATAACATGTTGTTAGAAATACTTCTGTTTCAGCGTCCTTGGGAACAGAGCATCTGCGTGTAAGACCGAGAACAGTATGGATGAGACTCACCAATTTTTCTCATTGACAACTGGAGAGTTGCTTGAAGTCTCTGCATGGCCACTGTTGAATTCTGTTTGAGGACTGCTTTTATGATCTATGGGAGGCCCTCAGAACGGAGAGAAAACAAACAAGAAAACAGACAAAAAACTTAGAGATCTATGGCTAAGTTCAGAGGCAGGGTTAGGCTTTAGCACCCATCCATACTCCGCAGTACCTCTCTCCCTTCCCTTCTTGCTATTTCTGCAGCCTTTGTCCACGACACATCAAGACTGACCTGTTTTGTGATCCCAGCCAGCAAACTGGGTAAAATAATTCACAGTTATGGGAAAAACAAATTCTTCTTAAGAGTGGGAGTAACAAATACAATGCCTCCTTTCCATGACCATGGCTGCCTAGCCATAACTAATCAATCATGCCCCTCCTTTCCACTAACTCTCAATTCAGGTTCAAGTTCCTTTTTTTTTTTTTTAAGATTTATTTGCTTATTTGAGAGAAAGAGAGAGTGAGCTTTCTCGAGTAGGGGAAGAGGCAGAAGGGAAGAGAGAGAGTGGGTCCCAAGCAGACGCCCCACTGAGTGCAGAGCCCATGGGAGGGGGTGGGCTGGATCTCACAACCCATGAGATCATGATCTGAGCCAAAATCTTGAGTTGGATGCTCAACCAACTGAGCCACTCAGGCTCTCCAACTTGAAGTTCCTTCCTCATCTTCTTCTTCTTCTTTTTTTTTTTTTTTTAAGATTTTATTTACTTATTTGACAGAGAGAGAGAGCGCACAAGTAGGGGAAGCAGCAGGCAGAGGAGAGGGAGAAGCAGGCTCTCCACTGAGCAGAGAGCCAGATCGGGACCCCAAATCATGACCTGAGCTGAAGGCAGATGCTAAACCGACCGAGCCACCCAGGCGCCCCTCAAGTTCCTTCTTAACATGCTTTACATCAGAGGTTCCCACAGTACAGATGCCACGTGATCATGACTCCACGCAGACAACACATGAAGCGTCAATATCACGTAGAAACTTGTTAGAAATGCACATTCTTGGGCCCCACCCAAGACCTAGTGAATTAGAATGTCCACTGGTGGGAGCTGGCAGCCTGTTTTTAATAGGCCCTCAAGGTGATCTGGATCCATGCTGAAGTTTGACAGACACTGCTCCGGATCACTGATTCTTAATCCTAGCTGTATATTCAAATCACCTGGGAAGATTTTAAATAAGCCTAAGCCCAGCCCCCAGCGATTCTGAAACTGACCTGGGGTAGGACTGGTGTTAATTTTAAGAAGCTCTCCAGATGATTTTACCGTGTGGCTAGGGCTGAGAATTGGTTTCACGTAGTCACTACTAATCAATTAGGATAGGGGAGAGAGTGCACCTATTTACTATCCTTATTTCAGGTCATCTAAAAGCAGCCAAACCCAAATATAAACAGTGAAGATAATCTGTAAACTTGGTAACTGTGACATACTGCAAAAGATGCATAAAATGTATAAGGTTGGGGGCGCCTGTGTGGTTCAGTTGGTTAAGCATCCGACTCTTGGTTTCGGCTCAGGTCATGATCTCAGGGTCGTGAGATGGAGCCCCACGTTGAGCTCTGCAGTCAGTTCGGAGTCTGCTTAGGATTCTCTCTCCTTTTCCCTCTACCCCTCCCCTCCTCCACCCTGGGGCTCTTTCTCTCTCTCTCTCTCTCTAATAAATAAATCTTTAAAAAATGTATAAGGTTGCAGTTATAATGATTGAGCATATAGCATGACAAAGAGTGCAGAAAAAGAAATACAGAAATCAATTGTTTTATGTTGCCTATTCTGGGAAGAGTAAGCTCTGATTCTATGTTATTAGTTTGGTTCCTTAGACATAAATATCTCATGTGTAAAAGAAATGTAATTCTTAAAAAAAAAAACAAAAAGAAATGTAATTCTTCGAGCTATCAGTGATCAATAAAACCATCTGTTGTTGTTGTTGTTGTTATTGCTATAAACACCACAAGAATAAAGATAAAATTTAAAGGGGAACATTATTATATTTTTATTATTACACAAAAAACCACTATGACCAAACAGTGAAACAACAATGTTGAAAGAAGAAAAAAAAGAAATCAAGAAAAATAGCTGCAGTCTTCCAGAATTTCATTAACTGATTCCCTTCCTTCCTTTCCCTGCCATCTTTTGAATGACCAACTCCTCCAGTGAGAGGATCAGGCGGGTTTCCCTCTCCTGGAGATTCTAAAACATGTTTGTCCTAAGCTCACTTGTAATACTGTGACAAACAACATAAAAGCAAGAACTGACTTAAAAAGGAGAAAGAGGAGCCTACTTCAAGGGCACAAATAACTCTGCTTCCTTATTAAGAAGGACATTGACAGGAATAATCTTTAACTTTGTGCTTTGGTCCAATTTGGCAGAACCAAGAGCTACCACACACTGATCAAAGCCCAAATGGTACCACCCATGTGGAAAGTGGAGATTGCTGTTGTCTCCACCTATCTGAGATCTTCGGAATGAAGAGAAGCACTAACAGCTTAATAGTAATTCAGAGAGGAAAAAGCAAAGCAAGAAAAGATCACCAAGTCCCCTTTGGTTTGGGACTCTCAGGAGAAAGCTACTATGTCTACTTCCAGAGAAGAAGCTTCAACATCTTTCCCTGGAAATTAGTAAATGCCCCCATTTACTTTGCCTGGGTTTCCAATAAAAACCCACAGTATTTCTGTTCATGTAATTGAAGGGAAAACTTATTCCATGTTTCTTATTCATTTACACTTCAGTCATCAAAATATTGATCTTTAGGAGTTATTTGAAGTATAAAAATCAAACAGAAAACTTTCAGAATATTCTTAATAAAGCTTAGATGAAGTCTGTTCCTCCATCCCCCAGCTTTGCCTGAAAAGCAGGGAAAAGGATTTGGGTCAGGATAAAAACATAAACTTAAATAAGAAGGAGGCCATCAAACTATTGAGTTGAAAGCAAAGTCCAAAATTGTGAAATATTTTTAAGTATGTCCTGGTGACAGTTGGAATCATCTGGCATCTCTTTGGCAAATTAATTACTGAAAAAAGGAGATTGGAGAAACGAAGATATGGAGAGAACCAGAAAGGTAAAATAGGGTGGTCACCTGAAGTGAAGAGATCAAGTTAAAAGGAGTAAGACCAGTGATGTGGCGGAAAAAATTCAATGACGAGCTTGCATGGCCAACCTGAGGTGCGTGCAGGTGGGGCAATAGAGGCTTCTCCAGCTGGGGTCTCTTTTCCTCAGAGAAGCATCCCTAAGTGTTGCAGTTCAATGAAATAAAGCAGTTCTGGGAGGGACTTCTCGGAAGGAGTTGAATCCTTCCAAAGTTGGGTTGAACTCAATGAGCCACTCATATTTCCCAGGAAAGTCAAGCCACTTCTCCACTGGACCATTTTGGAATAAGACGGAAAGGCATTTGGCTGAAAACATGGGAGCAGGCAGGGCAAACTCAAATGCCTTTAGGGGCCCCCGGGTAACATAAGTGTGTGTACTGTTAGGCAAAGAGGGTGGGAAGTGGTGGAGTCTGTGGTGAATCGGGAATGTACACCCCACATGAAGACATCTGGGTCCAAAGTTTTTTTTTAACTGTGTCTGACCAAACAAAACACATCTGCATGGTGATTACATCTGAAGACCGCCCATTTGTGACTTCTGCTAAGGAGAAAGGGTCTGGGCCATGAGTCTGTAACAGCTAGGCATCCTGTTTTTGAAAACGAAAAGTGTGTCGTCGTCTCCACCCCCAAGTCTCCTCAAATTCAGGAACCACTGCTGCTCTCTGGGCTCCTCCTCTTATCCTTCTCTCCCCTCCCTAACTTCCCTGCTCCACGGTTAAGTCTCAGTTCTGTATTTCTTTGAAACAGAGGCTGGGTGGCAGATTCCAAAGGAGTGGGAAATGCCCAGAAATTCTTCGCTGGGCCCAGCAGATAAACTGCAAACTCTACTGTGAAATCCAGAGCAACTCATCTTCATATTTCAGAAAATGCTGGCATTAGCATTTAAGGCCGTATTTTTAAAAACCACAGTTTCTTTCAGCAGAAGTCCAAAAACTTCAAACTGCAAAAAGGGAAGATTCTAATATTGTTTTAAATGTTTAAAAAACACTGGCTTGGTCTGTCTACTGCTCTCATATTACAATAATGTTAAAAAATGGAGGGTGGCTTAGACCAGATACTCGAGTTTTAATTTCTTGTCCATGGTGCTCCTCCACACCATAAATGTTCTGCATTTATAGTTTGAGATCTATGTACCAATGTCAGGGTCACATAAAAACCTTCTTGAGAAGCTCAGCTTTCATTAAGTCCCAAGGTAGATCAGACAGAAATGTGTCTGCGTCCACTCCAAGAGGGGGAGTTGAGGAGAGGCAATTGGTAAGGAGAGCCACAAATAGACCAGTTTCCCCAGTAAACAGGTCAGCGGGCAGAGGGGGCAGCTGCAGGGAGGCTGAGATTATCTCTGTCTACTCTTACCGTTTTATGAAATCACTGGCTGGGATCCTACGTAAGGCTGCCCCTGAATTTAACGAGCTGTCTCCTATAGAAAAACAGAGGGTCCATATCGAGTGGTCATTTCCACCTCTGGAACCTTCTCTGGAGTGTCCCTGAATATAGGGCACCCATCCCAAACCTCTAATGACCTCACCTGTGTGGTCATCAGGTTCACTGCTTGATCTTGATCGGTCTTGATCCTGGGGACCTCCCTTGCTTTCCCCTGTGACAGTGGGCTGCAGATCACGGCTCTGTTCTGAACGGTGCGCTGTGGGATGAAACAAAGGAGGAACTTATAGAGCTTATGCTCCCACGTCTGGATGCACTACCTAAGTGGGTGACAAAACGTGGCTAGGGAAACCCACACTTGTCTCACGGTCTGAGACTCCAACATGATAAATCTCACCAACAGATGCGGGGCCCATTTTTAAGATTTAATACAGTGTGGCTGGAGAGGGCCTAATTGTAGAAAACAGGGGAAGTGGTAACTGTCCTGACTGGACTCCCTACTAGTTTGGTGACTTGACAATTCGGATAAGCTCTGTCTCAATGATTACATTAGTCTAACAGGAAGCTTAAGTGTACCAGGACAGAGCTTCTCGTTGGACAACTGGATGGTCTTCTTATTTCCTTTTCAGTTGTACCACTAGGGAAGTAAAAGGAGGGACAAGGTCTACTCCTTTCCTCCACATCTCTGCCCCTTACCCACGTCTGTCCTTTCCTTTCATCTTGTAGTCCTATTCAATGCTCTTTGTGGGTCGACAACCAATAATGCCGTCATGGAAAAGAGAGACTACACATTGCACTAGGTTGAGGACTCTCACAGTCGCAGCTTTTCATTGTTCAGTCAGCTTAGCTCATGTTGATAAATACCTAAATACTTCTCTACCAAAACAGCTCACGACTTGAGTGGAAAAGGACTGAAGGGTCTGTCCTGGCAGTCACATCTCTGCTTCCATTCTCCATGACCCTCGAGGGCATGATGGCTTGAAGATGTTCCACCACCTCAGACTACCTCAGGTATCTGAAGAGGGCTGGTTCTTTCCAGTACGACCCCTTGGCTCTAGAAGAAACTACACTGGTAGCAGGGCCCCTAATCCCTGCGGAGGAGATACGCTGCAGGCTTTGCCCTGAGGCAGCACTATCCCCTTTTCCTCTGACCTGTGATATAAACCTTGTTCTCTCTCATTCTGTACCCTCCTTCTGACTCTGGCTGTTTCAAATTTGCTGGCAGTACCTCCAGATACACCATATTAGAATATTTGGGATCTGTGACCTTTCTCCTTTTTTATTTCTTTGGATGGGATTTTTCTTTTTTCTTCCATCCTGTCCCTCTCTCTGCTTCTAAGTGACTCTCCTACCTTAAACATCACCTTCCCACACCCAGACTGATGGCACCATGTCTCCATTTCCTAGAGGTGGCTCAACGAACCCATGAAGCAATGCCGGCTGCCTCAGACTATACTTAAAAAGATACCGTTCCTACTCTCATGGAACTTACATACTAATCCAGAGTGTAAGAATAAAAAGAGATAACAGATGTAAAAACACTCAAAATGTTTAAGAGGGTGAGCTGGGTAGACTAGAGTCCCCTCAATATTCATGTCTATCTGGAACCTCAGAATGTGACCTTACTTGGAAACAAGATCTTCATAGACATACTAAGTTTAAGATGAGATCATACTGGATTAAGGTGGGTCTTAAGTTCAATGATTAGTGTCCTTATAAGAAGGCCATGTGAAGACACAGACACAGGGAGAATGCACGTGATAATGAAAGCTAAGTATGGAGTGATGGGTCTATAAGCCAAGGAATGCCAAACATTGTCAGGAACTACTGGAAGCTAGGAGAGAGGTATGGAAAGAATTCTCCCTCAGAGCGTCCAATAGAAACCAACCTTGCTGATTTTGGACTTCCAGCCTCCTGAACTGTGAGAGAATAAGTTTCTATTGTTTTATGCTACAAAGTTTGGGGCAATTTGTTATGGTAGCCCTGGGAACTAACAAGAAGAGGTAAAGCTGACAGACGGTAAGAAAAAAGAAACAGAAGAAAAAGATTAGGTACATGTATTCAGCTTGATTTGGCTGGGGGGTGGGGAGCATTAAGAACAGGAGTTAGGAAAATGTCCGTTATTTTCATTTAACAAACATAAGTGTATGGATTATTATGTTCCATGAGGTGTTCTAAGCCCTCTATGAAAATTAACTCCTTAATCTTCATAGTAACTCTAAAAGGTAGAGGCCGCTATTATTTCCATTTTATACAGTTAAGGAAACTGAGGCCCAGAGCAGTTAAATGACTTGCCCAAGAGTCACACACGGCTAGAGAGTGGTAGAGCCAAGGTTCAAATCCAAGCAGTTTTGCCCTAAAGGCTGACTTCTTAAATATTACATAGTACAGCCCTATTTATGTAAACATTTTAAAAATCAGCAACCTCTACTCTTATTTTTTCCTTTGTAAGTGGAACTAAGAATTCAGACTTTCTTTACATGCCTGGGCCTCTAAGGTCTCACAGATCAGCTGCTATGGGAGGAGGCTCTGGCCTGGACTGGCATGTGATGCCAGGGGCACGGTTTCCAGCAGGGGCACTGTCTAGGTAGATTTCTTGGTTGGAGATCTAGGCTGGGTAAGCTTTCCTACCCTCATAATGGGCCTGGCAAACAGTGCCGACTCTCTCTGGCAGAGGAGGCGCATACAGATGAGGTACAAAAGCCCAACCCTCCCCTCCTCACCGCTGCTGGCCAATTGTAGCCGGAGCCCGTGTCATTTCTGGCTGCAGTGACAGCTGGTCAGCAGCCATCTTATCAAAACATCAAGAGGCCAACTTGTGGGAGGTCTGACAGGCAAATGCCACCAAAAGCAGCACTGAGAAAATAAAATTCTTTTTTTTAAAGAACAGAATCTCATTGACAGATTTTTTTTTTTTTTTTTCCCAACAGCCACATCAGAAACCCTGGTCTCCACATAAAACAATTCTGGTAATTCCAGACCTACGAGAACATTTTCCACTTTGATTCTCCTGTGCTTAATGCCAGTCATTATCCCGGTCAAACTTCGAAAGAGTTCAAAGAAAGTCTTGCCTGGTAATTGCTTTCTCTAACTTGGAAACTAAGGAGGAAGGTTTTCCCTTATCCTAGAGATCAGTTTCTTGTCTGCCCTGGAACCTCACTGTTTGGGGAATTCCCCTTGCCTTCAAGCACCCAGGGGCTGTCATAGTTCTCTTTCGACTCCCAGCAGCCCTGGGTGGGATTTACTTCTTATAATTTATGCCCTGCCTGCTTCCGAAAAGGACCAGAGCAATGTAGATTGTTTGTTTCTTGTGCTTGTATTAGTTGCTCTAGATTAGCACTCCTCTTAAGCCTGGGGCAGATGTTTCTCCCACCTCCATTTGAGACTGTTTCTCCCACCTCCTTTTTAAAAGACTTTATTTTTAAGTGCAGTTTTAGATTTTCAGCAAAACTGAGAGGGAGTTACAGAGACTTCCCATCTATTCCCTGCTCCTGCGTGTGCACACACTACCAACACCTCCCACCAGCGCGGCACATCTGATACAATTGATGGACCTACACTGACACTTCTTAATGACCCCAAACCCATAGTTTACATTATGGTTCACTCTTGATGTCGTACGTGATATGGGTCTGGACACATTATAATGACATATATCCATCATCCTGGTGTCATACAGTAATTTCACTGCTGTAAAAAATCCTCTGGGCTCTGTCTACTAACGCCCTCCCACACTGTGGCAACCACTGTACAACTCTGTACAGTCTCCACAGTTTTGCTTTCCCCAGAATGTCACATAGTTGGAATCAGGCAGTACCTAGTGTCTTCAGACTGGCTTTCACCTCATAAGATGCATTTATGTTTCCCGCATGCCTTCTCGTGGCTTGAAAGCTCATTTCTTTTTAGCACTAAATAATACTCCATTGTCTGGATGTACTACAGTTTATTTATCCATTTACCCACTGAAGCACATTCCGGTTGCTCCCAAGTTTTAGCAATTATGAATAAAGCTGCCTCAAACATCTGTGTGCAGGTTTTTGTGTGGACATAAGTTCTCAACTCCTCTGGGTAAATACCAAAGAGCGTGAAGACTTGATCATATGGTAAGAGTATGTTTAGTTTTATAAGAAACCGCCACACTGTCTTCCAAAGCAGCGCTACCATTCCGTATTCTCATCAGCAACAAAGGAGGTTCCTGCTGTTCCATGACCTCATTGGCATTTGATGTTGTCAGTGTTACAGATTTTGGCCCTTCTAATAGGCGTATAACAGTATATTGTTGTTTTAATTTACATTTACCTGCTGATATGATATGGAGCATCAGATTTGTCCCCTCTTGATGGAAAAAAAAATTTATGTTGCTTCTGTGACCACCCCAAAAGCATTTAGCAGAGTGTTCTCCACAGAGAGGATGTTCAGAAAATGTCTGGCAGAAGGACACCAGATCAAGAGTTAGGCAGTCTGTATTGCAGGGAGGTTTCTCAGCTACCATCTGTAAAATGGAGTAAGATTCCCAACCTACTTCTCAGTGTTAGTGCGATAATTACAAAAATAAGGTGAGTGTAATTGCCTTGTATAAACTAGGAATTGCTATGCAAAAATATAGCATGTTAGGAAAATAAGTATTTCTGCTTGTTAATCAAGAAGGAAATAACTCCCAACTCTATGATCATTCCAGCTTATACAGTTCTGGTTTCCTATAAATCAAAGTTATTTACTTTACTATAAATCTTTCCTAAGAAGATAAAGTTCTAGATGTCTACAGCAACTTTATTCATAGTCACCCAGAACTGGAAACAAAGGTCATTCAGCTAATAGTTGGCAAAACTGTGGTATATCCATAGTCTGGAAATCTGCTCAGCAATGAAAAACAACAAATTACTCTTAAATGCATCAATACTGATGAATCATAAAAGTATCATACCAAGTGAAAGAAGCCAGATGCAAAAGTTTACATACTATATTACTCCATTTCTATGACATTTTGGGTAAGGCATAATTATAGGGACAGAAAATCCATTAGTGGTCACCGGGAGCTAAGGGTGGGGGAGGGATGGTAACAGGGATGGCAGGAAAGAGGTTTCTGGAAATTTTCTTTTTCTTGATTGTGAAGGGGATTACCTGTGTTCACCCAATTTTATCAAACTGTTTGAGTTTTACTGTACATAAATTACACCTCAATAAATATGACTTTTTAAAAGTCTCCAGAACCTAAATAAATTGAGAGATACAGTCTCCTCAAACTGACTGTGTTCCCAGAAAGCAGGATCCAATCATTTCTAACCCTCGAGGAGGAAAGTGTCTTGTGGGGAGAGGCTTACTGTTGACGAGGGACCCTTCACAGTCATTTGTATCCTTGACCATAGCTGGTTTTGACACTAAGTACTTGGCTCCAAGTCTATGAAATTAGCAGGCTCGGGTTGCTTGTACCTCTCAACCGTCACAACTTTATTGACGAGAATGGCTACCAGCTGTCACCTCTGCCTCCACCTCTGTGCTTGGTGATTTAGACTTCGTGGCCACAGCAAATCGAGCCATGATCCTGCTATGGCTCTTCGTGTTGGGGTTTGAACTCCTAGCCAAATGGCAGTCGCTCAGCTGTTAGGCTGCCAATCATGTGTCACTGTGGGTTACGCGTGATATGCACACCGAGATCGTCCAACGCCTTAGACATCTGAAAAGCAACTTGCTTTCCACACCAGCAGGCAGCAAATCTGGATGATATTTAACTCCTGGATTTTAGAATTTCCGATTTGACGGAAGAGGGTGTGGAGGGGACTTGCTGTTTTACAGAACAAGTTGCAAAAGGGCCTCAAACTAGCGAATGGGAAAAATGATGTCATTAGCATCCCACCTAAATCTTAACACCTTTGAGGCCAGTGAAAAAATCATCTACACAAATGAATCAAGCTCTTGGCATGATACAGCATAGTTCTTTACCCAAACCAAAACAAAACCACTTCAAATCTTTCACATGATACTACAGTATTTTAGTTTTCCTCTGCTAGATAAGCAAGACTTAAAATTCAGAAAATTCTTTTATAAAGGCTTTATTGAAATTGTATTTAAGATTTGGCAGGTACTACTATTTTCTCCAAAAGTAAGAGAAATAGTTTCATCTTTTTGAAGTTGTAATATTATTATGCTCATCTCTGAAGAGTACTACACAGACAGATCTATTTCCCAGTGAAGTTCATATTTAGGAAGGGGACACAGAGAGGGAACTAACATTTACTCACTATCTCCCACAGGCCAGGTACCATACAGAATGCTTTGCATGTATTATCTGTAATCACCTTCACAACAGTCCTGAGAACTAGGCCTGCAGGAGTTCCATTTTATAGGTGGGGAAACTAAAACCCAGAAGTTAAGTAATTTTCCTTCAAACCATATGACAAATTATGGCACAGCAGAGATTTCAAGTCAATTGCTTTTTGTTTCTTGTTCTTTACTTTTTCTAAAAATTTGAGTAGAGTTGACCCACATTATGTAAGTTTCAGGTGTACAACACAGTGATTCAACATCTCTGTACATTATGCTATACTCACCGCAAGTGTAGCTGCCATCTGATACCATATAATTCTAATACAGTACCACTGACTATATTCCCTGCATTGTACCTTTTATTCTCATGACTTATTCATTCTATAACTGGAAGCCTGTATCGCCCACTGTCCTTCAGCCATTTTGCCCATCTTCCTGCCCTGCTTCCTTCTGGCAACCATCAGTTTGTTCTGTGTATTTATAGGTCTGATTCTGCTTTTTGCTTAGTCATTTGTTTTGTTTTTTAGATTCCACATATAAGTGAAATTATATGGTCTTTGTCTTTTTCAGTCTGACTTGTTTCACTTAGCATAATAACCTCTAGGTCCATCCATATTGTTCCAAATGGCAAAAACCTCATCCTTTTTTATGGCCATATAATATTCCACTGTGTATGTATACCACCTCTTCTTTATCCATTCATCTATCAAGGGACACTTAGGTTACTTCCCTATCTGACTATTGTAAACAATGTTGCGGTAAACACAGGAGTGTATATATCTTTTTGAGTTAATGTTTTCATTTTCTTTGGGTAAATACCCAGTAGTGGAGTTATTGGATCATATGGTATTTCTATTTTTAATATTTTCAGAAACTTCCATACTGTTTTCCACAGTGGATGCACTAATTATATTCCCACCAGCACTGGACCTGGGTTCCTTTCTCTCCATGCACTTCACCCATATTTGTTATATTTTGCCTTCTTGATTTTAGCCATTCTGACAGATGTATGGTGACATCTCATTGTGGTTTTGATTTCTATTTCCCTGACAATGAGTGATGCTGAGCATCTTTTCATGTGTTTGTTGGCTATCAGTATGTCAAGTCCTCTGCCCATTTTTTAATCAGATTTTTGTGGGGTTTTTTGGTTAAAGAAAATTTTTTTTGACTCCAAAGTCCACTTGTTTAGGTTGGTTAATGAAACTCTTTCCAAAGCTTTGACTGGTACCTATGTCCATGTGTGATATCCAAGATGGAAACAAATGATAGATTGTGGTCTACTGGAAAGAGCACTGGGTGAAGAATGAGAAGAGGACTTTGATACCAATTTTTCTTCTTCTTCTTCTTTTTTTAAGATTTATTGTAGAGAGAAAAAGAGCACCAGAGTGAGCACACACAGGAGGAGGGAAAGAGGAAGAGAATCTTCAAGCAGGCTCCCCACTGAGCATGGGGCTCGATCCCACAACCCATGAGATCATGACCTGAGCCGAAAACCAAGAGTCAGATGCTCACCCAACTGAGCCACCCAGGAGCCCCAGCCAATTCTTAAGCTCACATAACACATAAGGAGAGACAACTTATTTAAATTCTCTGTGCTTCTGTTTTATCTGTTAAGGGGGAAAGCAAAATCTGCCTTTCCACACACAGGAGTCTTTTGAGGAAAAGAAGTCCAATCAGTCTTGCCAGAGCAGTTAATTTCGTCCCTAAATGGACAAAATTTTTTTTTTGAGATTTTATTTACTTATTTGACAGACAGAGATCACAAGTAGGCAGAAAGAGAGAGAGAGAGAGAGAGAGGGAAGGAAGCTCCCTGCTGAGCAGAGAGCCTAATGCGGGGCTTGATCCCAGGACCCTGAGATCATGACCTGAGCTGAAGGCAGAGGCTTAACCCACTGAGCCGCCCAGGAGCCCCATGTTTATTATTATGTGGATATAGCCTAAATAACTATGATTCCATAAGAAAAAAGAAACTTGAAAAAAAACTTCAAGATCTAGAATAAAGGCAACTTGAGTGCATTACTGATCACAATCATGTCGAGGATAGCTGATAGGCTGAGGTGGTAAAGATGCAACTTTGGGCAGCACCTCTTCATGGCCAGGCTCTGGAGCTCTGTACAAGGTCCGGAAACGAGAAGCTGATTCGAAGTTTAAGTACTCCTGGACCTCCTCTGGAAACTTAATCTTAAGTCCTGGGGGTGCAGACTACTGGACCAAAGTTTCCTCTTAAGCACAGCTCTGTGCCGTCAATATATCAGTCACAATCAGACCTCAATCCCATGTCGGCTCTTCACAGCTTCCTCTCTGTGAATTAGGTGATAGCACTCTGGGCATTTAATTTTAACATCAACAATAATTTGACTTCATAGCAAAGGACATTCCTTTGCATTTCAAGTTTTTCATGGCAAGAATTCCATTGTTTGTGCCCAAGTGAGGTTTGGCAGGGCCCATTTCTTGACAGAAACCTTGAAGCCACAGGCCAGGCCTTCTTGCTGTTATACACCACTTCCTTTAAGCCAAGCTTCAGGAACTCTGTATGTTTTATATGTGTCTGCGCGTGTCCTGTCACAAAAGGTGCACATTTTCCCAAAGTAAAGCACAACCTTGCCTCTACAAACATCCCCCCCCCCAAAATGTTAAATCTGTAGTTTCAGAAATCAGCCCCAACTTTTCACTTACAAAGCGCTAGAGAAATCCAGGCAGTGTGCAGGTGGACTGGGCAGGGCTCCTTGCAGGAACCCGAAGGTACTCCATCTTCTATTAAACACAGGTTTAGAAGGCAGTGGAGCTAGCATGCACCTCATAGTTCATCTCAAGCCTGGATACCCCAGCTAACACTTTCCCCTAGATGCTACTTTACTCTTGAATGGTATGACCTAAAACAACAGGAGAGAGGAAGCTGGTTCCTGCCCAATGGCCAAGAATAGTTTGGAACCTGTCTCGTCTCACATTTTGAGGAGGTAAGCGTTTGTGTGAAATGACCAGGAATCTTTCCAAGAGGCTGAGGTGGAGTGAGTGAAGAAACAGTAGAATAGAGGTAGAATGGCAGATAGAGGTGAAAGGAGAGGAGTGATGGAAGGTGTACTTGATTTCTTCTGTCAATTCAAAGTGGACCTTTGCCTTCAATGGTAATTCACTCGACCTTCCTCTACTGTTTGGCTTGCAATCAACAATCTGCTTATGCACAGCTTTATCAGAATGAAAATTATCTTCTGTAATCATCTTTATCTTCAAGAAACACAAGTTATTTCAATGTATATCCTCAGCCATATTTTAGAATGATTTTGACTCTTTGTATTGCACTGGAGTTTTCTAGAACTCCCTCCCAGTATGTGTTGACATAACATAGAGTACCTGATTTATGCAAGCAGCATCCCTCTGAGAAACAGCATGTTTTATTGCCCTGTGTATCAGAGATGGGAAATTTGATGCCCCAAATTAAATCCCATCGCTCACCATGGTCGCTCCAGCATATAGTAATTACTTAAAAAATAGTGAATGAAGAAAGGTATTTCCAAATTTAAAATATAGTTGTCCTGCCACCTAGGGATATTTCTGGAAATCCAGTTCCAGGAAATGACTACAACCACTCAGTCACTGCCAACTCACCAACAGTGCTAAAAGAACCAAGCTTTTGAAATTAGAAAAGACCAGAATGAGGCCTTTTCTGAAACAAGTTTAAAAGTTCAGCAATTTTTTTTTTTAAGATTTATTTATTTGAGTTAGATAGAGAGAAAGATAGCAACAGAGAGCATGAGCAAGAAGAGCGAGTATGACCAGGGAGGAGAGGGAGAAGGTTTCCCCGCTCAGCAGAGAGCCAGACGCGGGGCTCAATCCATGGACCCTGGGATCATGACCGAGCTGAACTGAAGGCAGATGCTTCACTGACTGAGCCACCCAGGTGCCCCAAGTTCAGGCAGTTTTAAACACAAAAATTTGGTTTTGTTATGAAGTAGAGTCAAGTTTCTAAAAGAAGTTTAAAAGCCTCTGATAGGTTGCTACCTGAAATTGTATCCGAGTGTGCTAGAACCTATCTAGACATGATGCTTGCTTTCTCCTCTGGAAGGAGCATTTAAAGCAACTCTCATTGGCCAGTGTCACATGCTGAATCTGGTTTAAAATGCTTGTTCATGGGCTCAGGGAAGCCTAATACTTAGCAGAGTCCTGGCTGAGGCTCCAGAAAGTACTCTCCCCA
>CM052810.1:119316671-119356701 GCA_028533885.1 Nasua narica | reverse complement strand
TTTGAAATTCCGTCCCCAGCCCCTAGGGCTCCACTGTCACCTACTTGAGGCATTTTCCCTCTCAGATGGGGAAGCCCACCACTTTACTCTCATTTAAAAAACAGATTTGAATTAGGGGAGCACTTTTCAAGACAGTACTTTCAAAAACCTAAAGAATGAGATATTGTAGACCTTTTAAAAATCCCCTGCAGGTTATGTGTTTTGATAGTATTTATTGAGGAATGTATGCACTTTTTTAATACACCTAGTTATATTCCAGTTTGTGACACTAAAGAGTTTATTAAAAAATAATAGATTAGTAAGGGAATGACATATAACTTAATTTTTACTTAGAATACCCCACCTATCAGAAAACTAGTATGTATAATCTTATCTTTCTAATTAAAAAAGTATGCAATTTTAAATTCTTTGGTGTTTAAAAGAGTATGTTTTTGGCAAGAGCCTATTATTAGCATTAACAAATAATAAAAACACACAAAACACGTCACCTCTCACCACGATGACATTCAAAGCTGTTCCCCTGACAAATAAAAAAAAAAGTTCTTTTGCTGATAAACTATACTTTTGCTTGGGATCCCTAGCTCTCTCTCCCAGAAATTCCTTACATCTCATAGAAGCCCTTTATTGCTGGTGCAATGTTATACCTGTAGGAAATGGATGCATATGTGCCTAGGGTATTTTTTTCCATTTGTTTTCTCTTCCAGCATTTGATCACTGGCTGGTGAACTGTTTGGGCCCAGAGAGATCTCTAGACCACCAGCTCATGTATTTGAAAGGCATCTGTTTATTTTGAAAATGCAAATGTCGCCTACCTCAAAGACTGACAGGCAAGAAATGACCCACTGAGCAAGGGGAGAGGTTTCCAATCTGGAGCCCTGTCCCTCCCTCTATCAAACCGAGATCACTCGCTGTCAAAACAACTTAAACAAGCTCCAGGAATCTGAGTGAAGGGCCCACAATTAAAATGAACAGGCCTGTGTGTGTGCGTGTATATGTATGTGTGTGTTTATAACTCTTTCCCTCTCTCTTTTAGGAATTAACCAGGCAGATCATTTTTCACCTAGTTTAAAGTAATGATGAGATCCGTTACCAAAGGACTCTGCACCTTTGAAATGGTGGCTCTCGACTGAGGGCTGCCTGGAGGAGAGCCCTATAACAGGGACACTGGCCTCTTAGCAGCCGCAGCCCAGTCCTGGGGACGGATTCCCAGAGAAATCCAGGAAGGTTAATACCCTGACTTTGATCTCTGTCAAGGCATACCAGCAAGAATTAATTTACATTTCAGATGAAAAAGGTTGACAGCATGAAAAGGCATCTTGTTTCTGGTATGTGAACGTGCTGTAATAGATCGGGAATTCTGAAAGGAAGTTCTGAGGAAGCTAAAGGGATAAGCTGTGCGGCTGCTTTTATTGGGAAGGAGATGAAAGGAAAACAAATTTCCATATGCACTGCTCTGTAGCAACATGTAGGCCAAATGCTTCCTAAATTTCAAGGGCTGCTCTTTCAAAAATATATAACATATCTTAACAACACCACTAAAGAAAAAGAAAGACAATGGGCCAGAACTTGAAATCCAAAGAAATGCATTCCATAGAATCTAAATTTCAAGTGAAATGATTTGTTGAAAAAAAAAAAATAAACGAGAGAGTAAGTTTCGAAAACAACCAGAAATAGTCGTGCTAGGATAACCTCCCTAAGCCACTTCCTGTAGGCTTCCCACGTAAGGAAACCCCTAGATGTGGGGCTTGTTCTACTCGGAAACATACAGTGGTGGGAAGAAGAGCTTGGAATGAGAAGATTATGCTCTGGGAAGAACATACACCAAAACAGAGAAGTTGGAATGAGCTGCTTTGCTTTTTAGATAAACACAACCAGGCTTTCCAATATGAAGATAAGGAAAACATTCTCACATAAAAGTAAACTGCCCATACAATTGCAAATGCTGTTACCCTATCCAGGCATCTTTTCTGCTAGCACAACACCAGCATCTCGACTCCTGTCCATGGTGTTGGGCTGAACGGCAAAGGGACTGCCTGCTTTTGCTCTGGCTGCCACACTACTTCCAAGAGGGAGAGGTGGCGTTAGTCCCACCCTCTATGTCCTCACCGCCCAAGACCCTGTAGACTCGGTTAATGGAAGTTCGCTATGCCACTTCATAAGTGGGAACACTAGCTGCTGGGCTAAAAAAAAGGGGGGGGGGTGAGTGCTTGTAAAGCTTAAAAAAAGAAGCACCTTGAACACATGTGTTCTCTCCAGTTCCACAAAGCAAGATTTTCTTCCCACGGTACCTACCGCATAGGTGCTCCACCAAAAAGATGCAATCACGACTGGCCTGATATGACAGTGAAGCAAACCTGTCTCCGTTTCATGCAGCTCTCACTTGGCAATAACAGAGTGCAAACAAGGAACCCTCTAAAGATCATTTTCAGAGAAGGAAAATGTGATTTATGATCCCATATACTGGTCTCAGTGGATCAACAATATATAACCTAAAGTTTGTATTTTAAAACATATGTTGGGCTTTGGGCCAAACTGCAAGATCAGAAATCAGTCCAGGAGATTGAGTGGGGGTAGGGGTGTGTGTGTGTGTGTGTGTGTGTGTGTGTGCGCGCGTGCATGTGTGCCATGTGGTGTGGTGTGATGTGTGGAGGTGGGCAAGGAGGGAACAAATGCACTTTGAGTTGTCTTTCTTAAGCTGCAACTAGAATTGGATCCTTCTTCCAATGAACTCTTTGAAGTTGTAGAGCTTAAAATTCCTAGGGGATGGCGTTAAAACTTACACATTTGCATCTAAATGACATCCCTTCCTTCCAAATATTTTGGTTCTGAATGAAGATGTCAGGTCTCTAAAGGGGCTGAGAAATGTTCCTGGAGCCAGGTTCTGGACAGGGACTCCCTCAAAAAGGTTGCAGCTATTTTATTTGAGAGTTTGCTTCAAGGCAGCAGTTTCTGGAACCCTATCCCTCTTCGGGCTTTTGGAGTCCCCTGGACTGGCCACTGCTCTCTCGCTCTGTCTCCACATTCTGCACTCTCCGAGCTCCAGTTGTGCTCTGGTGCCCGCTTCTAGGGCCTCACTTAGGCATACCTGGCTTCCAATGATGAAGGGAACCCAGGCTGGCAGGCACGACGGATACTGCCATTTGCAGAAGAGCAGAGCCACCCAGGAGCCAGGGACAGGTCGGATGAGTCAGGAACAGAGCTCAAGGCACTCAGGCAGCCAGGCCCAAGCTGAGCCACAGCTCAACCCCATGGGGCCCAAAGGACCACCTCAGTCACATACAGGCTGGGGTCTGGGGAGTCCCATTTGCTGGGAAAGTCCTGGAGCTATTCTTACTCTCTGATGCTGAAAGATGGGTGCTGTGCGTGATCTGAGAATTCCAAGGTTGCCAGACACCTTTCAGACTTAACCAGACTTGGGCCTGTTTCACAGATAACTCGTGCTCTTGTTTCACAGATAACAGATGTGTGACAAGAAGGAAAGGGATTTGTTCCATTGGCAGGATACGAAGATGACTTTATCTGACCTGCCTGTGTTCAGATGCTGACTCTGCTACCGACCAGCTGTGTGACTGTGGACAAGTTACTGCGCTTCTCTGTGCCACAGTTGTCCTCTCTATAAACTCAGGCATATGAGGGCACTTACTGAGAGTCCCCTTACACAAGGATGGCAAGCAGCAAATGTTCACTGTCAGCCTTATCATCATCATGCCAGGGGTGTATCAGAGCAAGCCCTAGAACCCCCACTAGAACTCACAACTCCAATTCCAGGGCTCCTGAATTATTCAACTCTCACTTTCTAAAATCATATGAACTCAATCACAGAATATTTTCAAGTGGATGCTATGAAAATGATGTTTTAATTACCTGCTTGAATAGGAACCGCAGACTCACTCCTTCTGTTGCTTATTTTCTTAAATTTCTTCCGAGCATCATATCCTCTCCAGGCTAAAAATATAAAACCATGTGCTAGGAATGACATTAATTTAAGAATGTGCCAGTGAATTGATCTAAGCTGTTTTCCCTCCGATCTATTACCCCTCTTGTCCTCCCTCCTGCTTTCTCACTGAACAAAATAAGCAGCGATACGTGAGCGATGATGAGGAAAGGGGGCCGCTCTGTACTCTTAGCTGGGCTTCCAAGATGCTTCTGAGGAATTATTTTTGTTTTGGCAGTGAGTTTCCAGAACACTCTGGATGCTACTTATGAATGACTGGGCTCTATCCCAGGTGGGGCGGTTTCCTGTCATTCTAATCCCTGCAGGAAGTTCTGTGTTCAGGACTTGGGAGTAGGGTGGTTTGTTGGGATGGTAGGAAATAATGGAATAGCCTGACCAGTTTGATTTTTTTGTGGAGGAAGGTCTGAACATGAAATTTGACAGGGTGAAAAATAAAGAAGGGAGTCAGGGCCTGGGATGGCTCAGTAGGTTAAGCATCTGCCTTTGGCTCAGATCATTATTCCAGGGTCCTGGGATCGAGCCCCACATCGAACTTGCTTAGCAGACAGTATGCTTCTTCCTCTCCCTCTGCCTGCCACTCCCCCTGCTTGTGGTCTCTGTTAAATAAATAAGTAAGTAAGTAAGTAAGAAGGGAGTCAAAGGGAATAATTAGTAGCACAACACCTGCATATGGTGAAGGTGAACCATGTGTCAAGAACTATGCTTTGGAGAAGAAAATATGCGACAGTAACGCAGAAGGCAAGGAAAAAGGATGAGGAGAAGAGAAAGGAAATCTCTGGGGGTGTGCTGAGTCCTACAGACAGAGGATTGGGGCCTTAAACTGCCCACCAGGAGCATAACCACCTCACCCTTCAGTCCCTCCCATTAGCATCACAGCTTTCTATGTTGCTGAGTGTGGTCATGAAGTCCAGAGTGGACAACGGGAGTCTGGGTTACAAGAGCATGAAGGAAATTGCCCACTATGTTCAAGATCTGATGCTTTTCTAACCACTCACCAACAGCACAGAAGCTCAGATACTGTTTGTGACACAAATAACACACATGTGCAGAGACACGAAATGGGCTGGGCATATGAGAGAGCCCGGTGATTTGTTCCCTTGGGTTATAGGCTCTGTCCGTGCTAGAAAAGCCATTGGGAAAGGGCATTATAATAATTCTGATGCTGAGAACTTGGTGAGGGGCCTGGGATGTATATTACATCAGTCATCTGGGAGAAGGGCCACAGCTCCGTGTGCTTCGGGTTTTCCCTCTGCCCACTTCACACTACCTCCACCGTGCCACCGCCACAGTGAGCTGGGATGGCCTGTTTTCTTATGTGGAGGTCAGAGGGACCGTGGTAGTCTTGCTCATGGCTATATTCCCAGCATCTACCACAGGACCTGCAATAGGCAGTCGATGAATATTTGCTAAAGCAAGGAAGAAACGAAGGAAGAAGGGAAGGAAGGGTAGGAAGAAGAGAAGAAGCCACTGAGAAAAGCAATAGGTGAGTGGCCCTCGTACTTGATGAAATGCCAAGATTCAGCACCGTTTACCTGACTGGATGGCAATGGCCCCCTTCTCTCTCTTCTCTCTGATTCTTTTGTATCTCCTGGCTCCAAGCCACCCCTTGGCATACGCCTGCAGCACAACCACTCTGCCTATGACTTCTCGCAGCAGCAAATTTAACTGCTCGACATGGTAGTATTTGAGAAAAACCTGAAATGAGATATTAGTTTTAGCATTACATATGGGCTCCCAAAAAGAGAGTCAGTGTACCCCAGATTATTCTTAGTAAAAATATTAAAACCATTGTTTACATAAAGTTTACAGGGACTTCTTTTATGCTAACATTACTGACTTCTTGGGAGCAAACACAATACCCCTTCTAAGGTCAAGCCACTCCTTGATTATTGATATAAACAGATGATGAGGTTAATGGGATTTAGGAGATCCCAAATGCTTTCCAAGTCTGCTTATATCTGCCGGGAGTTCTGTTTTCTTAATTTGATTTCTACTATCTATCTCCACAGCCTCTGATGGAGGCACTAACCAACAGAACTGATCCATGGCCAACAATGGACATTCAGAAGGAGAACGACCTAAATGACCCACGGTGATCTCATTCCTGCTGAGGAGCAACCGTGTTGCCATCCACACTCAGGGTAAGACTGGCTTTGCACGGCAATTCAGAACAGATTGTAGAAATCTGGGACACAAATGAAAAGCTATACGTGATGAGATGACTAATCAGGGTACACAGTAAAAAACACAACAGGAGTCTAATGAGAAATGGACAAAACTGTAAAAGATACTCATTACTGTCATTAATAAGATTCGTGTATTTCCATGAGGTGCTGGGATAAGCAATACTTAAAAAGGGACATCTTTAAAAGAAGCAAAGTTCTCATTCTAGAAATGCTAAGTGGTTCCTCAAACTACATGCAAAGCAGGAGACAAACTCTCCTCTTCTTGTCCAGAGGTCCGAGGACTCCTGACCCAAGACCGGCAAAGATCAATGTCAGGTTGGGGTGTTGTCTGCTAAAGCCACGCAACTACAGAGCCGTTCATATCACTGACAAGAGACAAAGACACACAATAGAGCATCACAGGTGACAATCCGAACAAAAAAGAAAGAACTACCTTTGTTTTTCCCAGCACCCAGTGATCTAATCTGGATTTTTCCAAGATAGCAATACAGCTCTCTTTGCTAGCAAGAGGTATTTCATGTGCTTTGAATGCCAAGTAATAATACCTACAAAATAAAAGAGTAAAATAAAACATTTTTAGTTAAAATTTGATTCAGTATAGTAGATATGCACCGAACCCACTGCTATGCCTTGTTTTTTAATAGCAAATATTTCTTGAGCACCAATATGAGCATACTAGGTAGTGAAAGGTATACAATTTATGCTTATTAATTTGGCTCTTACTTACTTTTATATTTTCTGCTATGTGTATTTTCCTTCTCATAGTGCTTTATAATTCATGTTCAATGAATGTGACATCTTTTTCATGCAAAATCAAAGTATCTAAAACCTTAAAGAAAACTGAAATTTAGACAGCCCTTCTAGTGAAAGTTATCATTTTATGTGTTAGCACTATTATAAAATAATTTGTAATCCCCCAGTATAAATTTTGACTCTGCTTTGAAAAGTCCCTTCTAGAGGCATTTGTAGATAGCAAAAGTGATCATAGCCTAATACTACTGAATCAGTCTCCTGAGCTACATGTCCATTTCGAGGTACAGAGTATGAATTTTTTTGTTTTAAGATTTTATTTATTTATTTGAGAGAGAGAGAACACAAGTAGGGAAGAGGGGCAGACTCCCCTGTGAGCAGGGAGCCCACCATGGACCCCATCCCCAAACCCTGGGATAATGACCTAAGCTGAAGGCAGATGCTTAACTGACTGAGCCACCCAGGTGCCCGGTATGTTTTTTTAATAAAGATTTTATTTACTCCAGAGGTGGGGGAGAGTGGGGAACAGGGGGCCAGGAGCACTCTACTGAGTGTAGAGCCCGATGTGGGGCTCAATCTCAGGACCCTGAGATCATGACCAGACCTGAAACCAAGAGGCAGATGTTTACCCGACTGAGCTATCCAGGCACACCTGGAGTAGGTATGTTTTTTGATATGATCACCAAAACCACATTTGTCTTCATGAATTACTCATTTTAATGAACTTCCATATTTTCTGGATTCACAGAACACCACAAAAAGTTTTTCCCCCCCTTCCTTTTATTCTTTATTCTCCCCATTAAAATACACACATACACATACACACACACACACACACACACACACACACGCACACACACACACAGGAATAGATTACCCTTACAAAACAAACACCTTACCTTAGTTTTTCTTTAAAAAACTTTCAAGGATCTTTGCTCTGCTCTTTGCTGCCATCTATAATTAAATTCAGCTTCTTGAAAGTTTAAAAATAAACTTAATTTCCTTGTCAAAGGCTTTTCCTGCCATTCCTCAGACAGGACTAATTTGCTATTTTAGAATTACTGTACTTTTTATAGAGCTGTTTTTACTTTTCAAAAAAAAAATCACCTAAAAACAAAATATGACCCTTTTTCTCGCCAAATATTCCCATAGCTTTCTGTTCCTGGAAAACTAAACATACCTGATTAGCACTTCAGTCATTTCACTTTATCTTTGTGCTATATGTTTTACAGGTTAGGTATAATGCTGAATTTGCTGGAAATATTTACATTCAGAGATCCTGGGAGTGTTTTCAAGGCTTTGAGTCTATTTCCACCATTGGCGAGAAGGGATAGTGCTCTCATAGATCCCTCAAATGGTGGCCAGGACCACGCTAGGTCATTTGGCCAAGCCCAGGAATCTGTTCACAGAAGATGCCTACTGGAGGTAGGTGGGAAGAAGGACAACCAGGAGTCCAGCTTAGGCCTACTGGACTGTTCATGGCATTGGTGCAGGTTCTTCAGCCTCAGTTTCTCCAGGACGGTTGTTTCAGTCATGGCTTCTCTGACCTGGCTCTAGCTGAAGTAAAAAGACTGTGTTCTGGAGTACATGGGGAATGTGGGAATGGATGGCAAATCTATATGCATGAATGTTCTGGAAAAGCTGAAGTACAGATAGCTCAAGGTATAAAAGTTGGAGGTAAAACCAGGAATTCCTACATTCTTTCTATTAGGACTGGTCATTTATAACATGAGCTCCCTTAGCTTTAATCAGCCCAGGCTCGATACTATTGATGATTAAGTATTTAAAGAGAATGTAATGAATGACTTGTCCTGTGCAAGATATAAGAAATATGTTCCAGGACTCCAATCAACTTGTTTCTCAGGCATCTCTAGATGGTTCCTAGCAATTTTTAATTTCTAAATAGGCAAGAATGAATTCTGAACTAACATAAATATTAGAACTTAACTTTGATTTCTGATCTTCAACCCGAATCTCTTAATTTATTATGATGATAATATTCACATTTGGCTTAGTTCAGAAAGAGATGGGTAACAATACTGCAAAGAAGTGAAGGTTTCAAAAAGTACTGAAGAAACATGTAAGTGATATGTCTATAGTAATCATGTCAGGTAAGTCTAATGGATTTCCTCCATGGAGTAGTTCTGAATTCTGGCCAGTACCATGGTTAAAAAAGCACTTTGGTTGAGCTCCTAGGTGCATCAATATAAGGGCAAAACTGATAGGAATCAAGACAAAAGATTTCTCAGCAAAAGGGGTCTTTTTGGGAAGATCTATTCCACATCTACTTCCTGAAGCAGTTGGATGAGTTAATGAGCAGAAGATATGCAATAGCAAAATAGAAAATGTAAAGGTCCTGAAGGTCTAGGCACTTGAAAACACTACGAAGATTAACTCTGCCTTGAGTTGCCCCTTGTAGGTAGAAGTTATCTCTCAAATTGAAGTCTGAACACTGAGTTAAGAATGAAAGGCTCTCAGTTGGATAACGCTAAATCACTTACCTCTCTGTACCTGAATTCCTACAGGTAAGAATGGGAATCAGTTAAGTGATTCTAAACTCTTTTGGGTGGGGGGGCAGGGGCAGGGAAGAATCTCTAAAAATCTGTTAAAAGGGATCCATATTCTTTCCTAGGGAATTGTTCTTTTTTTTTTCCCCAAGATTTTATTTATTTATGAGAAAAAGATTGAGAGAGAGAGAGAGAGAGAGAGAAAACACGAGTTGGGGGAGGGGCAGGGAGAGAAGCAGACTCCCCGCTGAGCAGGAAGCCTGAAGACAACGGGTTGGGTCCCAGGATCAGACATTTAACCAACTGGGCCATTCAAGGGCCCCTCTTAGGAGAATGTTTTTAATACAACACACTGCAAGGGGTCTACATAGCTCCTTTTGGACTTTCAAAGACCAAAGAGCCCTTTCCTGCTTTAGAACTCTATGGAAAGTGATAATTTTCCCCAGGTCTCATCTCATTAAAATATATAAGCCATTAAAACAGTAAATACCCAGTTGGAAAAAATCTCTACTCAAATATGTTATTTAGTTTTCTGCCTAAAATGGCATATGGAATGCAGACTCTTCAAGGAAGAGTTTTAAAATATAACAGGCTAAGCAGTTTGTAAACTATTAGTAAAAACAACAAGCAAGTAGAGATATATCCTCCCGCATTTAAATTACAGAATCATAAATAGGAAGTATCTGTAAGGTTATAATATATATAAGAATATATTAGTTTTCTGTTGCTATACAACAAATTACTCTAAACTTCAATGTCTTAAAACAGACATCTGTCATCTTATAGTTTGTAAGCGGTGGGAATACAGAAGCAATTTATCTGGGCAATTCTGACTCAGGGTCCCTCATGAGAGTACAGTCAAGATATTGACCAGGGAGGGCTGTAGTCATCTAAAGGCTTGATGGGGGACACATGATTTATTTTCAAGATGGTGCACTCACTTGACTGATGGTAGAAAGCCTCAGTTCCTTATTGGCTGTTGGCAAGAGGTTTCAGTTCCCTGCCACATGGGCCTCTACAGAGAAAGGCTTGAGTATCTTCATAACATAAAAGATGGCTTCCCTCAGGAATAGGGATCCCAGAGAGAGGGAGCGCAAGGGGAAACCCACAATACCTTTTATGACCAAGGCTTAGAAGTGACAAAACCATCACTTCCTTCATCTTTATTCATTATGAGTAAATCATTTAGTCCAGACCACAGTCAATGAGAGAGAAATTAAGTTCCACCTCTTGAAGGGAGGAGTATCAAGTAATGTGTGGACACATTTATAAACCACAATAAAGAATCTCTCTAGAACATTAAATCTTTGTTTCACTGGTATAGAAAACTGTTCTTGGTGAGATGAAATGACTTGCCCAAGAAGACAACAACTAAGTGACAAAGGCTAAGATTATTATTTAAGTCTCTGGACTTCCATGTCATTGGTTAAAAAAAAAACAAAAAAAAAAGCTGATATGAATCCAGCTAATAAACTAGTTTTTGATGTAATGGGGAAAAGCAACAATAAAAAATAAAGTTAATACCATTTCCCACCAGAAAAGATTGATAAATTTGCCTACATAAAAATAAAAATGATCTACTTAAAAAAATTGAAAATTTGGGAAGAATTGTTCTTTTTTATTTTCATTGTCTACTTACATACAATGATTTTTTTCATATTAAAATCATGCTCTCTACAGAAAGTCCCCAACAGAAGCAGCTACTTGATATGTATGTGTATCCCCACCAAATCAATGGTGGTTAATTTCTTAGGCTGATCTCCAAAACCTATATAAACTATTCAATTTGAAGAATAGTACATTTGAGGGGCATCTGGGTGGCTCACTGGGTTAAGTGGCTGCCTTGGGCTCAGGTCATGATCCTGGGGCCCTGGGATGGAGCCCTGCATCAGGCTCCCTGCTCACCAGGGAGTCTGCTTCTCTCTCTTCCTCTGCCCCTCCTCCCCTGCTTGTGTGCACTCTCTCTAGCTCTGCTCTCTCTTAAATAAATAAATGAAATCTTCAAAAAAAAAACAAAAACAGAGTAGTACCTTTGAGGCAAAGAGTGTTTTTATTTTTCCTCATTTCTCCTTTCTTGTGCTCTTCAGTGCAGGTTAACCATATTTTTGGTAAGACAGAGTAAAGAAACAGAGACTATTAAATACACCAAAGTTGTCCTATGAGACCTGGTCCATGTCAGTGAGAGGAAGGCTTTTTTGGTCTTGTTTGTGTTCCACTCAGAAAACTGTGAAAGACTTATGTCTAAGAAACCATAATGACTAAACATTGTCCTTCCAGGGTAGAGCCAGGAACAAAGCCTATAAAATCCCCAAGAATTTCTAGGCTTCCCTCAGAAACAGCAGAACCCTCCAGAGAGGGCAGAAAGGCAGAAAAGACTGAAGGGACTATAAAGAAGGAGTGAGATGGCAAGTGTCCCCGGACTTCGTTCAAGATGGGCTCTGGGTCTACTGAAAGAAACCTTAATTGCAAAAGAAAAGAAATGTAGAAATTTTGAAACTTTTGCATGTTCCTTATCAGCTGCCAGTGAGGTTATTTTCTTTCTTGAAAAAGCTAGACTTGAGCTCTTCCAGGAGCAATGTGGGAAGAACTGAGGGATTACATATGACCAATTGTATTTCAAAGCCTACCACCACGTATAGGGAGACACCAAGGCAGTACAGCATACAAGACAAAGAGCTACAAAGAACCCTGGACATCTGCGGAAGGCCTCTCGGGTAGTCAGCAGAGTATCGATTGGCACATGAATGGGAGGAAACTACCCCAGATTGTGGAAAGAACCATGTAAGAAGATTAGAGGGACTAGTGCCTGATGCTCACAGAGGGCTGGGAATAATGCCTGTTTCTACCAGCCAAACTTATTAACCTCATAATTCATAGGACATTGTACAGAGTACTCAGAAGTGTCTTATTTCAGTAGCGAGGAAATATTAGACCCAAACACAGCTCTGCTTTTAACTAACAGATTTTAAAAACATGATCCAAAAGGATGAAACTGTTTCCAAGTACAGGGATACCTCAGAGATACTATGGGTTCAGTTCTAGATTGCTACAATAAGTCAACTATTCAATAAAGTAAGTCAAATGAACTTTTTGGTTTCCTGGTTCATATGAAAGTTACATCTCAAAAAAAGAAAAAAAAGAAATTTACAGATCACTTTTCTGTGGTCTACTAAATGTGTAATAGCATTATGTCTAAACAAAGTATATACTTTTGGGCGCCTGGATGGTTCAGTTGGTTAAGCAACTGCCTTCCACTCAGGTCATGATCCCGGGGTCCTGGGATCCAGTCTCACATCAGGCTCCTTGCTCAACAGGGAGTCTGCTCCTCCCTCTGTCTCTCTCTGTGTCAAATAAATAAAATCTTTTAAAAATAAATAAATAAGTATATACTTTAAAATACTTTATTGCTAAAAAATGTTAACCATCATCTGAGCATTCAACAAGTTGTGATCACTGGTCACAGATTACCATAGCAAATATAATAATAATAATAATAATAATAATAATAATAATAATAATAATAAAATAATAATAGAAAAGTTTGAAATATTGTGAGAATTAGAAAATGTGACACAGTAACACACTACAAGCAAATGCTGTTAGAATGGTGCCAGTAGAGTTAAACTTGATGTAGCACTGCCATAACCCTTCAATTTGTAAGAATCTGTGAAGCATAATAAAGTGCAATAAAATAAAGTACGCCTATAATTTAACTTTATCTCAGAACAAAGCACAAAGATATTTATAGGGACACAAAAATATCCAGTACCCAAAAAGATAAAACTGACAATGTCTGGCATCCAGTCAAAGATTATCAGGCATGCAGGAAAATATGACCCATAATGGGGAGAAAGTCAACTAACTGAAATGGATCCAGAAGTAACACAGATAATAAAATTAACAGAGAAGAACATTAAAACACTTATTTTAACTGTATTCCATATGTTCAAAAAGTTAAATGGAGACCAAGAGATACAAAAAAGACCCAACTAAAATTTTTGAAAATGAAAAGAACATCTGAGACAACACACACACAGACACACACAGAATTGGCTACCATTGAGACACTGAAGACAAAAAAAAGATTAGTAAAGTTGAAAATATGACAATAGAAAGTATACAAAATTAAACATGAAAGAAAAAAAATTAAAAAAATTAAATAAAAAGAGAGCAGGAGCAGCGACCGCAGTGGTAGCACTGCATTGGCGCCGGGAGCAGCTACCGGGAGAGAGGGCAAGGTTCGGAGCCACACAGGCTGCATGGACCTGGTGACAGCATGAGAGATACTAGCTTTTGACAAGTGCACAACATGCGTGCATATAAGCTAGTCGTTCTTGGCTCAGAAAGCTTCGGAAAATCTGCTGTGACTGTACAGTTTGTTCAAGGAATTTTTGTTGAAAAATATCCTATGATAGAAGATTTGTATAGAAAACAAGTTGAAGTAGATGCACCACAGTGTCTGCTTGAAATCTTGGATACTGCAGGAATGGAACAATTTACCGCAATGAGAGGTTTAGACATGAAAAATGGACAAGGCTTTGCATTGGTTTATTCCATCACAGCACAGTCCACATTTAATCATTTACAAGATCTGAGAGAACAGATTCTTCAAGTTAAAGACACTAATGATGTTCCAATGATTCTGGTTGGTAATAAGGGTGACTTGGAAGATAAAAACGTGGTAGGAAAGGAACAAGGTCAAAATATAGCAAGACAATGGAACAACTGTGCATTCTTAGAATCTTCTGCAAAATTAAAAATAAATGTTAATGAGATCTTTTATGACCTAGTGTGGCAAGTTAACAGAAAAACTCCAGTGCCTGGGAAGGTCTGCAAAAAGTCAACATGTCAGCTGCTTTAATATATTAAATGCACTGTAGCTCTGAGCCAGGTCTGAAGAACTGCCCAATTCAACAGTGCCAACATTCTAACTTTGTTAAACCTACCAGCATCTTAAATTGACTTTCTGCGGTGGGACCCTTTAAGAAGCAGATGAAAGCTACTATGTCAGTTTACACATTCTAATCACTTTCTAGTATTACAAGAGAGATTTTTACTTATATATTAGTCCTAGAGTATGCAGCTGGTAAAACCAGAGGCTACAATCCAGTATTACTGCTAAGAGACATTTTTCATCCAACAATGTTGTACCAGGTATAAAAATTGTGTATTGTATACTTTTAACATGCCCCATACTTTGTAGTGGACAGTACAATAACGTAAATCCTAAAAGCGCCACTATTTTAGCATAATAAAGTCCAGAGAGCTCCTCTATAGACTCCTCCAGATAACTTTGCTTATTTGATATTTGTAGCTTACTGTAATTTTTTTTTAAGAAATTCAAGGTCATTTTCATTGTATTGTACAAATAAGTGCTTTGATTAATACAGCTATAAAGCTTTTTTAATTAAAAAAAAACCCCAAACCACGGAGACAGTGATCTTATCTTTAAAATATGATAGTCCTTTCACTATAATGTCTTAGATTAAAGACATTGCCTTTAATATCTATTGGGTAGGAAATGTCCAGACTTTTAAAATCTTCTATTATATGTTTCCTTTTTTTGTTTACATAGGGAACAATGTTTATAGTTGTGTGTACAGTGGGGGTCTACAACAAAAAGTGCATATTTTCGAACAATTAATTATTTAACGATTTTTGTAAATCATTTTCAGGTGTTTGCAATCATAATTCTCACTGTGAACACCTTGCTTACTCATGCATAAGTGCATTTGCAATACCAAACTACAGGTTTAGTATTTTTGCCTGTTAGAGATTGTTTCAAAGGTGTAACGTTTTGGCTGAGATGTTCAATGGTGGATAAGTACTGTGGATGTGAAAGCGGGAAATAATTTTAATAATGTGTAACTGGTCACAAGGTCTAAGTTGCAGTAACTACTGCTGTTTTATTTAAAAATGCCTTGTTGCTTTGTATGATTTAACCACTGGGCATAAAGTTTGTGTGCCTATCCAACAGGGAGCCATAGTATTTGAATTGACCAACCTACTATTACAACTACTTTGAGGTGGCCAAATGTAAATTGAAAGCCTGAATTAAAGTGGTGCAATTTTGTATAACTTAGCATTAGTAATTCAATAAATTTGGAGTGCCATGCAAAAAAATAAATAAAAAAAAATAAAAAGAGCATTAGTGAATTGTTGGACAACTTCAAGTAGCCTCAATACATGAAATTAGAGTCCCTGAAGAGGAGAAAAAAGAAGGGTACAGAAAAAATATTTGGGGCGCCTGGGTGGCTCAGTTGGTTGAGCAACTGCCTTTGGCTCAGGTCATGATCCCAGAGTCCTGGGATCGAGTCCCACATCAGGCTCCCAGCTCCACGGGGAGTCTGCTTCTCCCTCTGACTTCTCCCCTCTCATGCTCTCTCTCACTGTCTCTATCTCAAATAAATAAATAAAATCTTAAAAAAAAAGGAAAAATATTTGAATAAATTATGGCTAAAAATTTTCAAAATTTGATGAAAACTACAAACTAACAGATCTAAGTCCAAGCACATACACACACACAAACTTGGAGAAAACTACACCAAAGGATATCATAATCAAATTGCTCAAGAACAGCCATAAAGAGAAAATCTTAAAGGCAACCAATGAAAAAAGATAAGTTACATATAGAGGAACAAAGATAAGTATGACATTAGAGTCCTCAACAGAAACAATGCAAGTGAGACGACAATGGAGCAAGATCTTTAAAGAACTAAAAAAAGAATTCTATACTCAGTGAAAATATTTTTCGAAGACAAAGGCAAAATAATTTTTTCAAACATACAAAAGCTGAAAGAAGTCATCACCAGATGATCTGCATTATAAGAATTTTTTTTTTAACTTTAAAGATACATGCAGGGGGAGGGGGAGAGAGAGAGAGAGAGAGAATCTCAAGCAGAATCCCTGCTAAGTGTCCAACACTGGCTCCATGCAGGGCTTGACCTCAAGACCCCAAGATCATGACCTGAGCTGAAACAAGAGTCAGCCATTTAGCCAACTGAGCCACCCAGGCATCCTATAAGAAATGTTAAATGAAGTCCTTTGTGAAGAAAGAAAATAACACCAGGGGGAAATATGGATCTCCATTTAAAAGTGAAGAGTACCAGAAGATAACTATGTTGTTAAATATTGAATAAATTTTTTCTTTTTATTTAAATCTTTTAAAAATATACTTAACTGTTTAAACAAAACAACAATGTATTATGATGTTTATAACATATAGATAAGTGAAACATGTGACAACATGATATAAATAGCATAAACACAACAACGAGAGTATAAAGGCCAGGAGGAAGGAAACTGAAGTAAACTACTATAAGATTCTAATACTATTTGTGAAGTGGTATAATATTCTTCTAATATTGCTTGAAGATAGGTTAGTACAAATTAAAGATGTATATTGTAAATCATAAAGCAAGGCTTAAAATACTAAAAGAGCTACAGCTAATAGGTCAACAAAGAAGATAAAATGAAATCATATAAGATACTCAAAAATCCAAAAGAATTAGAAGAAAAAGGGGGCTTCCGGCTGGCTAAGTTGGTGGAGTGTGCAACTCTTAACCTCAGGGTAGTGAGGTGCGGAGCCTACTTAAAATAAAAAAAAATAATTAAAGAAAAAAAGAATTAGAAGAAGGAAACAAAGAACACATAAGACAAATGTGTTTGGGAAATGACTAGCAAAATGATAGATTGGACCTAGCCAAACAAATCATGTGAAATGTAAATGGTCAAAATACCCTAATTTAAAGGTAGAAATTTTCAAACTGAATAAAAAAGCGAAGTGTAACTATACGCTGCTTACAAAAAATACATAAATACAAAGACATGAATAAGTTCAAAGTAAAAGAAAAAGATATATCACGCTAACACTTACAAATTAAAACTACCATAACTGACTATATTAACATCAACTGCTATGTATATTATATAAACATACACATACACACACACACACACAAATTCTAACTATATAAACTGACTATATTAACATCAAAGTAGACTTCAGAGCAAAAAATATTACCAAGGATTAAGATATTTATTTCATAGTGATAAAAAGGTCAATCCATCAAAAGAACTTACGAATCCTAAGCATTTTTGTACGTAATAACATGAAGCTAAAACTGATTTGCAAGGAGAAATATACAAATCCACAATTACCCTTAGAGAATTCAATACCCTCCCCAATAATTGTTAGAACAAGTAGGCAAAAAAATCATCAAAGATACTAAAACAAACTTGATCAACTGGAAATTTCTAGAACATTCCAGCCAATAAGAACAGAATATATATTCTTTCCAACTGTGAATAGAAACATTTACCACAATAGGACATATCTGGGCTATAAAACATGACCTAATAAATTAAGTGCTCAAATCACACAAAGTATGTTCTCTGGTCACAGCAGAATTAAATTAAAAATCACCAATAGTAAGATACCTGGAAAATCCCCAAATATTTATGAACAGCCTTTTAAATAGCCCACAGGTCAAAGAAGAAATCAAAAGAGAAATTAAGAAGCACTCTTGATCAAATGAAAGTGAAAACAACCTATTAGAACTTATGGGAGGGGCACCTGGGTGGTTCAGTTGTTAAGCATCCGCCTTCAGCAAAGGTCACGATCTCAGGGTCCTGGGATAGAGCCCCACATTGGGCTCCCTGCTCAGCGGCAAGCCTGCTTCTCCCTCTCGCATCCCCCCTGCTTGTGTTCCCTCTCTTGCTGTCTCTCTCTGTCAAATAAATAAAATCTTTAAAAAAAACCCAAAAAACAAAAATGTATTGGAAACTGCTAAAGTAGTACTTAGAAAATTATACCATCAAACACCTATAATAGAAAAAAAGAATGTTCTCATAGATATGAGTTCAGCCCCACCATAAATTAGAAAAAGAGAAAATTAAGCCCAAAGTAAGCAGAAAAAAAAGACACAATAAATATGAGTGAAAAATCAATGAAGCAGAAAATAGGCAAACAATGAAAATTAAAAAGGAGTTCTTTGGGGGTGCCTGGGCAGCTCAGTTGTTAAGTGTCTGCCTTCGGCTCAGGTCATGATCCCGGGGTCCTGGGATCAAGCCCTGAATCAGGATCCCTGCTCAGTGGGAAGCCTGTTTCTCCCTCTCCCACTCCCCCTGTTTGTGTTCCCTCTCTCTTGTTGTGTCTCTGTCAAATAAATAAATAAAATTTTTAAATAAATAAACAAATAAATAAAAGCAGTTATTTGAGAAGGTTAAAATTGGTAAACTTCTGGCTATATAGAGATGGGGGAGAAAAGGAAGAAGATACAAATGATATAATATCACAAAATTTGTGATATTCTATAGATTCTATAAATATTAAAGGGATAATAATGAACAACTTCATATCATATTAACAAGCTAAATGAAAAAAATGAAAAAAAAACAAGGTAAATGAAAAAAGTATGATCTTAATAAATGAGGAAAAGCATTTGACAAAATCAAGCATCTAATCCTATTTTCAAAAGAAAAAAAAAATCTCAACAGATTGATACAAGAGAACTTCCTCAATCTGATATTAACAAATCTATGAAAAACTAAAATAGTTAACGGTGAATGACTGAATACTTATTCCCCAAAGATTAGGAAAATGGCAAGGATCTCCACTCTTGCAACTTCCACATTGTACCACTTTGTGCTAGTGTGCAAGGGGACCAGAGAAAGAAAGAAAAGGCGCCTGTATTAAAAATTAACAGAACTGTCTTAATTGGAAGATGACACAATTGTCTATGTAGAAAATCCAATGGTATCTACAAAAAAACCCCATATGAGAACTACTAAGTTCTAATAAGTGAGTTTAGCAAAGTTGTAAGACAAAAATCAATATACAGAAATTATTGTCTTTCTATATATACAAACAACAAACTATTGGAAATTGAAATTTAAAAAATAATATTATAATAGCATTACAAATGTGAAATGATAGGGATAAATTTGAGAATAAACGTGCAACTGAAAACGATAAAATATTGGCTAAGAAAAATTAAAAGACAAACTAAGTAAAGGAGCCAGAAAAATTAATATTGTTAATATTGGAGTAAAGCAGACCACATCCATAACGTGTGTGGACCTCATCCAATCCATTGAAAGCCTTATGAAGAAAGACCGTGCCCCCCTGGGGAGGAAGGGATACCATCTCCAGACTGCCTTTGGACACAAGACTACAACATCAATTCCTGCTGAAATTTCTAGCCTACCAGCCTGCCCTGCACATTCTGGACTTGCCAGCCCCCACAACTGCATGAGCCAATTCCTTAAAACAAGTCCCTTTCTCTAGTCTACACACACACACACACACACCCACACCCACACCCACACACACACACCCTATTGACTCTATTTCTCTGGAGAATCCTGACTAATACTTACTGGTTCCCACACTGAGTAGAGGTAGAGCTAACCTTGGTGATGTATTTCCTATAATGGTACAGGATGTTCTTTAGTAACTTCCTTCCTCTCTAACATTTCATCCCCTTTGTCACTGAACTTCCCAAGTTTCCCATAGATGCTGGGGTTTCTTCACTGCACAGTGGGAATCTAGGACGCCCCATCTTCCTCCTGTTCACAAACAGATGGGCCCTGCCCTCTGTCAAAACTCCCCACGCCTAGGCATTCCCACAGGGCAATCTGTGAAAGGGACTGGCTTGCTCTTCGAATAAACATCTAGATCCTGAAGGGAACTTAGAGTCATCAACAAAAATTCTTGTTTTGTAGAAAAGAGAAAGCCAGAGAGAAGGAATTGGCTCAAGGTCACAAATTAGTCAGTGGAGGCCTGAGGCTTGCCCATGTCTTTTAACTCCATGTTCAGGCTTCTTTACGTTCACCTAACCTGCATCTACTCTTAGCTCTTACTATATACCTGGTAGTGTCTTTGACTTTCTAACAAGGACCTCTGATACTCGAGCACTTTTCAGCTCATTGGAACTTGTGTCTATAGTGATCTGGAATATTGGGCTTTTGACTTAGGAGAAGTGTTCATTTCCTACATCTGAACACCAGCTGTCAAGCGCTCCTTGACACATGTGTGGGGGATCCAAACAATATTCTATTTGGACTCATGTGTCAGTAAGGCATTGGTACTTCAGTGGGAAACTACGTACCCCATCTTTAGCATGCCCTTCTGGGTTATCGTATTCTAGCCCTGTTCATCTTCTTTGAGCTAATTTGCAACTCTTTGTAAATTATAGGTAATTGATAGATATAAAAACTCTATCTAGTCCCGTGATGATTTTGACTTCCCTCTGTGGAAAACCCAGTTTTATCTCCATTTCCAATTTCCAATTCACCTCAACATTCTTTTACTTCATTTAAGCTTGTGCAGTTTTAAATTTTCCTTTGAACCAATGATAATATCTGTTTGATTCCCTCATATCACATGAATAAAATAAATTCTTTAAACACATCCATCTTTATATCCATATGTGAGTCATGATGCTACCTTTGGAAATTATCTTTTAACAAGAGGAAGAAAGAAATTTGACCCAAAGGAGCACAAACCCAGGGGCAGGTTGAGGCAGGAAGTCATCACTTAGGTAGACCACTGCTACAGAGCAATCCTAAAAGATCCAGAGGCTCAGAAACACGGCCACTTTTCTACTTAAGAACCTCTAAAGTGGAAACACTGGTTAGTATAATGTGTTCATGTTGGGAGTTTACTAAAAAAGTCAAACTGTTTCCAAAGTGATCACACAGATAAATACATCACCAGAAAAGCCTAAAAATCTTGTTGCTCTCTATCCATGTCAATCCAAGGAATTACCTGACTTACTGGTTATTGCCGAAATAAGTATCAAATGATATTTAATTGTGGTTTTAATGTGCACTTCCTTCATTACTAGTGAGGTTGAATTTTTCCTTTTATTTTCACTGAAGTCCTCTGACAATAGACAATATATACAATGAATTTCATTTCTCTATGTTCTTTACCCATACTCCTAGAAGGGGAGAGGAGAGAGAGAAAGAGCAAGCACTAAGAGTTATCTATGTTAGGTAAAAATTATATAAAAAACTCTGCAGGTAGGGCTCAGCAATCTGTGTTTTAACAAGGCCTCCGGAGATTCTCATGCATAGGAAGGCCAAAGAACCACTGACTTACTAGACTAACAGAACCCCAGGGAACTGAAGTGACTTGGCTACACTGACATAATCCATCTGAGGAAACTGGCTCCCAAGTCTCTTCATGGTTTTTTCTCTTTGTTAGGACCAAATGACTTTCTGGAGCACATCATTTTCCCCCGAAAGGTCAATTAGTTGCAAAATCCACCCTAAAGAAATTCTCACACAAGTTTAATATGTAAGATTGTTTGAGCATTGCTGGCAAACAACTGGACACAATGTCAATGTCCACTAATAGAAGAATAGCTACATGAGTATCACCAATTTTAAAGACAAAGTTAAAAAGGAATGTGTTGGAGCTATGGAACAACATAGATTTATCTCTAATACATATTGCTAAATAGAAAAAGAAATTACCAGATAGTATAAAATAGGTGATTCGAGTTAAACTAAAAATGTAGGGTTTTTTTTCCCTTTCTTGATCTTTCTTCCCCCTCTGTGTGTGTATGCACGTATGTGTGTACTCTGAAAGGCTAACACTATCAAAAGAGTAAACAGTAACTACCAAGGGAGGGGCCATGATGCAAGCAGGATCCTGGGAAATAGAATTTGCAATGCACAAAGAAAGATGTTAGTCTTATATGTAATATTTAAAAATTTTAAAAGAAAAGGTATTCACACATTATTTTTGCAATTAAAAGTTCATTTCAAACATCAAGTAAACTTTTAAAAATTTTAAATACAATGTGCCTATATCCTGGTCAAAGAATCATGTATCTACTTATTTGATTACTATCACTTGCATCTAAGTATAAACATCCCCAATCAGGCAGCAAAAGTATCGACATTTTTCCTATTTAAAAGTATTGGGGACCCTTGAGGGACTCTCAATCAACATTAGTGACCACCCAGACTGTCTACTCAGATATCCAAAATACAGGACAATTATCTGAACAATTCAAACCATATAAATAATTTTCTCTTAGGTCGATAATGGAGGGAACTGAGCTATTCTGGCTTGGATAATTTGATAATTACCCCCAATTGCCCACTTCCCTTTAGTGTGTATGAAAATCCAGATTTATTTTTTAAGTTCTTTCTTATATTTGCCATAAGCCCCTTTATTTTAATTTTTTCCCTTCATGTTTGGCCTTCAGTAAACACAGAACAGGTGGCCACCATCTGCTACAGGAAAGAAAAGAAAAGAAAAGAGTAAAGAGAAAAGAAAAGAAAAGAAAAGAAAGAAAAGAAAAGAAAAAAGAAAAGAAAAGAAAAGAGAAGAAAAGAAAAGAAAAGAAGCCATTATATTTTTAGGAAGACTCCTAAATTTGGGCCTTGGGATAAGAAGTCATGTTGATCTGTGCGGATTAGATTGTGGAAGTCCTGAGACTGTAAATTCCTTCTAATTCAGTATTTCTGTAGCACTTAGCAAACACAATATGTGCTTAATAAATGTTTCTGATGCTGCTGCTGCTGCCTCCACATAAGCTTTAAATGGGAGGCCTTCTAAAGAAAAAAAAAGACAGTGGGAATTCAAGACTAAGGCTGAGTTTATTCACAAATTTGTAATAGAAAGTTAAAATTTAAATTGATCAGTCTATTTTACAGCTAGTAAAATTATTACTATTTCTGCAATTGAATTCCATAGACTGATTTCACAGTGAATATTTGGGTTATGTTCAATGGTCTCATTTAAATATTTTGAAGATGGGCTTTGGAATCAGGTGGACTCATTTCATATCCCGATTCTACAACACATTATCTGTGTGATTTTGAGCCAGTTTCCTCATTTGTAAAACTGAAATAATTTCATATGTTTGGGGGGTCATCACCAGTATTTTTTTTTTATGCATGGTTTATTTATTTTAGAGAGTAAGCAAGTGAGAGAGGGGTAAGAAACAGGGAGAAGGAGAATCCCAAGCAGACTCCAGAGGATAGATGCAAGGTTCGATCTCAGGACTCTGAGATCATGACTTGAGCTGAAATCAAGAGTAAGGCACTTAGGGGCGCCTGGGTGGCTCAGTGGGTTAAAGCCTCTGCTTTCGGCTCAGGTCATGATCTCGGGATCCTGGGATCAAGCCCCGCATCGGGCTCTCTGCTTGGCAGGGAGCCTGCTTCCCCCTCTCTCTCTGCCTGCCTCTCTGCCTACTTGTGACCTCTCTCTCTGTCAAATAAAATCAAATCTTAAAAAAAAAAAAAGAGCCAGGCACTTAACTAACTGTGCCATCCAGGCGCCCCAAGTGAGATGATGCTTGAAAGCACTAGCATGAAGCCTGCCATCAGCAGGTAGTTAATAAATACCCCTCTCTCTTGTCTTCTCCCTTTTCTTTGACAAAATGTTTTTTTCTCGTCCCCAACCCAAATATATATGAAAGAGTGGCTAGTAATCTTTCCTCTGACTCATCCCTAAACCATGGTGCTCAGGGGTGGGCATATATTTATTGTCAACTGACAGAGCATGCTAGAATGGGTACAAGGCCAACCATGAGTGAGCTGATGGACTGGGCAGTGGTTTCCTCGGGCACCATGTTGGGGAATTCCAGGACTGCATCTGGGCGGTGAAGGCCATTGCCTTGGCTGAGGAGCCAGGTCTGGAGCTAGGGCTGGAGAGAGATGTGGAGCTCATCTGCCATCTCCGCGCCAGGTTTCCTCACATTCTCCTTTCTCCTCTTCTACCTTTTCTCCTTTCCATTCATTATTTTCCTTATTCTTGTTTGTTTTTGGCTTGGCTGCTTCATCATTATCATTGCCTAACATAATGCAGTCCCACTTGATTGTTTTAGGGAACTTCCAAGCAGGGACAGAGAGTTTTAATTCAGCCACTGATTTTCACAGAGTAAGCTGGGCAGCCAATCCAAAGGTCCAGAGTGGTGGTCTTCTCAACTGCATCGATATGGTCTAATACCTCTGTAACATCTTTCTTCTTTGTTTCCTTTGCTTTTTCTTCTTGTACTGTTGCCACAGCATGGCCATTGCCCACTGTGTTTCTACGTCCTCCTGGGTTGTTCCCATGAGTTGCCCATAGTGCAGACATTTGAAAAATCAGGAAAGACAGCTTGTTATTATCATGACTGCCTCTACTCGGCGCCTTTGGAGAAGAGTCTGATTGATATTACCTCTTGTCTCAACTTCTCAAGTCACCACTACAAATTTCAGGCTGAATTTGCGGAGCTATCAACTACAGAAATGATTTTTCCGATACTCGAGTAGTGAAAGACAGCTGTCAGCAATGCGGGCTCGACGAGAAAGGCAGGACCTTAAAAGAATGGGTTTTGGGATTTTGAATTGTCCACAGCCTTAGGCAAGCTGGGAAGAACCAGAGCCCAGGCAAGGCCAATACGAGCCCATTCTGCCCCCTAAGAATAGAGAGAGATAGTTCACAGAGACTGATACTGCCCACCTCCTAGAGGTTTGTACCTCGGGGAAGCCGCTTCACCTCTCTGGCCTCAGCTTCCTCATCCTCGAAATAGAAAGTTGGACTAGGCTACTTGTTAGAGTCTTTCAATGATATTGTAAAAGGAGTTTTTCAAGTTTTTTTGTTTAATTTTTTTTTAATTTAATACACTAACCAAGATTATAAAAATGGTGGGCGCCTGGGTGGCTCAGTTGGTTAAGCGACTGCCTTTGGCTCAGGTCATGATCCCGGAGTCCCGGGATCGAGTCCCATATCGGACTCCCGGCTCTGCGGGAAGTCTGCTTCTCCCTCTGACCTTCTCCCCTCTCATTCTCAGCCTCTCTCTCTAATAAATAAATAAAAAATCTTTAAAAAAAAAAGATTATAAAAATGGTAAATGTAAGAGTTAAGAGAGAGAAGTCATCCAAGGTCTCACCTACAGAAAAGGCATGAACACATACAGTTGGGGAGAGGTGGCTGACTCATTCTCTCACAGAACAATGGGCAGGAAAGACAGTATACAGAGGCAGCAGCTGTGAGAGACCCCTCCCAGAGAATGCCACCATCCACTGCTGCCCTTAGAAGATAAACACAGAGACTGTTCACATGACTACGCAATATGTTTACTCACGATGTTGAAGCTATCCATTATCTTCCCTACATATTCTCATAATGTGTCTCTCACTACCATGCAAATCAATTTGCAGGGGATTGAGGATTCTGTCCACTTTGCTGCAAATCTACTAGTTTATCTGAATGGCACACTAAGATCTACGATGTCAGGCTGTCACCTATGGAGTTATAGGTAAAAACAAAAGAAACCCAGGAATGTCCTGTGAGAGACAACGCATGGTATCACCATCCTAGCCCTTGGAGGATTTGTGCTTTCCTATGCACTGCTTAATACTCAGAGAAAAACATAGAAGCTTTATTATCTGTAAATTGAAACCTGGGATTTAGCCTTTCTTGAGACGTCTGGATTCTTTTGTGAGTTGATTTTTCTCTCAATTCCTGTCCTATGAGCCAGTGCTAACCTTGGCTCTCTGTAAGGGAATGCCAGGGACCCTGTCCTCAGGTGGAGGTTTCACAGTGATCACTGATGATATTCAGTTCATTTTGCAAGAACTAAAAGAATTTGTTGCAGGGTTAAAACTGCAAACACACCTTTCTATGGCAATGGAATTAAGGGGTTCTCAGTATCTTGCCTGTTTTTACTCAGGCACTTCCGTACTTATTGCTAGTTCTTAAGCTACCAACTTGAGGAAGAAGCTGGGTGGGAAGGAATGAGAAATGAGTGGGTCATGGGGAACGGAAAGTATTTATTCAAATTCATTCAGCCTCCTAGTTATTCAGTTACTCCCTCATTCAATTAATAAACATGAGATTTCTTTTCTGTGATAAGCATAATTAATGTGTCTCTCATTTCTATTCCCATTTGTTCCTGGCTAAAAGAACAGTAGTTTCTATCCCTTGGGTGACAAAGGATAGAATGTTCCCAGGCCCAGTCCTGTGCCCTACTTTCTAAGACCCTCTCTGTAGCTAGGAATGATTACGTGACTCTGTTCAGGAGTGAGATGTGAAATGGCTTCTGGGAAAATGTTTTCTTTCCTAATAAAGGGTGGAGCAAATATAGCTGGCTTAGTCATTCATCTTGCCCTTTTTTTCTCTGAATATAGACATGATGTCTGGAGAGGCAGCAGCCGCCTTGTGACCAAGAGACTATAAGCCAACCCACATAGTAAAGATGATAAAAAGGAATGAAAGGAGGTCAGAAGGTATATTCAGGTCCCTGGTGACATCACTGAACAGCTGAACAATATTAAAAAGAGCTTATGTCTTAATTTCTTTTCTTGTGAGAAACTAACAAACAAATCTATTTGCCACTGGTTTTCAATTTGGGAAATTAGGTCCCCAGGGGATGTTTGGTAATATCTGGAGGCAGTTTTTTATTGTCATGACTTGGGGGGTGGTGAGAAGGTGATTGGCATTTTAACAGGTAGGAGCCAGGAATGCTACCACACATTATGCATTCTACTAGGCACAGACATAGCCTTCTACAACAAAGAATTATCTGGTCCAAAATGTCAGCATGCTGAGATTGAGAAACCGTGGTTCAAGCACTAGAAGTGTTTGTTCGTTATTCACAATCAAATGCATTCCTGACTGATACATCCCCTCATTTGGGAAACGCTAAACACATACCATGGAACTTGCATTATACCAGGCAAGATGTGAGAAGCAAAAAAAATGAGTGAGGTCCACTCCATCCCCACAGAAGTTGACAGTCTAGTGGGCTAGACAGACATGTTTGGACAAAAATAAAAGTACATGTTCTAATAGAGAAATATCAACATCTAGATGTGGGCCAGAGGATGGACTGACTATCAGCTCTGTGGAGCCATGGCAGGGTTCAGAGGGAAGGGGACTGGGCTTGAGACTGAGAGGTGGGGAAGAGGTGAAAAGAGGAGGTGTAAAGGCCAACACCGTGCACGGGCCTGGAGGATCCAAGGTTAGACTGACAGCAGTCTAGGGTGTGTGAGAGAGAACAGTGGGGAAAAAATGAGAATGGTTGGCTGATGCTTGTTATAGAAAGACTTACCTACCAAGCTAAAGGCTCTGGATGTTATCCTGTAGGCAGTGAGGAGTGGACACAAAATTTTATGCACAAGAATGACATGATTATATTTTTAGAAACATAACTAGTGGCAGTATAAGGAATGGCTAGTAAACAGGCTGGAGTTGGAGAGACACATTTGGAGGCTAGGCAAAAATTCAGTTGAGAGACTACTCTTAGTATTCTGAAAAGTACAGCAGGGAGTAGTCAAAAGGAGAGAATAAATGTTTAGGATGTTCTATGCCATATATTCTTTTGTAATTCAAGCCCTTAATAAAAGTACTTTATTTTTGTTGTGTTTTTTTTTCCTTTACCACTTTTATTCCTTTATACTCTAAGGGAAAAGACACAAAACTTCTCACTGAGGTCATCTCCAGAGTTAACGAATTAACTTTCTTGGATTCCAGAGCAATGCTTTGAGACCCAGATATTCTTGCCAGTGGAGGGTCTGGAGTGAGTCTAGACATCCAGACATTTTTTAAGTTGACCTTGATTTTCAAGTCTTTCATAGTTGGACTTTGACCCTTAACTTTGTACTCCTTCAGCGTTTTTCCACAAGGGTCCCTGGATGAAACCAAGAGGCAGCTATACAGGTCTCATTAGCCATCACCTACCGGGCTTCTTAGTTCCTGGCCAGGAATATAACCTCCTGTTATCAAGAGAAAAGGTGTAATGAGAACCTACTGATATGGCAAGTTCCATACAGGTGCTAAGAATACAGAGGAGGCACATTCTTGCCTTTAGCATCATTGGGTTTAGAATCATTCATTCTACATTTTTTGAGCACCTACTCTGTGCCAGGCATTCTATCAGAGATATGGATACATACATAAAGGCAGAGGTATTTAAGTGACTTTTTACCAGACAGTTCTCACAAGGGCACTTTGATTCTTTGCAAATGTTCACAGGCAACAATTACGTTCATAATCCTTGGCATTCGCAAGGCTTCTCTGAAGCTGCTAGAGATTCTGTTACTACTTAGAAGGTGGTTATAAAATCAGGTAACTCATCCACAAAAAGGTCACACCCAAACCAATAAAAAAGTCCTAATAAATGTGGTTCCTTTTAAAGATCACTCATTCCCCAACTCCTTGGGACATTACATGATCTCTTTGTCACAAATATTTCAAGGACCCATTTTTAGAATCTATATCTGGACTTCCATTTACAAGCCTCAAAGTTGGGACACCTGGGTGGTTCAGTCGGTTAAGCATCTGCCTTCAGCTCAGGTCATGATTCTAGGGTCCTGGGATCAGGCCCCATGTCAGACTCTCTGAGTCTACTTTTCCCTCTGTGCTCTCGCTCTCTTGCACACATGTATATGCCCTCTCTCAAATAATAAAATCCTAAAAAAATAAATAAAAGCTTCCAAGTTGGTAAATTTTTGTCATGTACATGTGTTAATTTTCAGAAAGAGCTAAGATTAATTCAGTCAAGTCTAATAGAAAAGGTGATCAAACTGGGTATTCCCAGAAGTCAAAGAAAAAGATTGTATGCTTAGTTCTAAAGGAAAGTTCAAATAAAAAATACTTTGAATAACAGCATGGTTTGTTGGAAATAATACATATTTGTTTCTGCAGCTGCTGAGAGGATCACCCTACTCTCAATGTTATGAAAAACTACTATCTATTCCATTAAACCACACATTTAGACTCACACTTTTCTATGTAATTGTATACCTTTTCTGCCACTGCCAGGGAATTCTACAAGCTTACAATACTTTAGTGATTTCATTTTAATTAAAAAGGGAAAACATAGGAAGAGAATAATGAGAAATAGTAAACTATTGAGAGGGAAGATCTTAAAGAAAATTTAAGGTGTCATGTACATTAGGGAGATCTCAAATAGCCCTATGACCACAGTCTACAAAATTTCACATGAAAGACAAATAATCTTTCTAAGGTGGAAATTCCCTTCATCATGGCGTATAAAACTCTGATGTTCTGGGTCAGGGGAGTAAAGGTTATTCTGCTTAACACATTGATTTAACAACTGTTATGAACTGGGTCCTGGAAGATATAGTTCTCCCTCTTGTGAGCTTGACCGGGGGAAGTGGGCCTTTCTGGAAGACTCAGAAGCCAAGAAAGGCCAAGGAATCTGCATTCGATCCCTGAAAATCTTCAGGATGTGGGTTCTATGTAATCCTGCCTTCTCATGCAGACAAGGAAATATCTTTCACAGAAATGTCAAGTAACCTGCCAAATACTATATCCAAAAGTGGATTAGAACCCTGATCTCATTACTAAGTTGCACTATTTACTGCAGTAGTTTAATAAACAAATGGTAAGACTCTGGACTGAATGCACAGTCCTATTTTACAGACATTTGCCAGAACACATCCCAACACATGCTGTCCTATGTGTTTGCCCCAGCAGTGACCTTCTGCTGACTATGCTTCAGAGCCCAGTGACCACGAAGCTAATAAAGATTCAGTCATTTTCTGTGATGTCCCTCAACAGTATGACTTCAGGAGGCTTCTGCTACCTGCCCAGCGCTGCCAGGTGACTTCTTCCATACCTATCTGAGAATAGATAAGTACTTCCAACCCACCTGGCCCCACTGATGAGAAGGTGTTGGAAACAACCTCTCTCCCCCAATGCTCCATGAACAGAAATGAAGAAGGGCACTTTCAAGTCATTTTGCCGAAAAATTCAAAGATGATGGGGTGAGGAAGTATTTTAGGTTTGGCCAAGTGGCAGATTTGGGTGACTTGGGGAAATACTTCCCCATTCTGGAACCCAATAACATAATCCTCCAAACACTGTCTTTCAGGATTCAATCCTGAATGCCAGAAAATACAAAAAGGTAAAGAACAACATAAAACAAGGCTTTATCTTTTATTTACCTCTACCCAATAAACTCTGAATGACTCTGTTCCCTGCCTTTGATTGTTTTGTCTGCATATTTCCGCTAAGAGTGCTAAGAGTTTACAAAACAGCACTCCCAAACAGGAAGATAAGAGGCGCACCTATATGTTGAATAACATCAAGGAAGAAAACTGCTAACTCATCTATTTTGTTGTTAAATTGCTCAAAAGGATCAAAATACCAATTAACTTGCTGGCTCAGAAATCTTTGATACCTTCAGATTTACTGACATTTTGAAATTCTTGTTCATACTTGTCTAATGGCTTTCTGATAACGAACAAAGAAGTGCCAATCTGTTTAGCATTTGACCTGTTTTCTTAAATATTTTTATGTATTCTATACTTAATGGCTAAAAATACTTGACTAGTCACATTCATGTGCTAAAACAGTCATTTTTTTCTCCTTCTACCTCCAAGTTTAAGAGGAAAAAGGAGCTCAAAGATACTTCTTTTTAAAAAGTCATTTTATTATTTTTAATTTAAAAACTCTCACTGCAAGGAAATTTCTTTGCCCTTTTTTCTCCATGGAATGTAGTGGCATTTGGAAGCCTCGATGAAGCAAGATACCATATTAGAATCCATTCTTCCTGGAGAAAAAGTTGGAAAAATGATTTTGGGCATAAATTTCTGAAAGGAGGTAAAAAGAAACTAAAGATGGCTGATGGGGTGCAAATTTTAAAATGGGTTTTAATTTTCCTCTCGGGGTGTCCTCAGATAGCAGTGTATCTCACAGGTGGCTTTTTGCTATTTCCTCACAGAAAGTTTTGTAAAAATTCTACCCGTAATCACATGACACAGAATGCATCCCTATGGCCATTGTATACAAAAGAAGAAGTTTTCACTCCTACATAAGGTCAATTTCTGGGTCTAAAAAACTCCAAGAAAATAACGTATTTTAATAAACATTGATTGAATGCAATGGACCTAGGAGATTAAGTGTGTATGATGAAGACTGTGTGGGTTTAAATTTCTGCTCTACAACTTACTAGCATGGGACTTTGGGAAAGTCACTTATGTTTCTTTCTGTGCCTCATTTTCCTCATCTGTAAAATGGGAGTAATAACAGAGCATAGCTTACAGGGTTGTTTAGCCTAAGAGAGGACTGGGTGCCTGGATATCTTCACAACCACTAGAATCTTGACCCACTTATGGAGGAACACTTTCATCATACAAATTAAATATCTGGAGGCTCTGAAATCTAAGGATATATATATAATATATAAATATCTATGGACATTTTTATTTTTTTAAAAGTGATCAGAAAAGGTGCTTACCCTGTCCTCCAAAGCACGGCAATTTAGCTGGAGCACGATAAAAATGCAACATTTCAGCAAGTAAATGGTAGCTGGTAACTAGCCCATTACATGTTAGGAGGCAAACAAGCAGGAGGTGCAGTCCCGAGGGATAGGGATAGCACAGGACAGCTCTATTTAACAGAACGTATTTCCCAAGACGCGGGCCTGACCTTTTCACAAACTCTTCACAGAGGATGCGGTGGGAATAGCCCTGCCTGCGGATGCTGACTGTCTCCAGGATCCCTGTGGAGCGGAGCTGGGCCAGCACACTCTCTCGGGAGAACTTCAGGGCCTCTCGGTCATCGTTGGGTTTAATGCAGCGCACAAAGTGGGGCTGTCCGACCACCATTTTGGAGAGCAGATCCATCAGAGAATACTACCAGGGGAGAAAATACATAGGAAATGAGGTTACCACAAACATAATGGATAATTACAGCACAGGCCCACAGGGACCTCCAGAGCAGTTTGTGGCTCGTAAACAACACACAGACCTTTATAAGGCCAAAAAAGAAACCAGCTAGGGGGTGATAATACAGGTTCTGATGAGTACTTACAGCTGCCTGTGGATCCAAAAGCATTCTTTAAATATCACCTAGAGCCAGGGCACCTGGGTGGCTTAGTTGGTTGAGCATCCGACTCTTGCTTTCAGCTCAGGTCATGATCTCGGGGTCATGAGATTGAGCCCTGTGTCAGGCTCCCTGCCCAGCCAGGCATCTGCCTGAGATTCCCTACCTCTCACCCTCCCCCCATCCCCACTCACATGCTCACACTCTCTCACTCTGTCTCTCAAAATGAACAGATGAGGGGCATTTAGGTGGCTCAGTCGGTTAAGCATCTAACTCCTGATGTCGACTCAGGTCATAAACTCAGGGTCATGGGACTGAGCCCTGCAGCAAGCTCATCACTCAACAGGGAGTCTGCTTCAGATTCTCTCTCTCTCTCCCTCTGTCCCTCCCCCAGCTCATGCTCTCTCTCTAACAAATGATAAATTTTTTAAAAATAAAGAAAACAAATAGATGAATCTTTAATAAATAAATAAATAAATATCACGGAGTGCCAAGCAATATCTCCATGTGGCAGAAACTTAGCTGTCGAAGAACATGCTTAGGTTACCCTGTAATGCCACCGCCAGAACCAGCTTGTGTGGTATTCTAAAGTGGTACCTATAATTTAAAAAGTCTAGCTTTTAGGAAAGGTCAGTTGCTTCTTCAGCCTAAGAACCACCAGAAAGTCTAAACAAATCGATACTACTGGTAACTAAGCAGAAGAGAAACGAGAGAGAGAGAGAGAGAGAGAGGGAGAGAAAGTGCAAAGAAAACAAGAAAAACTGGAGAGGAGGAGACTATTGTGAAGGTCAACTAACATCCATCGAACGGCTGGTGAGGCCCTCCCACAGAAAGAAGACGCATGGAGAAGCACTGCTTGTGTGGGGTCAGCCTCAGCTGCTCCTTGGGGCGTCCACTTCTGGAGCTTCTCCATGGACACACCTTCAGGGGCAATTACAGCCACACAGGAAATCAGTCCCATGAGTTCATAATCACACCTCCTACTGATCCAAAATGATATCACCTAGCTTGCCCCTATATTCTCTTTCTCAGAATTAACATCTGGGGGACACTAAACTGATTGTCATAGATATATTTCTGAAAAATCATAATGCAAAGGTAGCTTCTTCTGAGAGAGGGACTCTAGGATCTTGAAGATGATCCTACAGGGTTGTTCAGAGCCTCCAAATCCCATGGAACAGACACACACACACACACACACACACACACACACACACACCCCATCCCCCAAGACACTAGGAGATATTGCCACTAAAGCTGACAGGACTGGAGTAGGTCTCAAGATAAGAAATAAACGGCAATTAGAAATTGCCAATTAGAAAACGCAACCATGAGAGTGCTGAAGTAGGGGCTGAATATCTACCTGTCAGAGAAGCTACAGCAAGAATCACCACAAGGATAGAGTGCTGGACTCAAAGGCCTCTGGGCCCAATTTTTGTCTACTTCTGAAGTACAGATGCCTAGGTCAAATTTCTTGGCTTTGGATCCTTCTTGAACCTTCTAGCTTTCCATGGAGCCTTCCACCTGTGGTGCTGGCTCCCAGATCCCGTCCTCCAACTGCTGCTGCAACTCCAGCTCACGCCCACTCGACCTCCCATCCCTGCTGAGCCCCTGCCTATGGCACCTCCACCTTACAACCTGAGATCGGTAAGTCTGTCTTTGGCCTAAAAGCCTCTCCACTACAAAGCTGCCTAGACCTTAGCTTCCAGTGGTACATGATCTCTAAGGGGCTTTCGACCCTAGTGCTTTATAATTTGAAGATAAACCAATCTGTGTGAATTGGTACAAAGTGCCTGCATCTTATCTTTCCTATAGCATGTGCATTTAACAGAGCCCTTCTAGGTACGTCTTTACTTAAAGGACTCATTTTACTAGCCGAAATATCAAGAATTGGGGCAGGAGAGATGGGAAATAACTGTGTCTGGCAATGGGGTCAAAACTATGATTCCCTCAGGATATGAACTTAATAAGCTACCTTCTGGAATTTTTATAAACTGCTTTATTTTTCAGCAAATATGCTAGAAAAGTGGCAGGTTCCAGTAGCTTTAAGGCCAAGGAGCAGCTCAAATACGAACAGAATCAGCACACTGAATGGGCAGGCTCTGTGCCAGTGACAGAGAGGGCCCTGTCTGTAGACACATGGGATTTCATCTGATTTGTCTGAAATCAGAAAACATTATACACAGAAGTGGGCTCTCCACTATAATTTTTCTCTCCCTACACTCCCACCTTTCTTAACTAACTCTTGTGCTTTGCTCTTATTTCAGTGATTCCATCACATCTGGGCCTCTCATGAGAAGGGTTGGCAGTCCTTTTTGGAAACAGGCAGAATAGAGATCAGAGGACTCGTCATACCCGGAAGTAAGAAGCCATGGTCTGCCTCTTCATGTTGGTGGTTTCTTCGGGATGTCGTATTACCTCCAGAGTGTCCACCTAGAGCAGAGGCAGAGGGAAATAGTTTAAGGATATAGACATTTTCTGGCTCTTCCAAAGACCTGAAAGGCTTTTTGGTTAAATACCCAAGGGACCTTGATGTTTAGAACATGATAATGAACACTATGGGAGAAGTTTGAAGACATATAAAAGAAAAACAAAATTTGTACTGTTCTACTCACTTGAGAATGGACCACATTCTGCAAAGTACCATATGGTCTTGGTATAAATCCCCATCACCATTATTTCTATATTTCTTAATGTTCTAATGGGCCCCTGTTAAGTTCTCCAATAAGGTCGCATGAGACCAAACTATTTCTTAAAAGAAAACTGGGCAATGACCCAAGAGGCTGGGTGATTATAAAGACATGGGCTCAAAGCCCAGGTTGGACTGCAGGGAATTAGATGAGCTCCAGTCACCTTCCTGCCACCCTCCCACATCCCACAGTTCCCACGTGCTCACTGTAGACCAGAGCTTGAGATACGCCTGTTCCCAATCATCCATCCCAACCACCTAGGCTGACTGGGAGAAATTTATGCATGAAGACAACTGTAGGAAACAGCCTGTTTTGTTATTGTACCTCAACAATCAAAACCCCGCTCCTGCACATACAAGCTGTTTGGTTTGCGAAGTGCATGAGTGGCATTTGAGCACCAGCCCCTGCCATGGCAGCCTCCCATCTGCTGAGAGCAGGTGGCAAGGGGATGAAGCAGGAATGTCTGAACTGGAAGATGTTGCTGTCAGCAAGTGTGTTCTGCTTGCTGGATGGCTGTCCAGGCGGCCACTTCCCCATGGGGGGAGGATGCCTGCAGCCTCGTTCAGCACAAGTACAAAGCGGGTGCTAGAAGGGTCGAGGGCATGAGGGTGGGGGTAAAGAATGAGGCCTACCTGGAGGGGTACTCAGGAGACTGTGCAAAATGGAAGGAAATGCTTCAGTTGGCTTCAAGAAAACAAGTTTATTTAAGAAAGGGAATGAATGGGGAGCTAAGTTTTCAATAACCAGAAAAGTAACCTAAATAGTGAGCGGGAATATGAGGCTATCTCTGCGTGAAGCGATGTCAGGGGGCAGGGCAGCTTCCTTTTCTAGGCTGTACGTTGGATGAGTTCCCAAAGCCATCAGTTCATTTGTATGCAGCTGAAGCTATGGTACCACTGCCTGCAGTTTGACTTTTTAATTTTTTTTAATGAGGAAGGAGGAAATGAAAGCTTGGTGTTGAGCAGGAAGGTTGTTCTGATACAGAAAAGGGAAAACAGACACACCGTCCCACCCCACCTGCAGAGACTGAACTGAGTTCTGAAGATCTTCTTTGCCCATCCCATTCCCGTCTGGAGGATGGGGCTCAGAGCTGGTGAGGTTTGGGGCCAACATATCAGGGCTGACGGAAACAGGCCCTTGGTTGGGGTCCGCCTTCTGCCAAATTGTAAATTCTAAGTTTTCTTGAACTTTAATCTCCTTAATTTCTTTCCCCCCAACCTGACCCTTCACACACTCAAACACACACACTCTAACCTTGGGAATTTCTCCACCACTTCCTTTTATTCAGAGATACTCCCTGAAGAACCCTGTCTTACTTTGAACTTTGCTTTTCTTCCATCATTTCCCTCCCTTTTTTATTCAAATTAGTCAGTAAGTGCCAGCCCCTCAGGTTCTAGGGCACAGTAAAAGGGCAGCTTAAAAACTAATCCATATCTCTCTATTAGTAGGACTTACCTGTTAGCTTCCCTCAGAACATACAATGGGCCCTCTGCATTTGAGAATTTAAGTTTAGTGATAAGAAAATCCTTGATGGATATTAATTGTGCTGTTACATAATTTAAAAGGTACAATAAGTATTGTTTTCAAGATCAATACCTGTCCTCTGCAGCAGACTGAAAAAATACAGAATGAAGCACTAATTTGCACTCTAAAAATCGTAAGGCTGGTGGGCACCCCTAACTAACCACCCGGCATGACCAAGTTCTGTCCCTCTACTCACAGATAGAAAAACTCTCGGGAAGGAAGTAAAAACCTATTTGGTATGACATACAGCCTGGAAGTGCTAATGCTGGTCCACAGCTTATCACCTACATTGTTAGTACTGCATTTTAAAGAATAAATAACTTGCTAATTTAAGAATGTGGAAAGGTCTTATGTTGGTCAAGGACTTCTTGTATAGTCACAAGGTTGTCCTGAACATGGAGTGGATCTGAAAGAGGGACTTTTGGACAAGGGACATAGCAGAAGTTGAGTCTCTTGGTCCTTCAAACTAGGAGACTAGGTACAAACATCACCTTTGTCTCCACCAGGTCTACCATGAACCGTAAGGAATTCCAAAAAATCCAAACCAAAACAGAAGTGAAGGTTGTTGTCTGACCTAAAAGTTTGTCATCCTGAGCTAACTTATTAAAAGTAGCTTCATTTAATTAAAAAAAAAAAATCTTTCAGAAAGAATCCAGAAGGTAGATTTCATTAGGGACATTACCTAACATATAGTTCTTCCCAAAGATGGGCATTCACAAGAAAGTCTTCCCCAGAGGATCTGATAAGCTTTTACCTCAGGCAGGGAGAAAAGACCCTAGAAAAGCTTCCCTGGGCTTAGAGGATAGATGCTACGGAACACAGAGTTTTGGAACTGGGCATCCCCGGTTGAAAACCTGGCTCCTCCACTTACTACCTGTGTGGACTTGGACTTACTATTCAACTTCTCAAAACCTCTGTTTTCCTTCTTAGGAAAACTGCTCAGTAAATGCTACCACCTTACACACATGCAAGAAGTGTATCAGTTCCCCTTCCATTATTACCATGCTTGACTTAGTACATTTAGCGATGAATGTCAAAGACGCAGAGTTTTCTTCAATGGCAGATGGCAAGTACTAGCACTCATGCAACACAGCAAGATCTTTTACTTATTGGCAGAGAAAAATACTTCCAGTGAAACCAATTTCAAAATGATCAGTAGAACCAATATTCTGGATCAAACCATTGTCTGTCTAACCCAGTATCCTTTCTCCTCCAGTACCAATTTATATAACGATGTAAGTCAACTGGAACTGAGCAAGCCTATTTTCTGTCCACACGACAAATGTCCTGCCCAATTCCTTGTGAGAGGCGCTGGTTAGTGTTCAAAGTAGTCCTGAGTCAGCTTTACGAACTGTAATACAGACTCAAAGTCCACAGGAAATGAGCGAGCTTCAGTATATGTATGGACTCCACACATGGAGTTTTAGATGTTTATCAAAACACGAGTAATAAAACATCTATTGTTCTAAAGTAAAAATCATTGTAGTAACCACTTTGCCTATATTATGCCAGTGAGGTCTCAAAATGACCCTATGAGTAAGTACTATTATTATTCCTATTGTACCTATAAGGAGGTTAAGGCTCAGAGATTTTAGGGAAATTTTCCAGTCTTGCAGCTAGTAGTTGGCCATGCCTACATCTGAATCCAGTTCTGATTCCAAAACCTTACTTCTTAAACATTATATACTGCCTTTCTATGTGATTTGATATAACTTATAACATGGATCTAGAAGCATGGTACTTTTAAAAAAAGACTTCCCTCATCTGTCAACAAAATTTACTCTAGGACAAAGACACAGAATCCAAGAAGTCTCGTAAACCATCTAGATTTCGGCAATAAATGAAAAACTGAACGATTTTTTTCCTGGTCTCAGTAAGTGCCCGCTATTTGCATCCTAAAACCTCACAGGTGCTTATATTTGTCTTCCTGACAACATCTTTGTCAAGAATTTTTACTGCTCTCAAGCGACCCATCCACCCCTTAAAGAAAAAAGCCCTACAGCGTCACTCCTCTCAAAGCCTGCACAGCCCTGAATGGGAAAGCAAGACTGGCATTGACACCATCCATGTGTCACAGTGTGGTGCTGCTGAATGTGTTGGAGGCCAGCTTCCTAAAAAGACCCCCTGTGTGATCTCACCTTGGATAAGACCAAGAAAAACTCCTGAAGGTTTTTTTTATTGCTATTGTGACACGTATTTTCCGGTGATTTAACCAGAACTTTCAACTCATCCCTCTTCCAAATGAAAACAAATCACCAGTCACTTTCATCTCACTGATATACATTATTATTATAATAATGTAAATATATGCCACATACTAGAGGGCACACTTGTCACATAGGCAAGGTCTGAACAACGGGAGGTAGTGTAGAGAGAGGTAGCACTGTGCGGGTATTCTGGGTGTGGGGGGTAGGGGAACGGGGTCCTGGCAGAATCAAATAGCCACAAAATCAAATCGAGGGATGGATGATAACGTGGACTGATAGACAATATTACACGGGAGTCTAATCTTTTTGTGTCATAGTCTCTTTCAGAATCTAGTGGGAGCCAATGATTCCAAAAAACAAATACAGTTGCTCCTCTTTCTTTGTGGATTCTATATTTGTGAATGTGCCTACTTTGTAAAATTTATTTTTAACCCCCAAAGTTACGTGCAATGCTTTCATGATCATTCACAGACATATGGAGTGGTGAAAACTTTGATCACCTGATGTACGTATTTCCAGCTCAGTTGAACAAGGTGACACTCTGCCTTCCTGTTTAGCTCTCATGCTATAATCAAGTGTCCTTTTCCGGGTTTTGTGCCATGTGTTTTGCATTTTTGTACTTTTGGCCAGTGATTTCACTGTTTAAAATAGCCTCCAAATGGTGCTAGAGTGCTGTCTAGTGTTCCTAAGTGCAACAAGGCTATTGAATACCTCTTGGAGAACAAATGTGCATTAGATTAGCTTCACTCAGGCATGAGTTATAATGCTGTTGGCCTTAATTCAATGAAAAAAATACTGTAATTAAAATATTATTTTGGGGGCTCCTGGGTGGCTCAGTGGTTAAGCATCCAACTCTTGGTTTCGGCTCAAGTCATGATCTCAGGAACTTGTATCAGGCTCCATGCTCCATGGGGAATCTGCCTGAGATTTTTCTCCCTCTCCCTCAGCCCCCACCCCACTCACATTTGCTCTTGCTCTAGTTCTCTCTCTTGATCTCTAAAATAAATAAATCTTTTAAAAATATTATTTTATATAAAAAATACTGCATATAATTATTTGCAAGAAATATATATTAAATAATGTGCCTTTAAATAGAAACACACACATGGGGGGGAGGAGCAAGATGGCGGAGAAGTAGGAGGTTGAGATAGAATCGGATCCCAGAAGTTCATCTAGATAGTTAATAAATCATTCTAAAATCCAGCATACTCAACAGGAGGGAGAAGAGAGGAAGAAGAGCAATTGTAGGAGCAGAAAATCGACCACCTTCGGAAAGGTAGGACGTTTGGAAAAGTGATTCCAAAGCGACGGGAAGAGAGACCGCGGGGGGAGGGGCCGGCTCCCTGCAGCCGCAGAGCCGCGGAGCACAAAATCGGAACTTTTAGAGTCTCCTCCGCTGAGGGACATTGC
>CM052810.1:119158136-119316171 GCA_028533885.1 Nasua narica | reverse complement strand
ATCACATGATCGCTCTGATATGAAGAATTTGAGAGGCAGGGCAGGGGGTTATGGGGGGGTGGGGAAGAGAAATGAAACAAGATGGGATGGGGAAGGAGATAAACCATAAGAGACTCCTAAACTCACGAAACAAACTAAGGGTTGCTGGGAGGTGGGGGGTGGGACAGGGATATGGACATTGGGGAGGGTATGTGCTATGGCAAATGCTGTGAAATGTGTAAGCCTGATGATTCACAGACCTGTACCCTGGGGTAAATAATACATTATATGTTAATAAAAAAATTAAAATTAAAAAAAAAAAAAGAAACACACACATAAAACAAGATTATTTACTAACTGGTTGACAACAGTGTTGTGAGCAGAGGCTTTCAGGAACCTAACCACGTATTTCCCCTAGGAGCAATGCTTCAGTATTTGCTGATTCAGTGTTCACAGCAACTTTATAGAATTTAATTTCATGAAGCATAAGAATCAACTGCATTTACAAAATTTTACATGTAATAATATCAAGAGGTTCTTAGAACCAATGAAACTCCAATGTAAATCTCTTCTAGGGGTCCATATAACCCATGTTATATAGTCCTAATATCTTGCTACAAATTCACAAGACTGAAAAGTAGAGTAATATGTGTGGTTATAATAGCAACATGGGTATAAAAATTATTGTTAACAAAAATGACCTGGGTCTCTATTACATGTAGATAAGTTTTTCATTCTCAAAGAAAGTTAAATATAGATATCTATGTCTGTATCCATTTCGAGACTATTCAACAGTATTCTGTGTTGCTGAACTTATTATTTTTTATTAAATAATTTAATATGCAATATAAATAAAAATATATAAAAATTCAGAGATGAATTAGATGTGATATATTTATTTTATTACTCCATCACCTTTTAGATCATTGGGCTATGATGTTAGTATATAAAATGAACATTAACCAGCCAATCCTTGAGATCCTTGCTAAACATTGACTAGAAGAATGTAATAGTTAAAAATATTTTACAGTGGGATATTTATTAACCCTTCTAACCTTCCCTTTGCACAGACAAGTACACCACCTTATTTTTCAGAGAGCAAAGCAGAACGACAGGAAATGGTTTGGTTTCTTTCCTCTGTGCTGACTCCATTTGGTCCCTGTTATCCTCCTCTGTAGGTTGGTGATAACCTCAAGGAAGAGTGCTTTATCTCTTCCTAGATAGACTTTACTTTCAAGTGTCATTGTTCTGTGTCTTAAGTGGTCTTTCTGAGAACCACATGAAGGGGTCCACAATATGCCATAGTGGCACAGGTATTATTTTGAGTTGAAGACATTTGAGAATCAACAGTTGCAAGAAGAGGCTTTTTCTGAACTCCCCTTATCTGGCTAAAAACAGGGCCTCTCAAAATCATCCAACTGCCATAAATCTCTCTGGCAGTTTCACAACCTGCCATGGAAGACTGACTCCTATCACTAGAGATGAGAAATGAGCACTGGGATAAGAAATTGCCTAAACAGACACTGTCACAAAACTATCATACCTCCCATCTATTCTCCTAAGGGACGATTTGTTTTTCCCAAAAGTCATTTGTTCTCCCACAAGTGCCCTTCTCCCCCACTTCCCACCTCATTCTTCCCCTATTAAGATGGTATGTAAGTCTCAAATTCTAACTACCCCTTTAAGTCACTTTTTTGAGTGAGTTCCTGTGTGTATGTAACTAAATTTGTTTTTTCTTCTGTTACTCTTTCAGGTTCAGTTTAATTCAGTCCCCCCAAGAACTAAAGTTAAGATGGCAGAGGAAAAGTTTTCTTCCATAACATAGGATTTTAAGGATTCCATGACGTTGTTTCAAATTTCCTAACCTCTGATCTCCTAAACGCCTTCCATCTCTTTACCAGACTTCCCCATCAGTGGGCCAGAAAAACTAAAGTTGCCTACTCTAGGATTATCCCAAAGGCAGAAGCACCCCATGGTCCACATTATTTTGAGTTCAAACCTGCTACTCACCTTGGTTCTCCCAGCACTGAAATGTGGAGGCAAAGATCTTGAGGCTGCTGTTATCCTGGCTCTTGTCTGAGCCAAGTTACCTGAGCAAAAAAGGACAAAAAAGTTAAAGTGAAGGAAAAGTTAAGGAATAGTATTATGAGTAATTTTTCCCTTTATGTCCTTGTATTCTTATTAATTTTCCAAATGATCTGCTCTGAATATGAAAAATTTGGAAGAATTTATATTTTGAAACTTTAATGATATATATTATAAATTATATATATAATATTATATATAATTATATAATAATTATAATATAAAATTATAATAATTATAATAATTATAAATTGAAATTTATAATAGAAATTGCATTTATATTAGTCTTATAAGCAAAAAATAATTAAAAACTTTCCAATTCACTCAATAAACTAGCAATAGAAGGAAATAGCCACAACATAAAAAGGACATATATGAAAAGCCCACAGCTAAAATACTCAACAGTTAAAGACTGAAAGCATTTTCCTCTAAGATCGGTAACAGGGCAAGAATGCTCATTTTCACCACTTCTATTCAACTATCAGTCAAGCTCAAGCAATTAGGCAAGAAAAAGAAAAGATATCCAAATTGTAAAGAAAGAAGTAAAATGATCTCTGTTCATAGGTGGCATGATCTTATATATAGAAAACCCAAAAGATCCTACTCAAAATCCTATTAGAACTAATAAATCAATTCATCAATCTTATATTATAAGATATAAAATCAGCATAGAAAAATCAGTTGCATTTCTATGCACTAACAGTGAAAATTTGAAAAGAAAATTAAGAAAATCCTATTTATAATAGCATCAAAAAGAATAAAATATTTAGAAATAAACTTAACCAAGGACACAAAAGACTTGTATTCTGAAAACAACAAATCATTCCTGGAAGAAATTAAAGAAGACACACAAATAAATGGAAAGATATATTGTTCTTGGGGAGGAAAAGAATCTTTTTCCTCTACTCATCTAATGTTCATTTCCTGGGGCCCTGCAAATTAGACCGACAGAAGACAGATTAACAGAAAAACAAACAGGTTTTTTAATGCATGCATCACACATACACACAGGAGTACCTGGTGATAAGTAACTCAAGAGGTAGTTAGAATTGGGCTCACACAGTATCTTAACAAAAGAACAATAAATTTCTAGGTAAGTGGCCAAAGATCTTAAGAGTTTTTAGGGGCAGTAAATTATGAGAAAGTAAATATATGAGGAAGCTAATGGAAGGTAAGAACAAGTTAGTCAACTTTTGTTATACAGATTCCTCTGGTGCTAACTCTGGGCTAATAAAGTTCTAGGGTTGTCTCTGGTGATTGACTTCTGTCTTTCCTGGTAGAGAGGGGTGCAGGGATACTTCTACAAATTTATGTCTTGCTTTTATGTAAATAGGGAAGGCAGGGAGCTATTCTTATATCTACATCTTCTCAATTACCTTCAGCTCAAATAATCTTTCTGCCAAAGTGGCATATTTTTGGGTGACATATTCTGGTACCCTTTATGTGTTCATGGATTAAAAGATCTAATATTGTTAATATGTTAATATATTTGTTATGTTAATAACATGTTATTAACATAACTTTGTTAATATCTTAATATTAACATATTGTTAATATGTTAATATCTAATAATGTTAATATTGTTAAAATGTCCATGATACCCAAAAAGATCTATCGATTCAATGTAATCCCCATCAAAAGCTTAATGGCATTTTCACAGAAACATTAATAAAACCCTAAAATTCATCTGGAACCACAAAGGATCCCAAACTCCAAATGATCTTGAGAAGGAAAAGAAAAGCTGAAAGCTTCCATTTCCTGATTTCGAAATATATTACCAAGTAACAGTAATCAAAATAGTATGGTACCAGCATAAAGACAAACATACAGAACAATGGAACAGGATAGAGAGCCCAGAAATAAATCTATGTATATATGGTCAAATCATCTTTAAGGTGAATATCAAGATTATACAATGGGGAAAAGGGTAGTCTCTTCAAATTGTGTTTGAAAAACTTGATATCCACATGCAAAAAAATAAAATTGGACTGCTATATCACACAAAATTCAATTCCTACTGGATTAGACTTAAATGTAAGACCTGAAGCTATAAAACTCCTAGAAAAAAAAAGGGGGTAAAGCTTCATAACAATGAGAGCCCCAGTTTCCTTATCTATAACAAGAAGACAGTATTACCTCATTCTGAGAGTTGTTTGGGGCATTCAATGAGGGTAATTCACGATAAGCACTGTCAACACAGGGCTTCTTCAAGGTAAGTGCTCACTTCATGTTAGCCAGCACTGATTATTATTAATATTATTATTATTATTATTTGCTGTGAATAGTCCATCCAACAGGTCTCAAAGCAGAGAGTAGAAGGCAAGAGATTACCAAGGAATTTTACTAATTTGCTACTATGAGCACTGGTCAGTCAAAAAACCAATGCAAGATGAGAAAAAATGTTAAGGCAATCTCCACTTTGAGCCTCCAAATCTTGGCCACTCTGATTCCCAGTGCTTTTTACCTTTGAAGAAACTGAGTGGCCTGTTCAGATGCTCTTCTCCCCTCATCACCCACCCACTCTTAATCTCCTCTCCTATCCCCAGCCTCCCAAAGTCAGTGCTTTAAAGTTTCTGTTTGCTTTTTTACCGACAATGTCATTTGATTTTGTAGCAAAATAAAAAGTTGTCAACTAAAGGAAATGCTGAAATTTGTGCCTATGCAAGACACTCAAGATTTCAAAGTTTTTAGCAAGTCTAGCACAAAGATGTCCAAATGTTTTCTCTGGCGATATCTTCAGAGGCTAAACTGTGATTAATAGCCCAGAAAGAACCCTTTGAAGCAGGATTGGTGACATCAAAGTTATAATCCAGGGGTGGCAGGAGCTTTATAATGAGTGGGAAGCATTTTAACACATTTCAAAGGATTTACAGCATGAATAAACAATAGACCTCAGCAGATGCACTGCACACACCTTGCAGAAACATAACCTATAAGAAATTTCCATTTTAATTTAAACGTAAATACAGTGTTCACATTTGTTTCAAAGCATCTTCTCAGCTTCACCCCACAACAGCCTCTTTGGCTAAGGATGCCTCACTGCCCTCAGAGCACTGGAAACTATGACTACTGAAGTGTGCTGGGAAGAGAAAATGGAAGTCAAGGGGATCTAAAGGAATTTATATCCTATGTGGGAACTGGGTTAAGAAAGAATCTGAAATGGAGTTTACAATGATCCCACACAATTTCTCTGTTTCCAACTTAAAGAGAAAGAGACAAATGGTCTGAAGACAGAGTTGGAACTTTTAAATGATGGCAATTTCCTGCCTGCTTCAGAGGATTTCATCTCTTGGAAAGTACCCAGGATCTGTGATTTCATCTTCAGTTGCTTCTCAAGAATTGTCCAAAATGATGGCTGCTGTTTAAATAATCATACACAGAATTCGGCTTCTCTCTGCTGCCCTCTCTGGGTTTACAGAATTTGTTGCAGGGTTCCCGTGGTGAATGCTTGTAGGCATTTGGAAAATTTTCCTGTTTAAATTTTCCTTAACACAAGGAATAGGCTCATAAGCTAATAAATTACTGCAAAGCAATGCTGACATGTAAATGTCTCCTGTCAAATTGCCACTAAGAAAGAAGCCGCAAATAAAAAAATCAGTTTTATTTCATCTATTACCAGACCAAGTTAAGTAGACCTGAGAACTGAAACCATTGATTCAAAAGTCCGTCAGGATACTGAGAACCTAAAATACACCATACTGTCTACAGGAAAACGACCTTGTATCACCCCCTCTCCATTGGCATGAATTTCTTTTTCCAGTGTTCATTACAGGAACTCCCTGCAAGACCTAAGACCATCAACTCTTTGATGGAAAATATCAACAGCCATTTACCCCTTTGAATCCCTGGGCTCAAAAATCCTCACCTTGCTCTTTCCACCAATGGTAGGCTTTCGTTTTGTGATCCTTACCCAACCCTAATTAAGCCCCTTCACTTTGAAAGACCCACCTTAAAAACCTTTATCTCAATACATTCTGACCCTGCTTTTCCTTCTCCAGGACACTGCCAAAACTTTGAGAGGTGGTGGTCTCCGTTACTGTGGTAAGTAATGAACTCCACTTCATCTCATCAACATGCTGTGCGGGCGATGTTTACAAGGTCAGCGTGGGACAGACCAGAGCCTGATATGCCTGCGGTGTTCTAATTTCAGTCACAACACTGTAGCTCGTAAAAATGCATGGAGTCAAATTCAGTAGTTGTATAAAACACACCATAGTATTTTGTATGCAAAAAGCTTGTTTTTATGTACCCACTTATCCTAAATATAGTAAGGATTTGTTTTAGATTTGATACACTGAGGTAACTTAAAACAGCTACAAAAAATATGAAACAGTTGGAGGAGGCCAAAAGAAAAAGTGTGTTGTTAGATTTTGCTCTGCAAGTTTTTAACTTTCTCCTCTGGCATTCACCTTTGGCTTTGAGGGTGAATATCAATAAATGGGCAGGGGGGAGGTGGGAGAGTTCCCAGCCCACTTAATCTCTCAAGAAAAGAACATTGATAATATATCGAATGGGCTGTAGTTCCATGGAGTGAAGGCAACAAGAGTAAATAAAACACCAGCCTGTCCTCCCAGCTCTTTTATAGAAGAAAGATACACAACATAACAAATTCACTCTCTTTTCTGAGTGCACAACCTTTAACATGCACATGGGTAATTCAAAGCCCAGAGAAACCCTTCTCTCATTCCTGTATTGACTTTTAATTGGCAGTTGTCTGGCATCTTAGGAAGTTCTGCGTAATTAACACCTCTGAACTATCTGCTTAGAAGGAAGCTATACCAATGTTATTGCTGCTTTTTTTTTCTTTTTCATTTAGAATGTGAACTACAGCTTTAAAGATTGGTGACCCAGTGATTTCAAAATTGTAGAGCTGAGGAAAAACAGCAACTCCTTCTGTCCTCCTTTAAGCTTTAAAACTCATAAGCAGGATATCAGCCCACCAAACCACTGTACCAGATCATCAAAATTCAAGGAGGTAACGAGGCTTCCCTTCCCTAACTTGGTCAATAATAGAGCAGAGGCCCTCTGTTTTCTGCATTTTATTGCCACATTGGCAGAAGCTGTCAGTTCAGTCTATCCTCCTGACAAGAATCTCCCCATTGGTAGAGCCATATAAAGAAAAAAAAAAGCTTGGATGCCTAGGTGGCTCAGTTGGTTAAGCATCTGCCTTAAGTTCAGGTTATGATCCCAGGGTCCTGGGACAGAGCCCCTGAATCGGGCTCCCTGCTCAGCGGGAAGCCTGTTTCTCCCCTCCGTCCCCCCACTCCCCCTGCTTGTGTTCCTTCTCTCACTGTTTCTGTCAAATAAAAAAATAAAATCTTTAAAAAGAAAAAAAAATCTAGGGCGCCTGGGTGGCTCAGTGGGCTGAAGCCTCTGCCTTCGGCTCAGGTCATGATCTCGGGGTCCTGGGATCGAGCCCCACATCGGGCTCTCTGCTCAGCGGGGACCCTATTTCCCCCTCTCTCTCTGCCTGCCTCTCTGCCTACTTGTGATCTCTCTCTGTCAAATAAATAAATAAAATCTTTAAAAAAAAAAAAAAGCTCTTAGTATTTCCTGCCTTCCCCATGTTTTCTGGTGCAGTTTACTTGTAAATGACATGACATGTGTTCACAAAAGTATTAGAGCCTAGATAGTTGATTATCTATCAAAGAAGACCTGATCCATTCAGAAAAAAAAATGAAATTCACATACACGTATCTGCCAGAACCCACTCATCACTGACAGGTGAGATTTGTTTATTACAGCCTCAGAGCAACATCCCTATGCAGCAGAACAAGTTTTAGTTCAACCAGTGCTGGTCCTGGACAAAATGTAGTCTAGGCAAAGGATGTATTCAAGTTCCACACACTCCTTTTCACATCCCCATTTCCACTTCTGAAGGTACACATGGCTTTATTGCTGTATCTCCTCCCTACTCCAGCAGCTAGTCCCCTATTTCCTTGTCTCCCTCCCGAACTCAACCAAGCAGTGTAGACCTCCTCCATCAAACCTCCCCTACGTTGTAAAATCTTCAGGATACTATTCTCCTCTGACAACTAATGCAGATCTCATTTGTTCATGGATAGAGAACTGTATTACTTCATTCAGGTAAGATGTTTGCAGGATATGGAAAGCCTTCTTAGGAACAAAACATTCACAGAATGATTCTGTTGATGAAAATGTTGGGGACCTATAGACCATCCAGCATCTGGGCAAGAGGGTAGTTTGGAAGTAGAGACACTTTCAGTTATGGTGCTCAAGTTACTCATGCTTTGAAATAAGACATAAAATAAAATAAAAACCCTCTGTGGTTTTTCCAAAGATGAACAGAACATAGTTCTTTGTCTCAAGGAGAGGATACCCCAGAGAAGCTGCTGGGGGAAGGGAAAAGACTGACATACAAATAATTCATTGCAATTTGAAGTGGCAAGTGTTACAATAGACCTGAATGAAGTGACACGAGAGGACAGAAGACTAAATTTTCTTGCGAGTATGAGAAAAAAAGCTGAAGAGTAGGCAATAAATGAGCTAGATCTTGAAGTATTAACAGGAGTTTGACAGGGAAGGGAAAGGATTCTACCTGGAAGATGCAGATGTTCAGTAAGAAGAGAGGTCTTTAAAAATTCCAGAGCCTGGAGTGCCTGGCTAGCTCAGTCAGAAGAGCATGTGACTCTTAATCTTGGGGTCATGAGTTCAAGCCCCCTGTGGGGTGTAGAGATTACTTAAATAAATAAAAAACTAAAGATAAATAAATTAATAAAATTCCAGAGACTTTCAGAGACCCTATACATCAAACTTCTAAGAGGCTCCTAATTTTTATATTAGATATAAAATAATAGTAACAAATATTTATTTTTTTTACCCTTATAAGCATAAACACAAGTTACTTACCCCTCCTACCAATAAAAATATTATGAAGGATGGGGCGCCTGGGTGGCTCAGAGGGTTAAACCTCTGCCTTCGGCTCAGGTCATGATCTCAGGGTCCTGGGATCGAGCCCTGCATTGGGAGCCTGCTTTCCCCTCTGCCTGCCTCTCTGCCTACTTGTGATCTCTTTCTCTTTGTCTAATAAATAAATAAATAAAATCTTTAAAAAAAAAAAAGAAAGAAAGAAAATACTATTAAGGCAATTTCTGGGTGAAGAAAACTTGGAAAAGGAAAGCTCTCCTAAGGTATCATAAGTCATTGAGACCATGAACAAATCTTTGCTATTTTGCTCTTCCAGGCCTTTAGATAGAATCCCCAACCATTTGTATGGCCGAAGTTGGACGGTTTGGATGTAAACCAGTAGGAGACTCATATCAGTTAGTTGGTACAAGCACTAATGAGGCCAAAGTCTTGAGTAAAATCTCATATGGATCAGGTAGTTGCACAGAAAAAAGTGACGTTCCATATCGAAGACTAACAGGCCCAGGCAGGAGAGAATAAACTGATCACGGCAGATTTTAAAATCCCCTCTAGAAGTTCTGCTCCATACATCTTATCTGTTGATGAGTCTGTTGCATGATTTCTTTGTGTGAAGCACAATACTTGCATTTCCTCGTGTTTTCAGTTAAGACTGAGAAAGCCACAGAGGGCTTTCAGGAAATAAGATGCTTTTAACTCCCATTGTGCAGGATAACAACTGAGTGCCTGAAACCATAAACGCTTCTTTGGTTCTTCCTCTTTAGCATGGAAGCAATGAAAAGGACTCTAGAGTTGAAAGTGAGAAATCCAGATTCTTATCCTAGGCCTGCCATTGATTCTAGATCACTCTACTCTCTGTGACTCACTTGTATTATATGTCAAAAGAGGAGTCTGAGTATTATTAGTGGCCTTCTACTCGAATGCCATAGCATTCTGCCACGGCACCCACAAAGCAAACCCTTTGTGGCTATGCAGCTTTAGACCAATACCAGGCAATGTGGTGTTAAAAGGGGTAGAACCTTTTTGAGGGGGAACTACAAGAACTGTGTAATGTTGACCTGGTGCCAAAAAGAGATTATGTGACATCTGTGGCCAGGACATATGAGAAAGTTACCTGGGCTATAAATCAGCTGGTCAGGGCAATAAACAGTATTGTTCAAAAAGCAACATCAGAGAAAATTACTTGCAAACAATAGATCTGATAAAGGACTGTTACCCAGTACACACAAAATTCTTAAAATTCATTAGGAAAACAAGTCAGTTGAAAATGAACCAAAGATCGTTTTTTCTTTAAAGGTAATTTATTTATTTATTTATTTTAGCAATCTCTATACACAAGGTAGGGCTTGAACTCATAACCCTGAGATCAAGAGTCGCATGCTCTTCTGACTAAGCCAGCCAGGCACCCCAAAATGGACCAAAGATCTTAAAAGACACTTCACCAATAGAAGATATATAGATGACAAATAAGCATATGAAAAGATGCTCCACATCATTGTCAAAAGGGAAATGTAAATTAGAATAACAATGAGCTACCACTAAGGGCCTGAGAATAGCCAAAATTAAGAAAAACTGACAACATCAAATGCTGACAAGGATTTGGAGCAATAGAAATTCTCATTCATTGCCAGTAGGAATGCAAAATGGTACAGTCATTTTTTTTTCTTTTTTTTTAAAGTAGGCTCCATGCCCAGCCAGCACGGAGCTTGAACTCAAAACCCTGAGATCAAGACCTGAGCTGAAACCAAGAGTTGGACACTTAACCACCTGAGCCACCCAGGTGCCCCAGTATAGCCATTTTTGGAAGAGAGATTAGAAGTTTCTTACAAAACTAAACATACTCTTAGCACGTGACCTAGCAGTCCCACTCCTCAATATTTTCCCCAAAGGATTGAAAACTATGTCCACAAACTCCTGTTGCCAAAACTCGGAAGCAATCAAGACGTATTTCAGGAGGTGAATAGATAAATAAACTAAGGTATATCCAGATAACAGAATATTATTCAGTACTAAAAGGAAATGGAACTATTAAGTCATGAAAAGCCTTGGAAGAACCTTAAATGCATGTTACAAAGTGAAAGAAGCCAATCTGAAAAGGCTACATATTGTATGAATCCAACTATATGACATTCTGGAAAGGCAAAACTATGGAGACAATAAAAAGATCAGGAGTTGGGGGAAGGGATGAAAAGGCAGAGCACCGAAGACTTTAATGGCAGTGAAAATACTCTGTATGATACCATGATGAGGATACATGTCATTATACATTTGTCTAAACCCACAGAATGTACAATACCAAGTGTGAACGCTAATGTAAACAATGGACTTTGAATAATAATGATGTGTCAATATAAGTTCACGCACTGTAACAAAGGTATCGCTCCTACGGAAGATACTGATAATGAAGGAGGCTATGCATGTGTGGGCAGGGATTATATATGCAATCTCTGTTCCTTCTCCTCAATATTACTGTGAACTAAAATTGATCTTAAAAAGTAAAGGTTTTTTTTTTTAAAGCAACATCATGCTGACCAACGAGCAAATGAATAAGAGTAACAATTGTGGATGTAAATTATAGTAAAAAAGATCGAATAATGTTAGGTTTCCATTCAGCTCTAAAATTCTACCTACGGTTGTAAAATCTTTTTTTTAAAGATTTTATTTATTTATTTGACAGAGAGAGAGATCACAAGTGGACAGAGAGGCAGGCAGTGAGAGAGAGAGGGAAACAGGCTCCCTGCTGAGCAGAGAGCCCGACGCGGGGCTCGATCCCAGGACCCTGAGATCATGACCTGAGCCGAAGGCAGAGGCTTTAACCCACTGAGCCACCCATGCACCCCTACAGTTGTAAAATCTTAAAAGCACCCTGAGGTGGGGGAAATAAGAAAGAACAAGATGAAAAAGATAGAACTAAAATCTGCACAATGTATTGTTTCTTAGCAGTTTGGTAGGCAACAGAAGGAGGAGGGGGTGGTGATGATAGTGTGGCTTAGATAAATGGAGGAAGCATAAATGATTTTTACTAAGACCTGGATATATAATTTGTCAATGCTCTCTTCCCAGTTGATCACCCTGAACAACCAGCAATGGTTCTGTTTCTGTGATCTCTTTAGTTACTCCTCCTTCACGTTGCTATACTGTGGCTACAGTGACCTTATTCAGATCTCCAATTTTTATACTACTCTTCTTAGCACATGAGAGAGGGGACAGAAGTTTAGGTTTTTCTCCCTCACCACAATGTTTTTAAGATTAAGGAATTCAATGTGCTTATCTTTAACATCTTCATAATATACATTCTCCTAGTAAAAAAAAATCATGCTTCTTTCAGAGTCAACATTAGTAAATACCAGCCATTCTGAGGAACTGGGTACTAATATGAATGCAACCATCGCTTATGTACATCTTTTTTCTATTGAGTCTCTGCAAGCATTCAAGGTTAACTTTCAATCTGTAGTTATCTATTTTTCACATTTACCAATTATTTTGCTTTACTACAAAGTATTATTTGGAAAATGTTATTCCATATCACTCAGCTCCTTTTTTAAAGGACCTAGTCTGAACATCTGGGTGCATGCCTTTGAGAAAAACTACAGAATCCAGAAGATAAGGAAAGATGTACCAAGAAAGGCAACATTCTGCAGGAAACAAAACTTACAACATGCCTAACCGGCCAGCATTACTCAGATCTAAGTACACTGCCATGGGTTTTCTAAACATCCCCCTACCCACATTTCTCTCTTATACATATGATTTTGGGGGTTTTTTTGTTGTTACAGTGCCCCAAAAGCTCTACTGAACCTTATATGCGTCATGGTGTTGAAGGATTAAATTAATCTATTTTTATTTCTTAAGTCCAGCCATGGCTTTTTTGAGACCTTGGCCTTATGAGACAGACCTTGGCCTTATGATATAGCATACAAAATAACCCTTTGATTTCAAAAACTTTGTAAATTCAAGTCTTATCCTACATATTTGAGATGCCATAATTACTGTTTTTAAAAGAACTATTAAGAATAAAAGTTAACAAAAAAGATTCTTTCTCTGATGAAGTAATGCTACAAGCAACACGATCTGTGCTAATTCTAGAGGCTGCAGCTAGTCAGTGTAGGTGTGTCTGAGTCCTTTCAAGTCGATATAAATGTTCACCTTATGCGGGTATTTTTATTTAGGAATGATTCCTTACAGAGATCATAAGCCCTCTGAAGCCAGGCACCAAGTATTTCTATTCTCAATCAAGGTTTAAATGTTTCTAGAGAATGTCTCATCAAAAAATACTTCTTTTGCACCTCCTAAAGACTTGCAAAGTGTCCTACACATAGTAGATGCTAAAGAAAAATTGTTTAGATGATTTCTACCCTTGCCTTTTGGAGATGGATCATATCTACCATTTCCCGTCAAACTGCAGTATCACCGACTCTTCCTTCAGTCATCTAAGACTGCCATGGCTCATTATCCTAAGGAGATAAGCAATCGACTGTGAACCATTTTGCAGAGTTATGTAGCACCACGGATGAGTAACGAATCTGAATGAAACAGATCTATGGTTTAAGTGTTTCGAGAAAATGTCTCATCAAAGCTAAAGATGTTCCTTGATGTAACACTGAAAGCTACCCATGAATCTAATTAACACTGTGTCTTCTCATTGGAGTCTAAGCTCCATGAGGGAGGGCACGAGGTATATTCTATTTACCACTCTATACCTAGCGGTCTGTTTAGCAGAGAGTAAGCATTCAAAGATATGTGAATGAATGAGTGAATAAACTGTGCATTAAATTTTTATTGAACATTACATCCAACACTAAGAGCAGACCCTAGTTCATCTCACTTCCCTCCATGTATCCTGACCTTTATGCTAGTCTTTGTCCATGCCACGCTCCTTTCATATTTCAGACCCTTTGCTCAAGTTATTTGCTGTCTATATGGCAGAGGTGAAGTAAAGATTATGAGTTCTGGGGTCAAACCACCTGGGATTTGTCTCGGTTCTGCCCCTTACTGGTTAGGAGTGCTTGTGTGAGTTACTTACTTTCTTTGTATCTGGGTTTTATCATCCAGGGGGCTGGACAAATGTTTATTGAGCTTTGGGAACAAAGTGTTCCAATTAAATTTATAGTTAACAGAGTTCCAGTGGTGAGTGGAGATGCAGATGTTGCTGGTATAGGGGATTTGATTAAAGCCACATGGAACCCCTAGAGGTCCTAGTTGGCCAAGGAGTTTTAGTTAAAGCCAAATAACTTGACTCAGTGACAATCTCTTCAGCAGACCTTTTGAGATTTACAAGAATGTTATTAATTAAGGATTCTGGTTTATCAGAGTTTTAGAGAATATCTAATTTTCTACTGCCCAGAGACTCATTAAATGTTGGGTTGGTTGACTAGAAAAGAAAGCAAACAAACGGAGGATTTAGGATTTAAGATTAAGGGTCTACTTTACTCTCTTCTGTTTATTTTCTTAAGCTATTATTTTTAAAACACCGAAATCACACACTCTCAACAGAAAGAAAAACAGACCACAGTACTATGTAATATCATCCATCTTTTAAAAAATGCATCAGAGATAAGGAAATAAATGTAGAAATCCACTTATCTGGCTCTGTATTGTCACTTAGCTACAGATCGGAAAAGAGTTAATGCTTAAGTACTAACATTCCCTGAACGCTTACAGGGTAGTAGATACTGTGCTAAGTGTATGAAATGAATTACTTAATGTGACCAATCCTGTGAGCTGTGCCCCCAATCTACAAAGAAAGGAAACTGAGGTAGAGTATTCAAGTTTCTTGCCTGAGGTTGGGTATCAGCAGTGCAGCGCCCTGAGCTGTAACACTAAGAAAGCCCATCACCTGGGATGGCCTAATTTAAGATTTTGCAGTAGTTTCAGGGTTTTTGATCATATCCAAGGCAGACCACTAAGTAATTGATGGGACTGCTGCCTGGCCAAACTGACTGAACCCAACTGATTTTAGATGCTGTCTGGATTTTTTTGGTCATTTACACCAAACCAGATCAACCACCCGGTTATCCCACTGATTACTAAGCAATCACCTTTGCTGTGGCTATGCCAATTCTAATCACCTGGAAAACAGTTGATTCGGTTTTTGTGTAACCTGAACTACCCTTGTGAAATGCAAAGAATGGAACGACTTTGCTAAATACAAACCTTAATAAAATCTTAGCGGTCCTCTCTCCCACTTCCAACTCTCAAGTTCAGTTCAGTGACATTTTATTTGGTTTACTGATGTCTCACATGTGCAAGCCAGTAAAGTTCACAATTGTCACTCCATACAGCTGTGGTTTACAGTTTTTCTTTACACACAAGCTGGCACCGCAGCAAAATGATTAACTTTTATATGCTTCTAACATATGGACCAGACTGTCAGAAGCTAGTCTTGTATTCTAAAGAGAAAAGTACAGTTTCTATTAATATGACCCAAATTCCTGGGGAAAAAGTGTTAAATTGTGATCTCTAAGTAGAGAGATTATAATTATAATTATAATGGCTTTGTTTCTAATTCATTTGATTGGAAGTGCCTGGAGTTATCTTTTAGTAAGAGAAGGGAGGAGGAGGGGTAAAATGACCTGAAAGCCCCATTATAAAGAGATTTTATAGTGGGATAAATTAATAAACTGTAAATGGCCTTGAGACTTTTTCTCCAATATGAGCTATGAAATAAAAGCAAAGAACCTTTCATCTTAAATGGGAACATATTTCTTTTCTATGAATGAAAAGGATGCTGGCTGAGAGAAGCAGAATTTACTTTTCTTGCATTTTTGACCATTTGAAAAAAATCACGGCTGCCACATTTGTTATACTTGACAGGATCATTAAAGAAATAAAACAAAATGTCTCTAAATTGAACTGCCACTTTCAAATAAAATGTACGTTCACGGTCACATTTAGGAGCTATGAAAGAACTATTAAAATGTGTTGAGGAAAGATAGTGGATCTGATTCACAATAGATACTAACATTCCCAATATTAGAGCCATTATCACAACTCATTATTGAGCTCAGTTTTTCCTTCTCAAGAACATAGCATTGACAGGATCGCTAGAGCTAAGAAAGCACAAGGAACTTTTGGGAATGGAGTTAAAATCCACACAACAAGGTTGCCTTGGAAAAGGAAGTCAGGGAGAAAATTCTCTATCAGCACTACCTCAGCGGGTCCCACTTGACTCCTGACCCTCAAGATGCTTTCCATAAAAAGCAGTTTCTTGGTTTTGGAAGCCCTGTGCATGAGAGAGGCACCTCTTGGTATTTCTGCAATGAAGATATGTATTGGATTTTCACACTCAGTATTCCCCACACTTTGACCACGGAAATCTCTTATTCACCTCACACCTCTTCACATCCCTCAAACCTAGTACTTCATGAAACACATTTTGGGAAACACTGCTCTCACTACTGATAATATGGGAATATTTCTATTTCTGCCAACAGAGTTAAGAGAAATTTTTAAAAGCTTGCGCAGGAACTTGGCAAATCCAGAAGAGCGGTTTCTCTCATACGCAGGAAAACAGTCTAACATCAAATCTGGACACAATAAAATCCTATTTTATGAAGAGACAAGACTTGATTTTCCTTGGGAGGACCAGCAAGAAGGGCTCTTTGTCATCTCTGCACTTCTCCCTGAAAGCAGGAACGAGGCACTTCTGTGGCCAGGACAGAGATTCCTTAGAGCGACGGCTAATCGATATGGTGGCTATAGAGCACACGGAATATGGCCAGTCCAAATTCAGATGTGCCATAAGCATAAAACACATACCAGATTTCGAAAACTTAGTATAACAAAAAAAGTAAAATACACACTGGTACGATTTATATTGATCATATGTTGAATATTATTTTTGATATACTGAGTAAAGATACCTATTAAAATTATTTCACCTTCACCTGTGCTATAGACTGAATGTTCACGTCCTTCTCCATTTATATGTTGAATCCTAACCCCCACTGTGATGATATTCCCGTGCACCCTGAGCCCCCAAGGACACCGTGTTTCTGAGCAGGGAGGTGGGGCCTTTGAGAGGTGATCAAGGACTTCGTGAAGGCAGAGCCCTCAGGAATGGGTAAGTGCCCTTACAAGAGAGGCCCCAGAGAGCTCCCCTGACACTTCTATCATATGAGGACACAGTAGAAAGGCTCTGTCAACCAGGAAATGGGCTCTTATCAGGCACTAAACATGCTGGCACCTTGGGACTGGATTTTCCAGCCACCAGAACTGTTAGAAATAAATTCCTGTTTTTTATAAACCACCCAGTCTGAGGTATTTTGGTATGGCGGCCTGAACAGACTAAGACAAGCTATCTCTCTTCAATTTTAAAATGTGGTAATAGAACATCTTGCATTACACTGGACAGCATGGTTCTAGGGACCAACACCCAGTGAGAGCTTTCAAACTCCAGACTGAAGGTCTGGGCTACAGGTTACTAGGGGTTTGTCGGTTAGACCTTAAGGTTCCATCTAATCAGGTGAGGCTTCACGCAAACCCCTCAATGTGCAGATGGGAAGCTGGTTCAGAGAATTAAATCTGAGGGGTACAAAGAAGCAATCTATATCTCAGTCTCCCAACTTATGGTTCAGGGCTCTTCACTCCACCACAGCTGACGGGATAGAAGAAACTGAAGGCGGACTTTTAAAAAGGAAAGAAACACTTAAGCTGCTTACATTTAAACACAAAGAAAACAGCCCCTGGAGAATGCGAACTCAAAATCTAAAAGCATTCAGGGATGGGTGAAAAAACTAGAATTACCAGAGATGCCCTCTGCCCAAAACCACCACCTTACACATGCATTTTTGTCTTCAACGAGGGCTTTGGCTGAAAACCATTCACAAAGGGGGAGGTAAGAAGGTGTGAAGTTTCTCCGGGGGCCGTCCAGCTATTGCCAGGACACTGCGCCTCCTTCTCCAGCCCGTGAAAGGGCAGACGAGGATGCTGCCCCTCATGGAACCTCACAGAAGCAACAGAGATTGCAGCAGACAGGTAAGGGAGTTTGGCCACAGTTCTGAGCAAGTACACGGATCTCACACTTCCTGGCACAGTCTGTACGTTAATCCCGTGTGTGCTGTTTGCTTCTGGGACAGCCCCCTCGCTCCCTCTCCTGCCAGAAGTGGGCTAGCAATCCACTGCAGATGCCAGATGTAACTGCCATGACCCCTGCACTTCTCTGGTACCTGAGTCCAAACAGGGCCTCACACCTGTTCCAGATTCAGATTAGGGAATTCTAAGGGGAGTTCTTCTCTGAATTCACAACTTGTGAACACAGATGTCCAATGATGGGCTTCCAACTGACACCATAAATCACAGGATGGTCCAATATTTCTGACGTGCTTCTAGTGCTCTCAGGACTATCAGGAAATTCTGGTCTAAATTGTACTACTCGCCTGAACAGACTCCACTGAGCACCTCCTATGTGCCAGGGCCTTTGCTAGGAGTTGGAAAGAGAAGCAAACTAAACAGACAACATCCTAACCTCGTGGAATTTACATTCCAGTGGTGCACGGAATTGGACTCAACCCAAAACTTCCTGGAGGAGGTGAGGCTAGGGCTGAGTTCTGGAAATTAAAAAAAAAAAAGAAAAGAAAAAGGATTCGGAGGCAGGAGAGGGGGAGGATGGAAGGTGTGATGCTGAGCGTGGGGCGGGGGAGGACAGATGCATTCCAGAAAGCAGAACGCAGGTGGGCAACAGTGTGGACTGTGAAGTAGTGTGAACCGTCCCGACTACATGGTCTCTCTATACACAAAACAGAAGACACGCTCTCTGTTCTCATGAGGCTAAGAGTCTTCTCAGGTAGACAAGATGGTTCCATGGGACGGAACTGTAGAGCTGGGTAGACCAAGCACTGAACTGCAATTCTGATGACAGACTGTTGGGAGATGAAGAGCCCGTGTAATTAACATTCGCTGTTTCTGTTCTTCATGAGTGACTTGCCCTATTCAATATCACTTGCCCTGTTCCTGAGACAAAAATCTGACTCTGACCCACTCAAGGCTTGTGCCGGGAGGAATCCACAGCGAGTGATGGAAACTGCCAGCCCCCTAAGGTCACATGTACAGAAAGCTTTGTGGCTCTCTGCTGTGCCTGGAGCATGAAATCAGCATACTGCGGCATCTCAGTTCACTGGGTATAAACAAGAAACATATCTGCCTTTTCCTGTTATTTCCCTCACCCATGCTGACCCACCTTTCTGTAAGGATGGCAGTTCTCTTAACCATATTTCTGCCCCAGTTCCTAGATTTTCAGATATTTTCTGTTATTAGAGATTACTTTTGGTTTTAAAGATTCATTCTTATTTGTTTATAACTTTTGATATCATACCAGTTCAAAGCTCTTTTTCCCATTCTGCCTTTCCCTCCAGACTGGATTGATGGCTTTCATGGCTTGGGGAATGTTCTCTCTTCTCCAGACTAGATCCTCCAGTCAGCAGAAGGGTGAAAGGAAAAAGGAGAGAACAGAGCTCTCCTTCCCTGACTGGGTGAGGCTACAGACACTCTCTGGTAGGTCACAGCTGTCCTTGAGGTTTCTGGGGAAAGGTGGTGGCCCCCACGTGTCCCACAGGTAAGGAGCTCATATCAAACAGCTCCCTCAGCTGTGATCTGTTGTGGGCTGCATCGTATCCCCTCACTCAAATTCCTATGTTCAAGTCCTAACCCCCAGTCCCTTGGAATGTGACTGCATTTGGAGACAGGACCTCTAAAAAAGTGATTAAAGTCAAATGTGTGAGCCCTAATCCAATCTGACTGGTGTCCTCGTAAGAAGAGGATATTGGGACACATCATATACATACAGACCAAGGGTGACCATGTGAGGATACTGAAAAGGTTCTGCAAGCCGAGGAAAGAGGCATCAGAAGAAATCAAACCTGCCAACACTTGAATTTTGGACTTTTAGACTCCAGAACTGTGGGACAATAAATTTCTCTTGTTTAAGGCCACTTTTACTTGCAGTGCCTTGTTATCGCAGCCCTCGTAAATTAATACAGAGCCTTAAACTGGGAGTCAAGATTCGGGTTTTAGGGGCGCCTGGGTGGCTCAGTTGTTAAGCATCTGCCTTCGGCTCAGGTCACGATCCAGGGTCCTGAGATCAAGCCCTGCATCGGGCTCCCTGATCAGCAGGAAGCCTATTTCTCCCTCTCTCACTCCCCCTGCTTGTGTTACCTCTCTTGCTGTATCTCTCTCTCTCTGTCAAATAAATAAATAAAACCTTTAAAAGAAAAAAAAAGAGGGATAAATAGATGACGCAGAAGAGAACAGGAATAACTGTGTGATCAAAGTCCTCGTGAAAATGAAAGGGGAAGGAATAGAGAGAACAAGTAGAGAGCTGGCCTGTAATAAGGGCAGGGATAGTCCAGTCATTTGGAAGGAAGACAGAAATGGGAAGAGATGCAGGTAGTTAGGTAGATTTGGTTCATCCATCATTTACTCAGTAAACATAAACTGAATGTCTATTATATACCAGGTAGGATATAGTAATGGACAAACCAGACAAAAATCCCTGCCATCTTGGAACTTACATTATGGTGGAGGAAGGCAGACAATAAACAAGATAAATAAGTGTATATGGCATATAAAGTAGTGATAAGTGCTAAGGAGAAAAATAAAACAGGAAATAGGAATGTAAAATATTGAGTAGGTTAAAATTTTAATAGGAAAAGCAGATGGTGATAAAAGACCTAAAGAAAATGAAGACGCTAGCTATGGGTATGTTTTGGGGAAAAATATTCCACATAGAGGGAATAACAAGCGCAAGTACACCTCATAAAACCTATAGCTAACATCATACTTAATGGTGAAAGACTCAATGCTTTCCCCTCAAGATCAGGAACAAAGTAAGGATGTCTCCCCTCTTACTACTTCCATTCAACATTATACTGGAAGTCCTAGCCAGTGAAATAAGGCAAGAGAAATAAATCAAAAGCCTAAGAATGGAAAGAAAAATAAATGCTCTTAGTTATAGACAACATGACTGTCTATGTAGAAAACCCCTAGGAATCTAAAAAGGTAAAAACGAAACTACTGAGTTTAGCAAGGCTGTGGGAGATAAGGTCAATCTATAAAAATCGATGGTATTTCTGTATACGAGCTGGACAACTGAAAACAAACAAACAAAAAATGTATACCAGCTCCAAAAGTTGAAATACTAAGGTATAAATCTAACAAAACATGTACTGGATCTGTACGTGAAACAAAATACAGATGACTCTTGAACAACATAGGAGCTGGAGTGCCAAACTCCAACATGATCAAAAATCCACAAATAACTTTTGACTCCCCCAAAACTTATCTACTAATAGGCCACTGTTGACTGGAAGCCTTACTGAATAACATAAACAGTTGATTAACACAAATTTTATATGTTCTATCTATTATATACTATATTCTTAACAGTCAAGTAAGCTAAAAATAAGAAAATGTTACTAAGAAAATCATAAGAAAAATATATTTATAGTTCTGTTCTATATTTATAAAAAAATCTGCATATAAGTGGATCCATGTGGTTCAAACCTACGTTGTTAAAGGGCCAAGTGTACTGATTAAAGAAATTAAATAAGATCCAAACAAGAAGACATATTGTGTTTGTGGAATTAAAGACTCAACATAATGAAGATGTCAATTCTTCCCAGATTGGTCTATAGATTTCATGCAATTCCAATCGAACTCATAGCAGGATTTTGTATAGATATAGACAAGCCACTTTTAAAATTTACATGGAAAGGCAAAGGAACTGAAATAGCCAAAATAATTTTGAAAGAGAAGAATAAAGTTGGAGGAATCTCACTACCTGTTTTAAGACTTACTATAAAGCTACAATAGTAAAGACAGTGTGGCATTGATGAAGAATTAAATACAAATATTAATGAAACAGACCCACACAAATATAACCATTGATTTTTGACAAATGCTAGAGCAATTCAATGAAGAAAAGACAGTCATTTCAACAGTTTTAGAGCAACTGGACATACTTATGGGAAAGAAAAATGAACCTCAACCTCATACCTCATCAAAAATTAACTCGAAATGGATGCTAGATCTAAATGTAGACTGTAGAGTATTTATTGAACGTCTACTTACATACTCCGCACAGACAGGTAGGGCACACCCTGGTTCTCCCTAGTCAGTCTTTAACACCCTTGCACAAGTTTTCCTTTCTCACCTTGAAACTGTTCTAAGAACCCGCCCTGACCACCCACATTGTGTTAGATTGGCATCAGAAGCTCACTCTTGGCTCAGTAGACTGCCATCATTGATCCATCTTGCTTCCTTCCCTCTGCCCTGAGTCCTTCCCTCATGCCCTACTCACTTAATTATTCCACTGCCTACCTCTCCTTCCCAGTGCTGTAGACCCTGGCTTACAATGCCTCATTACTCCCAGAATGCTCAATTTTCTCTGCTCTCCATTAAAACAAACAAAGAAAAAAAAAAAAACTCAGTTGGTTAACATCTGCCTTTGGCTCAGGTCATAATCCCAGGGTTCTAGGATCTAGCCCCAGGTTGGGGCTCTCTGCTCAGCTGGGAGCCTGCTTCTTTCTTTCTTTCTTGGGGCTCTCTGCTCAGCTAGGAGCCTCCTTCCTTCCTTCTTCCTTCCTTCTTTCCTTCTTCCTTTCCTTTTTTTCCTTCCTTCCTTCCTTTCTTTTCTTCCTTCCTTCCTTCTTTCTCTCTCTCTCTCCTTTCTTTCTCCCTCTGCCCCTCCCCCGCTCATACTCTCCCTCTATCTCCCGCTCTCAAATAAAATCTTTAAAAAAAAAAACAAAACTAAAAAATTTAAAAAAAAAGAAACTCTTCCAAGAAGTCTTTATAATTAAAAGTTTTATCCCATACTGACACGTATTTCCATGACTTTTCCTTCTATTTTTATTTATATAGACACAATGCTTACATTGTCCCCATTTATTGATTTACAAGCCTATTCAGAATTTACATTATTTTGTGCATACTTTATACATTTAGGATATGTACTGTCTGTCCATGGCTATTTGAATTGAGATTTCCTTTCATGCCTTCTAGAAACCACCTATGCACAATACCGTATCTAGATAGACCCTAAATATATGATTATCTACTGACTGAAATACCCTCAAATTAAATAGCAAGAAGGAGGCCTCACGTGAGGAGGAACTCACCCCTCAGGGCTTCCTGACAGGGTCGGCTCATTAAAGCTTCTATTTCAGAAGGAGGCAAGCACTATCCATGTCTGTGACCCCGGAACCTTGTCATTTAGAGTCAGCTCATCCGGCTAGACCCATTTTCTGAACTGCCAGTAGGGAGGAGAAGCCATAAGTGGAAAATGAAACCTCCCAGAGACAGTTACCCAAAGGCATCCTCTTCAGAGCTAAATGCTGAATTTGGGGAGTGACAGAATCAGAAACAAGTAACATCAAGTATTTTAGCAGTGATGGTGTTAGCTTAGTCCTTTACAGATATAACATGGGGCTCATCTTGCCCCCTCATCCAAATAAAAAGAGGAACCAATGGGAACTTACTGTTGACTTTCACTTCAAATCAAATTCCAAGTGAACTACCTGGGAAAGCCTGGACAGGAGAAAACAGAGCCAAACTCAGTTGTAGATTCTAAAGCAAAACCAGACTTGGAGGCTCAGAGACTATTCCCTCTGGCACTGCTTTTGTTTTTTCTAGTTTCTTCCAAGTTCTGAACTCCTTTAAAAGACCAAGCCCCTACTCGGAAGTTAGAATTCACAATTCAAAGACACAAATAGATTTCTCAAGTTCCTTTTGAAAGCTCCTCTTCTCTTGCTTTCCTTGAGCCTTTCGAATTTTTCTCTCATTTATTAGTAGCAAGTGGAATGTCCCCCAAACAAGAAAATATGTGATGAAACTTTGTTATAACATCTTTCCTTTTAATGTTTTTCTACCTAGATCACACAGTTTGAAGAGCCCCAGCTGAAGGGTTAGAAAGCAATGTTGCCGCCACATCAAATTTTCACACACAAAATCTTCAGAGAACTTCCTATCAATAGGAAGGATTACAAAGAAAATTTCACCAAGTCTGAAGTGGCCCATCTAGAGGCAAGAGAGATTTTCGTAAGTCTAAATCCATGCTGTCTACAGCTGCCCCGTGTGCCTGATGGCCAGTGAGTACCCTGGGACGAGAATGTGTCTGTCAGGCACAGACATTTCTCTTACCACACGCAGCTGCACGCCAGGAGAAGGGTTGCTGCTAAGGGGGCTACAGAAATTTGGGAGGAGCCCTATCTCCTGAGGACCCTGCGCCTCCTGACTTCACACCCCACGTTTTGTCTGTCTGTTCTTTACAAAAAGAATTTTTATTGAGGTATAATCAACAATGGAATCTGTATTTTTTTTTGATGCTCATGTTTATTTTATTTATTTACTTTATTAACATATAATGTATTCTTTGTTTCAGGGGTACCAGTCTGTTTTTAACCTTTTTGGTATTTGGGGATGTACAACATGAAAAGGAAGGGGGGGTGAAGGAAACAGGAAACCATCAACTGGATTACTCTCTCTGATTTTATATTATGGTTTCACACAAAGACAGAGGTTAATCCTCTCAACCTCGTTAAGAGAATAGACCAAGAACCAATACTTCTGTTTTATAAACACTAACGAAGGGATTGTTACCTGCCCAGCCGCCCAGAGAGGAGGCCGACTTAGACAGGAACGTCAGGCAGGAGCTCTCTGATGCCCGCCTTTGAAAGCCAAGGGCTGCAACAGTCAAGCTACCAGGAAATCTCAACTTAACAGAGTAGGAAATCTTAGACAATGAAAGTTTTTCTTTGCGTTTTAAGATCTCCTTTCTATCTTTTGGAAAATAAAAGTGCTATCGTGAAACAGAATGCAGGTACAGAAAAGTGTGCGAAACAAATGTACAGCATAACAGATAGTATAAAGCAAAGATACACGTGACTACCACAAGGACCAGGAGCCAGAGCACTGCCAACATCCCATCTCTTGAAACTGAAGAGTCCAACAACAGACCTCTTTTCAAAGTCTGGGGCTAACATCCTCTTAAGCATCCCAACTTTGATTTTTTTCCCTTCCTCTCTGCAGTTCATCTCCTAAAGAAGTTTGGGAAGTCACTACCCATATCAATGCTCATTGAACTAGTGACCCATTTAATTTTAATAAAACAAATATTTAAAGGTTTAAAGTAGGGTAAAAATAAAAACAACCAAGGTTATGGTTTCTCATGCACTGAAAATATTGGTATATTCAGGACGGAGGGACCTTGCTTCCAGCAAGAATGCCGAGATGTACGACTCAAATCTGCTTTCATAAGAGACACGTGCTGAAACAAGTACTTGCAATTTCAGTAAAAACAGCACGAATTATTTCTGTCCAGGAAGGTTTTCGCAACTTCAAAGGCTGCAATATACTAAAACCAAAAAATATAGAATATGGATGTTTTAAAACTTAGAATCTTAATATTCTGACCTTCAACACTGGATACACAATCTCCTTAGAACTGATTTTGGGGGTAAATATCATCATAAGGGCATAAATTCTAGACAGAAAGTGAAGGTAAAGGAAAGTTTCTGTTGCTTTAGGGCAAAACCATTTAATCTCTATCTTCTCCTTGCTGCCTAAATGGTGTCTTATTATTAGAAGCTGTTCTAAAAATGTTGATTGAAGGTGTTTTTATATGAATAATTTCAGAAAAAGAAAATAGAATCATGCTTATTAGTTTTGATGTTTTTGTGGCTTCTAAATTAAACTCAAAATGTGGAGAAAATAAAGCTTAGAATTTCAAAAGAAATTATTATACACAATATATGACTCAGGAATACAAGGAAGCTTGTTAGGAAAACATGTTTGTTTCCAGTCTTCTTTTTTACTTTTGTTTCCTCCAGGAGGCATGGAATGCAGCTTGAAGGCAAGATTCACAAGAGTTACAAGACAGGAGGAAAGCTCTTTCAGGGAAAGAAAAAAAGAAAAAAAAAAAAGCAGAGGCTATCTCTTTGTTCCTGTTTCTCTCCCCTGTCTAGGCAGTCAAGGGCAAACACAAGGCTTGCTGCAGAGCCTGACTTCCTCCACCACGCCACCTAGTGGCCCGGGCTGCGAAATTGTTTTTATTTTGCCAACGGCTGAAAAATTGCAAATTCCGAAGTTGTGAACAGATTTGACAGATCGTTACTCACATTTATGAGAGAGTATAAATGCCAACTGACAAGTCATTTGGATAGATTTAACTTCAAAGAGTACGTATTAGGGGTATTAATGATGGCTGTATCTTTGCCCCTGCGCCTAAGTTTCCTGGTAAGACCTAAGTGGTGAGGAACCCCTGCTCACATCTGGCCACTCTGAAACAAATATTTTAATTTCAGCAAAAACAAAAGAAACCACTTCTGTCCAATAAAATTCTCCCACCTTCAAAGGCTGTAATACATTAAAACCAAAAATAAGTGTTTTGCAATTTAGAAGCTTGATTACTATTCTGACCTCTCACGTAGGATGCACCATCTCTTTAGAACCGAGGTATGAGGGTAAAGGTCTTCATAAGGAGATAACGAATCAAACCCTGGCTCTGCCCACGGCAGGTCTGGAAAGAAAGGTGGAAGCAGCTTTCTCAAGGGCATCCTACTATTTTTGTTTAAAGGAGCGTGTTTGAAGAAAGTTAAGAACTGGTTTCAACTTTCTTTCCCAGTTAAGATGACGCAAAGGTTGTAGACTGTGGCTTTTTTCTTAGCCAAGCTTTTCATTCCTCTGCTTGTTGCTGAAAATAAGACCTGGCAGCCACTCCCTTTTAACATACAAAGGCCTCAAACTAGACATGGGTGCCAATGATTTGAAGATTTCAATGATTTCCCATGTCAAGAGGGACATGGGAAGAAAGAAAAGGAAATAATGAACAATGACAAAGAGGTTTCTCCTCCTGCTTTTATAAAAGCATACCCACAGCTGTTTCCAGACACACCCTCAGAGCATAACGCCCTTGAGAGGGAAGCTGTGAGAAGACCTAGTGGGCTGCCCAGCCAAAGGACGGGGTCCCAGGTAAATCAAAAGAACTTGACCAAATGGGAACCTATTTGGCAAAACAAAGACAGGGAAGTTCTGTTCTTTGGCCCTCGTTTCCTGCTTCCCATCATAAGCACTGACTGAGCAGCTAAACCGAAGCCATTAAGCAGAAGGTGCTGTGAGAAGGCAAAGGCCAGGCATGCAGACCAGCGATGGACCTATTCCAGGTTGGTGAGGAGAGTGGCGGACGGGGTCACTGACTGAGGAGGGAGTTGGGCCAGGTGACCTCTGAGGACCCCGTGACTGGATGACCTCTGGATTCCCCACATTCCCTTCACTTAGAATCATATTTAACAGAAATAATCTTCCCAATTCTAGGTCAACTGAGACCACCCTAGAATGCTTAGCACGAATGAATGATAACATATGGTTTTATAAATGGAAGAATGAAAAGAGGTAAGCATAGAAAATGAGAAGTCTAAGAGTTAATGGTAGAAAAAGTGTGTGTGTGTGTGTGTCTGTGTACATAGCGCATATACACTGATGCTGTGTGATTACACTGCAAAAGAAACAATCAGTTTCATTTTCTTGAAGTTAGTCGGATGGACCTTTACCCCTGCTTAAAGTTCCAAATGGTAGTAGTGCAGGCCTGGCAAATTTCAACAAGAACAAGGAAATACCAGCAGTGCTTGTGGAAGCACCAGGCCCAGGGAGGTCAGGGGGCTCCACGTACCTGTTTTGGTCAAAGGAATCGAAAAGAGTTGCTGCAGAAGCTTGTTTTCTGACGTTCTCAGGACCACAACCACATCAGCAGGGAGCGTGTCTCTGTTTTTTTCCAAAACCCCAGAAGCATCATACAATACCTGCAACAGGAACAGCAAATAGAAAACTAGCCAATGTCGACGACTGCGGGCGACACCGGCAAGCTGTCTGAGGTCAGTCACTCATCGACCAATGTAGAGACTTTATCTTGACACGGCCATGCTTCTAAATCCAGACCGTGAGATAAGGAGGAAAAAACTGTGATTTCTGATAGGCTAATTTATCTTGACTTCTCGTTGGGGTGTGCTCTGAAGAAAAGAGGCGTATCAAAAATATATCACGTGAGAATAACTATGAAAACGGATTGGGCACTATATAAGGTCACTGTGCATAAAGCACCTGTCTCCATTTTACTGGTGGGCAGAGACTCAGCGAGAAACTGGATGATAGGCTCCTGGTCACACATCTCATGAGTGGCAAGCAGGCTTCCAAACCCAGGCAGGCAGTTTGGGCTCCCTGTTCATAACTACCGGACTGTTGTTGCTCCTGAGGTACTCTTGGCACGTGAGTGATCGCTCAGGGGTGCGGAGCCATTTTCAGTTCTCACAACAGAAGGGATCCAGGTCGGAGAAATTTTAAGGGACACTCCAGAGAAATAATGAATTCAGGAAAGGACACTGAGCCCAGAAAAAAAACAATCCTTTTTTCCCCCTTAAAATCAAGAAAGGAGAAGAGAGAGAAAGGGAAGATGGGTGAATAGGAAATGAGAGTAAAAGGACAGAGAGACAGATGGGAAGGTACAAGGAAGAGGACAGGAATGGGGGCGGGGCTCAGGATAGATGTGGGTATTCCAGACATGGAGGACATTAATATATGGTCAGACATCAGTGCTAAGGTGAATGAAGTATTTAAGGGTAAAATTGGGTTGCAATTTCCAACAAAGATCCAAAACAGATACTATTCACTATGTGGAGAGAAAACCAATTCTCTTTACTTATATTAGAATTGCCTTTCAACCAACCTCCAGTCAGATAAAATTAATTTCAATACCATAATATGAATATAAAAAATAATTTCAATAAATCTTAAATCAACAAAATAATCCAAAGACGCCTTTTGGTGAAATGCTACCCTTTTTTTTGGACCCAAGTCCTCAGCACATCACACCAGAACCAATTAGCCATAATTCCAGTGACTCCTCTGAGAGTAACTCGAGCAATGAGTTGTTGGCTGTAGAATCAGAGAATTTCCTAAATTAGTCACTTTATGCTTCCTCTGCTTCAGGAACTTGAAATGAGACTGAGGCATAAGTAATGAAAGGTGGAAAATTCAGTCAGTGTTACAAAAGCTTAACATCTGGACGATGAAGTGAATTTTCTCCCTTTCTTTCTAGACATTTTTGGTGCCCTGTAGACACATAAAGTTAAAGTGCTAAAAACCAAGCCCCGCTGTGATATTAACCCTCCTCTGTTCCCTGCACACTTCCCAGTGACTTCAGAATGTGCACATTCACGGCTCAGCACTGTGAATGCGACACCAGGTTTTCCCTCTGGAGAGCTGTCACTTCTAGACCGAAGCTCAGATGAGAAGCAGAGGGCAGCACCGCAGCCAGCCCAGCAAAAAAATGGCTTTTTGCTAGGGGCGACTTGGTGAAAGCAGCACCACCGAGAAAGTTTGGGAGTTAGGATTAGGCGTGCACGAGGAATTGAAAGGAGAAGGAAATCGGCAAGCGATTTTGTGAGCACCACAGACAGGCTAACGTGGACACTTACCCTTGTCCAGTCAGGTTTACTGACACAGACACACACTTGCCTCACCTTCCCAGCGTAGTGCAGAATGCCAAAGCACAGCTCCGCTCCTTTAGGCCTCCAGAAGTACTGGCTTCGTAGATTATCTTCAAATTTATCTGTGCGGATTATCATGTTTAAAAGTTACAATGAGAACTTTCAGCTCCTTCAAACAAAGAGGTGCTCCTTGAGCCAGGAGTGACCCAGAATAAGGGATATAACCGGAAGTTATCATTATATGTACAACGATGGGGAAAATGCCCCGTTGACACCAGCTTACAATCAAGTCTTTGTTTAGTTGTTTCCTGTTTTCTTTAGTGCCAGACTATGCCCTAAGACCTTTCGTTCTAAGAACTCCTAGCATGCATAATGATGACACCAGAACTCTGGCCAATTAGCTTTACAACCATGAAGATATCCAAGGCAAGCAAACCTGGTATGAACTTATTGTGGTAACTTCTGATGACTTTATAGGTAAAAGGAAACCACCAAGTGTGACAATTTCAACTCCTAGAAGGGAATCTCCCCCACCAATCAATTTCCTATCTGGGGAAAAGGCTTGAAACTTTTTGTTCCTCCCTCAATAAATACTTTTTACTATTGTTGTAACTGAGGGCCTAGTCTGTGTGAGAAATTGTGCTAAGTACTAAAGGGATGCCAAGATTGGGGCTTTGTTGCCCGAACTATCTCACAATCTAAGTGAAGGATGAGACTGTGTGCAACACTGAGAATTAGAGAAGAAGGTCCAGAGGAAAAGGGATAGAGTGTAGAGGGCCTTTCATGTCAGGAGGAGGTGTCTTATTGGCATCCTATAGATGACAGTAACTTAATGAAAAGGTGCCTTTAGGAAGACTAAATTAGCTGGAATGTTTAGGGTAGAGGGGATAAGTATGAACCTGGAAGCCAGAAGACCAGAAGGGTCTTCTATATAAACCTGGACTAGACACAGATTGGATCCAAGCAAATATATGAGAGAAGGGTATGAAAAGGAGGGGAAGCAAGTATTGTTTACAGGAAATAAGAGAGAAGAGGTATAAAAATGATATTGGCAGCAACAGGAAAGTGCGGAGGGCTTGGTGATGGGTTTGCTTTAAGACACAAATCTATCAGGACATTTGCTGAAGAGTTCAATTCATTAAAAGCAGGATCTATACTTGCATAACCTACCAGGTGGCCAGAATACCAAGTCAAAACACCAATGAACCAAGTTCTCTCCTGAGTGTATTATGCCTTTTCCAAGAAACACTTACCAACCAGGGTCTGATCAGTTGCTTGGGGAAATCGACTTTCCTCATCCAAAAGTGCAAGCAATCCCAGGGGTTTCTGAAGGAACATGTCCAGGAGTGGGCGATTGTCCTCATAAATCACGGGTGTAGCATCAATGCCTTCATTCTGATATTCCATCTGGAGGGAAACAGACTGTGAGTCTCTCTAGCCCGAAACCGGCCTACGTAGCAACAGGCGGCTTCGCATGCACTTCCTGTGTCTGGCAACGCTATTTGTGGGAAACAGGCAGTTTCATGAATGTAGTAAAAGGCTCTTCTGCATATCCCACTGTTGAAGCTTTGAATGTAAGTCTGGCCTAAAGGCAGCCTGTGGCAGACAGCTAAAGCAGCAAAAGAAGGGACAGTGCTGTCCCCCAAACACCAACTGGGTAAGCCATAATTTAGAAACTGACATGGAATAGAAGGGAAACTGAAAAAAAAAATTATTCTGGTGATAAATATGGCTTAAACCAGGAAGAAAGGAGAAGAAGAAAGGAGATATCTATTTTCTACAAAGCATTCTGCAATGGAATCATCTAGACTGGAAAACTAGAAAACTCCAGATTTCCCAGGGAAATAAATGCAAGGAGCCCTGAGTGAAAGGAGGTTGAGTTTTGTGCAGGGTGGGAGGGGACAGGAGGGTGATACAGATTTATCCAGTTCCACTAATAAAAACCAATTCTGACATTTTTACTCCATGTCTTTATGTTTACATAATCATAGTACAGTGTGTGTGCCTTCGCTCCTAAAACAAAGGGCTCAGTCAGAATGTTTCATTGTTGTTGTTGTTGTTATTTTTCCCAGAATGTTTCATTATTGAACTACTTCATACAGGATAAAATCTTGGGGTTGGGGTAGAAATTTGGGTGGAAGGGAAGGCCTCCTAGCCTTTGGGCACATGAGCTTCACACCCTGTTTTATCATTATACTCATGAGAGAAAGACTTCCATTTGGAGAAAATAAGAACATAGCCTAGTCCTCCTTGGAGCCATCCCTCCCCCCAAGTTACTGTGGGATCCGGTGTGCAGGAGATGCGGGGTAGGGAAAGCCTGTTTGGGAGTTAAGAACCTCCAGTCCATCCTGTGTCATTTTAGACACAATCATAGATGCTTTTAGTCAAATAAAGTAGAAGAGACTGTAGCATTTTGGACAGTGCGCATCAAATAGTTTGGAAGCAATATTTAAATAACCGGCTTGTCACCAGCTCCACTCAAGAGAGGAAATGGAACTTTCCACAGAAATCAAGACTTTCTCTGGCTAAATTTCGGCTATTTGTTCTGACAGACTATTTCACCAGTGGTTTTTCCTTAGGATATTTGACCTGTCAGCCCAACAGGATTTCTGCTTCAAATTGTGGGAAGCCTGGAGACACCTTCCCCACCAGGTTTAATTATTTCAGAGTTTACTCTTACCTGCTCAAGAGCAAAAATGTGCTGGTTGAAATAGTACTGGATTTGTTCATTGGCAATATTTATGCAGAGCTGTTCAAATGAATTTCTCCGAAAGTTCTCAAATCCAAAAATATCCAAGATCCCCACATTCATACCATCATCTGCACTACTGCATGGGAGAGAAGAAAAAAGCCTTTTAGGAGAGGAAACATTCATATCAGGATGATGAAAATATAGGGGCCCATGTGTTTACCAACATACGCACCCACTTATGAAAAGCAGCATTCGGCTGCCTCTAAGGGAAGAAACAGTTTGTGTCTTACACCATTCCTTCCTTCAGTCTTTCAACAGTATTTCCAACTTTTTTTTAAGCAGCGGAATCCTTTAAAATCTCCCTCAGAAGCTCCATATTGAGAGAAATTAGGGAAGAATCACTCTGCTCCAAGAGGCCAGAACTGCTGCCCATTCACTTTTTGACCTTCCCGCCCATTAGGCTTAATTGGAAGAATACTCTAGAATTTGATGCTGTCCATTCTTCCACAACAGTGAAACCACTAATGCTTAGGAAAGAAAAGCAGCAGCAATAATATTATAAGATACGGAGCTCTAAAACTTTTCATGAAATGTCTCTTTCTAAAAACAACCCTATGAGGAGAATATTATCACCTCATTTTACAGAGGAGAAAATTGTGACTTAGAACATGGGGGCTGACCAAACTATAGAGCTGAAATGCAAACCCAGTTTGCCCAGCTCCCAAACAAGCCTGTTCTCTTAAACACTACACTAATAGCCCTCAATCATGTGCCTCTTTCATTCTCCTGCATCCTGTTCTCCTTTTAAAGGAAAAGACCGGAGAGCTTCACTAAAGGAAACTCAGGAGAGGACCAAACACTGGGGACACAGTATTTGTCCTGAGAGACACTGGGGTTGCTGACAGCTCTCCCAAGGTCTCTGCTTCCTGGGGGAACTTGCCATATGCTTTTGTCTGGCTGCAGGAGTGTATTGATGCGATTGACAATCCAACTGAAGAGCCTCCCATACAGGGCTTTGGACATGGCATCTCGGACATCCGCAGCCCTGTCGACAGTATTGGCTCGGACGATGGTCTCACCACGGGTGACCACACAGTGTGAGATAAGGGCCTCTTGGAGTTCTTCAGGACTGATGCAGAGAACGGAGGCAGCTGCAATAAAGGGTAAGGATGACAACAGAGAATGTAGTCATCCACCCATCCATCCATCCATCCATCCATCCATCCATTCAGCCAGCGCTGACTCAAAATCTACAATGTGCCAGGCTCTGCCTAGGCACTTCAGATGCAAAAGCAAATAAGTCAGGTCCCTAACCCCAAGAAGTATCCAGATGGACATAGTATCTCCCAAGTGGTTCTGAAAGCTCTTCATGGGTGTTTGATGAGAAAAAGTGAGAGGAGAAGGTCTTTGGTCTAATAGCTGGGGACTATATTCAAGAGTCATGAAGCATCTTAGTTTAGTAAAGGCAGTAAAAGATGCTGCAGTTTAAGACAAAAAGTGTTTATTTAAATCACTTTTTTTTCTAACTCAGGATTCTCCTTCCTTGTGTCACCATTATTACCCTTAGAACTTTAAAAGGAAATAGGCGCCTGCTTGTGCCCTGCAGATGCTGATCCAGTGGATTCAGACAGGGACCACTTCTTGTATTTTTTCAAAAAACTGTAGATGACTTTCGAAAGTAGCCAGCGTTGACACCACTGCCAAAAATTACCTGCTATAGAATTCTTTTTGGCAGAGCATTTATTTGCAGCTTGTGAAAAGAATACTGATGTTCTACAAGACATTCTTTGGAAAATCCTAGTTAGTGAAAACACCCACACTGTATTTCACAGCATCTTGAGAAACCACCAAGACGAAAACTACCAAAGTGAAAGAAACATGCATTTTGGCTACACAGGGCACAGACAATTACCATTTTCCAAAGCTTCAGCATTGGGCACCTCACTTTTATCAGTTTGATGTTGAGAGGAAATAGCTGCAAACTCAATGCTTCCAATATTCAAAATCCCAGCCAAAATTCTGTACACTGAGTGCACCTCCTGAAAAAAGCAGAACCATGTTTGGTCACTGCCAATCAAACCAACAAACCACTAACCCTGCTAGTTGTCCGCCAAAGTCCAACACCCCCTCTTTCCTGGGCACACAAACGAATTTCTAAAGCTCTCTTGCAGTTAGGCAGTGGAACTCAATTCTCAACAAAGGAGTGAGTAGGATGATGTGGGCGACTTCCATCAGAACCCAGGCTTACAGAAGCAAGCATGCCTCCTCCATGCTTTCTTTCCTATTATTACTGGCTGGACCTCCCAACAACCCAACCTCAACCACGCAGTTGACTAGGATTCCTGAGACAAATAACTGCATGGAACAAAGTTGTTCTGCAACATGAACCTCTTACTTTGAAATGCTTCCATCAGAGACCACGGATCTTCTTTGTTCTTTAAGCCACTTTTAGCCATTTATCCTAACTAATACCAGCTCCAAATTCAGGTATGTTCTTTCTTCAAAATGAGAGAGGAGATGTTTCCTTTACCATTTTTGAATATAGCTTTTTTTGAAATAGTTGTCAGGGGCATTCACTGATGGTTCACTGAACATTTTGAAGTTAAATAATGAAGTATAGAATTATGAATGAGGTCAGGAAATACTCCAACTCACTAGAAATTATCTGTGATATTGTGACCTAATAAAAACACATTTGGTCTTCATATTGATTTCTGGCACAAGAGCTAAATTTAACCCATGGATTTATGAGTAACAGGTGTTAAAGGAGTATCCTCTTATTCACAATAAGCCCCTCAACCATAACTGAGTTTGTGCCAATGAGGTAACTCTTGGGGAATGGGGCCAGTTGCTAGAGACCACATATGTGTGTTGGAATTGTTAGCTGAACCCTGGACTTCCAGGGAGGGGAGAAGAGCTGGAAATTGAGTTAATCGCCAACTGACAGTAACTTAATCATTTATTCCTGTGTTATGGAGCCTCCATTAAAATCTCTAATTGATGAGGTTCAGAACACTTTCAGGTTGTAAGAAGTGGTGAGAGAAGGTGGTACCCCCTGTCCCATTACCTTGTCCTACGCATCTCTTCCATTTAGCTGTTTCTGAGTTGTATCCTTTATAATAAACCAGTAATACTAAGTAAACTGTTTCCCAAATTTTTTGAGTCCTTCTATCCAATTATTAAACTCAAGTTTGGAGTCTTGGGACCCTAAACCTCCCATTTTATAGCCATGTGGTCAGTTGGTAAACCCGAGGACTTGCAATTAGTGTCAGAAATGGGAATAATCTTGTGGAACTGAGCCCCTAACTTGTGTGATCTGATGTTAACTCCAGGGAGACAGTATCAGAAATGAACCGATTATAGGAGAATTGATGGAGGGGGAAAAAAACTCCATGCATTTGATATCAGAAGTATTGTGAATAAATATAGATTATCCAAATCCTATTTTTATATTGAAAGTTAAATATATAAGTAGCATAAAGGTAAAAAATAATATGTATTTATTTATTTTAAATATTTATTTATTTGATACAGAGAGATAGAGATCACAAGTAGGCAGAGAGGCAGGCAGAGAGAGGGAGGGAAGCAGGCTCCCCGCTGGGCAGAGAGCCCCATGTGGGGCTCGATCTCAGGACCCTGAGGTCATGACCCGAGCCGAAGGCAGAGGCTTTAACCCACTAAGCCACCCAGGTGCCCCTGTTTTTATTTATTTTAACATATGCATTTCCTGTAGGTAAGACAAATATGTGTCCAGGAAATTTCTGCATCTTATGCTTATAGATGGCGAAAGGTACTTCCACAAAATATATTCAATTGAGAAACTTGATTTAGTACTATACGTAGCAGGAAACTAATAGGAACTGTCATTAGACCCTTGATAAAGCACTATTCCCAAAGTGAGCCTTTCACTGAACACAGACTGTAATAGTGACATCTGCTGGATACCTGATAATGCTACAAAGACAAATGAGGATTTTAAACCAGGTTTCCACTATAGATAAATACTGTTCTTCAAACTTCTTTTTTTTTTTTTTTTGTTCTTCAAACTTCTAAATCAAAGGCAAGATGTCATGTTTTTATGTCAAAAATCACTGTTTTAAACACACAACTTAAGACTGGCTAAGGAGAACATCTACCAAATGGGTTTTGTGGGACTAGTCTGGATTTAACATGACAGACCTCGTTACCTTTATCAATACAATATGAGGCTCAGAAATGCAACAAGTAAGCAACTTCCCAGAGGGTAAACGGAGACTCTATAGCAGTGAGTTCTAGATCTGTTATTTCTACGTCCAGTTATCTCAAAGTCACCTAAACTCTCAATACTCTTAGAAAAAAAAAATGTATTTACACACACACACACACACCCGATATGACAGTACAAGCTATGAAATCTCCCAAAAGAAGGCTTCCAGGCATTTCACCACTGGCCCCCTAGGAAATGGCAGGCCTCCCCTGGTTGTTTCTCTGGCAATATTCTCTTCAGCACAATGCTCAGACATTTCCTCTTTTAAAAAAAGAAAACTACCCATGACCTTCAGTAAAAATTTTGGGGTTCAAATACTGTGAATGACTGCAGCTAATGATAGGCTGGGTCTCCTTCCTTGGGTCAGAGATGGGAACTTGAGAAGGGTATCCAAAGTTGAGCTCATTATGGAGGAATCAGTTTTAGGGTGCTTTTTAAGCTACATTTCTAGGCTATTCCTCTTGACTCTTTTAGTCCTACCTTTGCATTATTAATTAGCTGTCTGGCCTAGGATCCTACCTCCACCATTACGTTCCAGTCAAAACATCACCCATGTACCGTGATGGTCGAAGACAACCAGTAGTATGTTCATCTGAAGGACTACACCTCTCCCCCCACCCCCACCCCCACACAGAACTTCTTTATCAAGCCTCTTCTTCTCTCCCTACACTACCCTGAGGATTTTCACCTTTCTTACTTTGCTCATTTCCTCTTGCCCCATCTCCAGCTATGCAGCCTTTCCTGGCATTCCTGCCTTTCTACCAAATCTTGCTATGATGCTCTATCTTTTTATTTCTTATGTTTCCAACTTTCTATATGATAAACCAAAATAATCTCATTTAGGACAGGAAATACTATCAAGAAGATTAACAACTCCTCCAGCTGATTTCCCAATTCATTGTTGGTGAGTATGAATTCGTTTTCACCACCTATCAGTAAAAACGGGGAAGAAAGAGCCTTTCTCTAACAACTCATGCAGGATAATTGGTCTTTCTTCCTCCTCTTGCTCCTCCTCCCCCCCTCCTCCTGCTCCTCCTCCTCCTCCTCCTTCTTCTTTTTTTAAAGGTTTTATTTATTTGACAGAGAGAAAGAAAAAGCACAAGTAGGGGGAGTGGCAGGCAGAGGCAGAGGGAGAAGCAGCCTCCCCGGTGAGCAGGAAGCCCAATGCAGGGCTCCATCCCAGGACCGTTGGATCATGACCTGAGCCACCCAAGTGCCCCTGCTTCTTTCTTTTTCTCAGGAGACACCCTTTTGTTTTTGTAGGTATTCTCTCAATAAAGTTGAGGCTAAGCAGAAAATTGAAAAGGACCTTGGTTTTCTGTTAGTCTGGAGCTGATTGAGGAAGTTGCTCCTAACATGGAGTACAGCCATTTCATGGTAGTTGTTTTCCTGGTACCTTCCTAGGAACTGACTTGCCCTCTCAGTATCTCTTTACCTTATTTCCTTTTTATAAATCTCTAGGTTTTTTGTTTTTTTTTTTTACCAGTTCTGTCCTAAGTTAGGCCCAATTGAAGGGTTTTCTCCTTTATGGGCTCTATCCCAACACCTTTCTTCAGGTCCCTTTTCAGAGGCTCACAATATTTGTATCCTGAAAGCCAATAATTGGTTTAAAAAATTCTGGGGGAGGGGTATATCAATCACACATCAATAAAGTAGTATAAAAAAAAGTCAATGTAAATCCTATTGTCTGTCATTAAGACATTGGAAATCCCCAATTTGCGTTTTCATGTCTAACCCTTCAGTTTCTCTTCAGCAATACTCTCCCAAATTCATAATCTATCTTGAAGAAAGGGAAAAAATTTTGCCCTAATCTCAAAGCCTTCTTCCTAACCTCTTTATCAAGGGATCTGCAGTAAATATCCAATGTTGACCATCATGCAGATAATCTGCCAAAAATGTTTTCATGTAGTATTAAATATAAATATGTTATGATAATTCATATACCAGTAAGAAAAGCATAATATTAAACAAAAATAATATGGTTTGACTCAAAAAAATAGGACTCCAAAAGCCTGGATCTTCATAATAGCGTTTTAGGTATAATCCCACCCCACCCCCCATCCCTGCCCAATCCCCTGCAAAGAGCCATTATTGTTAGTGAAAGTCTCCTTCTACCAGGGAGGTTTCTTTACAATAAAGTCAGGGTCAAGTGTTCTTTCAGGTACATCTGGCTGGTGTCCCAGAATTAAAATTCATGCTCCCGAGTCCACACTAAGGTTTGCTACTCATAAAATTTTGCTATAAGAGTTTGGGAGAATCTGAAGAATACTATGAACATTCCTGCAGGGAACTAATGACATTGTAAGAAAGAAGGGTGACCATAATTTTGATTAAAATGACCCGTTCATTTAAGCTCTGTCTAGAAATGTCCCTCAGATAAACTTAAGAAAAAGCTCTGAAACATTAGCTATTTGGCATCTGCTCCCTGACTATATTCAACTAAGTCTTTCTGAAATTAGTCATACTATTTTGAGTTTATGAAGTGAATTGAGTGAATTCAGCAAAAAAAGGTTGTCTACAGAGACACAGACAAAGATATAACCAAAAAATTTAGAGTCAGAGAGATGAGCCAGCCTCTTCCTTCCATTTCCAAGGTTGCTAACTGACATAAGTTGATTTATTTCAATATGAATTAATATGGGACATGGTGAACATAAATGCATATACATATACTTAATTTCTGGTAATTCATTTTACAGTCCACATCAGACAGAAATTAAGTATGTTTACCACTTTTTACACTTCTTTCTATGTTTATTCATACATTCATTCATTTCTACTCTACTCTACTTTTTTTCACAAGGATTAGAGATGGCTTACTTCAAGGACACATAGCGTATTTGTTTTGTTTTTAACTTTGTTATCTTAAAACAGCATCTGTTTGATTATTATTTGCAGTTCATTTCTATTATTAGAAAAGAGCCATTATGTACCTTCTTTTAGAGCTACGACCAATCTCTTCACAGTATTCTATAACTACACTCATTGAAAGCAAAATATTTTTAAGATTTTATTTATTTCAGAGAAAGAGAATGTGCGTGTGCACAGGCAGAAAGAGGGGCAGAAGGAAGAGGGAGAGAATCTCAAGCAGACTCCGCGCTGAGCACGGAGTATAACATGGGGCTGGATCTCGTGACCCTGAGACCATGACCTGAGCCAAAACAAAGAGTCTGACACTTAACCAACTGAGCCACTCAAGCACCCAGAAAGCAAACTATTATTAACCTTATGCCTCTCTAGCCTTTTATCCTATACCCTTTTAAGGTAGTATGCCCATGAACACTTTGGCATGACCCAGGTGACTTTAAATCGCTCTACTGCCACCTCCACCACGCTTGGACTCTTCTGGTGATGCATCTTGATAATCACCAGCTCCATAAATTAATAACCATAAAGGTTCTTTAATAAGGCTGGAACCTGTTTAATTGCTCTCCTCTATGGAACCAAAGGAAATATAGTTCTGTTTTTATCTGACCTTTGGGATTTTCCACTGTCTGTCAGTCTAAAGTCAGTGGGAGGCCAAAAGAGAAAATTAACAGCTGGCTAGAAGAAAGGAAGGTATTATTATGACTAAAATCAGCCATGCTGGGGAAGGAAGGGCTGGCCAAACTCATTAGATTACAGAAGCAATCCTTTACCCAGACTGGCTGTCCCAGGGTAACTGGAGTGTCTTGTAATCTAATCCCTTAAGATTTAACACTCTCACCTACCTCCTAATCATTCACCACCTTTGCTGGAAAAGCAAAAGAATCTGTGTATTTTGCCAAATTGATGGCACGAAGCCCAGAAACTATGACATAAATGTATCACAGAATAATATTTGAACCTAGGGTTATAAATATCTTCTGTCACCCCTGGCATATATTTAATAGAGACAGCCTGTATCTAGTAAGATAAGAATAGTACAATACTTAGAGCTAGAGGTAATAATGTGCATCTATGTACCACAGAGAAGGAAGTGACTGTGAGAAAGTTGAAAAGCTTTGAATTAATTTGTTTTGGTGCACAAGGAGCTATTTGCATAAATAAATTTCTGTGGCTAGGTGTAACTTACATATCCCCGTACTTCTATAACACAATTCAATTTAATGGCTGGAAAAACCCCAACCCAGAAAAGGGTAGTATTGTTTTGGTGTTTGTTATCATAGCTGTAGTGAACTGATGACAATGGTAACAATTTGCAGGCATGAGGCTCTTACAACAGTATTTCTACTTTAATATTCACCTGTGCATCTGTTAAAAATCAGATTCTGGTTCAGCCATTCATAGATGGACCTGAGAGTCTGCAAGTCTGCATTTCTATTTATTTTAGAGAGGGAAGGCAGGGAGGGGCAGAGGGAGAGAAAATCTTAAGCAGGCTCCACGCCCAGTGTGGACCCCAATGTGGGACACGACCCTGAGATCATGACCTAAGCCAAAATCAAGAGTCAGACATTTAACCAACTGAGCCACCCAGGTGCCCTGAGAGTCTGCATTTCTAACCAAGCTCCCAGATGAAGACTGTATCTCTGGTCCTCCGATCATACTTTGTAGAGCAAGAACTTACACGTGATCGGATGACAGATGAAAAAAGGATCCTCTTCCGAGTTAGAACATTCACATCTTCACTCGCATTGATCCAAGAATATGAACACTTGAGTTTCTTTTTCTCTTGACAATCACTTACCTTGTCAGTGAACCCTATAATCCTGAAGCAATGCTGAATTGCTTCAAACTGTCTTCTGTAAGACTCCTTGGAAGTTATGTCGTGTATCACCCTTCCAGTTTCATCAGCTATATACCTAAATGGAGTATGACCAAACACAATGAGCATTGACTTGGCAAATAGCACCCCGAATACCAAGGCGTTACTGGGTTCCTTCTTCACCAGGGCATTTCCGTTTCAGTCGAATAGTGAAGTGGAATAATAGTACACATTGAGTAAAATGGCTACAGTTAAGTTTCTGAACTTTCTTGAAAATTAAAATGGTGAGATAAAGTTCCCGCCATCTCATCTTGGGTATTTCAACTTTAGAGACTATCAGTGTCCAATTAGGAAAAACAGTTCCATTTATTTCTAAGTTTTCTCAAATGCTAGTAACACATTCATTAAAGATCAACAACTAAAACCCTGATACTTACCTAGGAGGCTTTTCCTCAGGAAGTCTGAACTCAGAAAGTTTCTTCTGGTGATAAAGACCAGCATAAATGTAGTAAAATATGTGAAAATTTTTCTCTCCCCTGAAAAAAGAGGGGAGGGGATATTAATAATATATTCTGCTTCTGCACTTCAAATAATTTATACCATTTCTGTTCTGTGAAAAATACTATCCTGTAGCAAATTTGCATTTTCAAATATGCAAATTAAATAGGCCACATACCGATTATAGAATAGGAATAGCGATAGGATTAGTATAGTAATTGTCACAGTGTCACATTATTAAATACACTTATCTTTATGAAGAAGGTGGTTTTAGAGAATGGAACATTCATACGTAACAGCTCAGGTTACACATGTTTAGAGATCTTTCTAGTACAGCCCAAATAACTATGCCTCTGTGCCACTTATTTTCCGTTTGTAGTCCGAGTTGCTTAAGAGAGAGTATTATCCATCTTGGAGAGCTATCGGCCAATCTCCCTATTTTACTGGGGCCCCAGACAGGAAGTGGCTCTCCAGTCCTATGGCAAGTTAGGGAGCAGAACTGCTCCCAGAACTGAGGTCTTCACTCTTTCAAACCCGTATTCTTTCAAAGTGGCATGCACCAGTCCCCTCTCTTACAGGCCATTGTGGCCAAGGTCCTTTCAGATCTGTGCTAGTTTAAGTGTCATCTACAGACTGCTGTCAGTGCACACGTCTAGATATTTTATAGCACGTGACATTGCCGTGACATCCAAGAGTATAATAATTTCTTGGGTAATTCACTTTCATTATGTTTTACAAGGTAATAGTTCACAATGGATTGAGCATTTTTTAACTGGTCCTTTGGCATAGACAGTTTGAAAAGCCCTGCTCTGGGTCCCTTTCCTTCCTCTGGAGGACAGTCTCTTCTGTTGATACCCCTAGGATTTGGCAAATCCTCACCTTGGCCAACTTAGCTCTATGGAAAAAATCTTCTTTCTATTCCTTGTTCTCTTCTATGACAAGGGCCCCTCTCTTCTCTTCAGTTTCTCCTGGGTATTCTGGTCTTCCTTTGGTCATTTAGCTTGTCTAAGCTCTTCTGCTGTATTCTTACTCCTGCCCTATATTCTAGATGCCTCTGCTTGCCCTTTCTCACTCATTTGTTCCCTCAAATAATAAGTTTACCAAGTCCCAGTCGTGGTGGGCACTGCACCACGGTGGCCAGGATACAAGACTAGGAGATTTCCTGCCTTCTGGATCTTTCCTTCTAGTGATGGAGTTCGAGGAAACAAGGAAACTTGTGATGAGGACTTTGAAACAAACAAAAGGCTGAGATGAAGAATAATGTTGGGGGATTAAGGTTGCATTTGTCAAGTCAGGAGAAGGACTCTCTAAGGAAATAATACTTAAGCCAAACACTAAAACATGAGAAGGGGTGGAAAGAGCTACAGAAAGAAGGGGGAAAAGCATTCCAAAGACAGGGAGCAACATATACACAAGGGCTCTGAGCGTGATACCCACATAGAACCAACAACAAAAACAAAAAAAATGCTAGTGAGAAGGGGGTGGGCAGATGGGCAGGGCCACCCCACACCAAGCCTTGTTAGGCCACAATGAGGACTTGGTTAATTAGGCAATTAGAATTCTTTGAAGCATTTTAAACTGGATCCAAGTTGCACTGTAAGTGTATGACATGAGAAGATCCATGTTGAGAAAAGTACATTCTAGCTGCAGGATGAAGACTAGACTATAAGAAGCGAAGATGGACAGGGAGACCAATCAGGAGGTCCAGGCGAGAGAGCAAGTGACTTGGATAGGTAGCAATGACAGCGGTGACGGGGAACAAGGGTAAGCGTAAAGATCTATTTTGAGGAATAACTAAAAGAACATCCTGAGAGAATGAATAAAGGCAGTGAGGGAAAGGGATCTGGAGTCTGCCTCCCAGGTATCTAACTTGAGCGAGCATCTAGGGATGACGGGACTATTCACAGACACGGTGAAGCCCTTTTAGGGCTTTATGATCAGTATGCCTGGTACAAATGTCACTTATTTTTTAAACTCTGATAAATGTGCAGGCTTTGGCTGACCGATCTTGGTCTTGCTTTCTTATAGTTTTCTTTGCAGATATTTCTAGTTCTCAATTCTTCTAAACATTGCCTACCAATATCCGCCCCTAGCATAAATTCAATTTAGTTTTCATTCCTGTATTTATCTGGTTTGGCTAGGTTTTGTTGCAATAACAAACATCCCAAAGATCTTAGTGGCTTAACTCAACAGAAGGTTAGTTCTTGCTCAGAGTACATGTCCACTGAGGGCAGGCAAAGGGAAGGGGGTGTGTTCATCATAGCCACTCAAGGGCCCAGGCTTATGAAGTAGCCACATATTGCACTTTGCAAGAAGGTCTTGCCATCAAATGCTCATTCGCTAGAACTGGTTATAGGACCACATCAAACCCCAGGATACCTAAAAGGAAAATCCTTCATGTACCTAAAAGGGAGCAGATGAGAAGGCTTAGGTGAACAGCGCTTTCATAAGCTCCATTTTCTCCCCTCATCCAATATCTTCAGTCTATTTTACCTCAGCACTGCTGTCATATTGAATAAATTTAATAACCATAATGTTATGATCTATTAGATACCTAGTCTGTTTCAGATTCTGTTTGGTATAAATCACATATCTCACTTGATTCTCATAACAGCCCTGTATGGGTGATTTTATTATGCCCTTTTTGCATATAAGGAAAGTAAGGTATGAGGATCTTACATTAAGTGACATATACAACAAATGACATAGCTGTGATTTGAACCCTCTTCATATTATCTTTGTGAAAGACCACTTTACATTTGTACACAAAACTGTATTTTCCATTCTGTCAGAGGTAGCTCCATAAACTTTAAAATCACCCTAATTTGGGGAGAAAGAAGCAAGGGACATCATAAAAATTAATCAAGAAACCATCGGGAAGCCAAAATAACTCTCACTCTGTCTCTTTGTTCATTTGTTTAATTTGCATGCCAGCCCCTATTTTGTGAGGAAACTGCAAATGCATGACAGAGAAGGACGCTTGAGCTCTGACCCCGGGACAAGTGCCCTGGATTCTCCTTGCACAGTAGCTCTCAGATTCACTGACCTCTCTCCACCTCTCTCTCCACCGCTATGCTCTCAGTCCAGGCCAACACTCTGCCTCACAGGGATGTGGCAACAGACAGCCTCCTAACGGTCTCAACAGGATCCCTACCGCATCTCCTCCAATCCATTTTCCCCACTGAAGCCAGAGCAATCATTTGAAATGCAACTTGGGTTTTGTGACTCCTCTGTTTGAAAACATTAAATGGCTTCCTAATGACTTTATTTTTTTAAAAGATTTTATTTATTTATTTATTTATTTATTTATTTATTTATTTATTTGACAGAGAGAGAGCAAGAGAGCACAAGCAGGGAAGGCAGCAGAGAGAGAGGGGGAGAAGCAGGCTCCCTGCTGAGCAGGGAATTTGACACAGGGCTCAATCCCAGGACCCCGAGATCATGACCTGAGCCAAAGGCAGATGCTTAACCGAATGCGCCACCCAGGCGCCCTCCCTACTGCCTTTAGAATAAGGTTCGAAATCCCCAGCTTGGCTCCAAAGCCCTGCACGATCTGGTCTCAGGCTCATCTTTACCTGCCTCCCTTATTGGGAGGAGCACAACCTTGCTCACCAACCCTTAGTGAACCTCAGTCTCAGATTAACTGTCTCATACACAGGGAGCCCCTCTCTTCCTGGTCTAGCTTATGTGCCCTTCCTTCTCCTCTTTTACCTTCATAGCACCTTTTACTGTTTCCTGGAACTTATCCTAATCCTTCTGCCTCTAATTAATTTATTTTTTAATGCCTGTGATCCTCACTCCCCTCCCCTCTCCTCATCCCCCATCTGAGCTACATGAATACTGCCACCTGGTCTATTTTGCTTACTCTTGCAACTCCAGCAGGGAGCACAACACTAGCATACAACAAGTGTTCGGTAGATAATTACTGAAAAACACATGAACAGACCATGATCCTAAGGAAGTCCCGGGTCCCGCAATAGTAATAAAAAGCATGGAGAGCCCTCTAATAACCTGTACCATACAAAGCACTTTTTAAAGTAATTTTATATACATGAAATCATTAATCTTCACAGCAAACCCAAGAGGTAGGTACTACTGGCATCTCCATTTCACAGATAAGTCACAGAGAGTGACATAAGTGACATAACCAAGTATAGTAAATGTCAGAACCAGCATTTGAATTCAGAGAATTCCGTACGATTGATCACTGTTGCTAGATTGCTCTTCTTAAAACAAAATCATCTTTTTCCTTTTCAATCTAGAGAAAAAATTAGTATGTGGAATATTACCAATGCTTTTTTTAATAGACAGTTCTATTTTAAAAAAGTTATCTAATGTTTTTTTTTTGAAGATGTATTTATTTATTTGAGAGGGAGAGTGAGGTGAAGGGCAGAGGGAGAGAGAGAGAATCTCAAACAGACTCTGTGCCAAGCGTGGAGCCCGAAGCGGGGCTCAGTCTCACAACCGTGAGATCATGACCTGAGCTGAATGCTCAACCAACTGCGCCACCCAGGTGCCCCGGTACCTAATGATTTTTAGAAGTGTTCACAATGTTTTAAATTCCACCTGGTATAACCAACTCAAAAGAAATGGGCATACTAATTCCAAAGTACTCCCACCCCAACCCTTATACCTGGTCTGCAAACATCTTTTAGGTTAAAAATTACCACTTATCCTTTGCTTAAATAATTCCTTGTTCTTGGACAGCCTGGAGGTGGGCTGAGGGGCATGGATGCTAAGAATGAGGGTGAAACAGGGCCATTAAGATTATCAGAGTCTCCTGGTCTATCTTGCAGAGCAAAAACAGAGTGACAAAATCATGCACCTACACTGCCTGTTTTATAACTCTGGATTTTTCAAGGAGATATTCAGAGATTCTTGCCCCCATCACAGCTCCGGTTGGTGTAAACATCATTTCCAGGTATTTTCCAAAACGGCTGGAATTGTCATTGATGGCAGTGCATGCATTTCCAAAAGCTTCCACCAGGGAGTTGACTTGCAGAATTTTCTCTCTCAAGGTCTGATTATTTGCCTGTGCCAAACAGACGACAGTCAAGAGGAGCCTCCAGAAATATTAGCTTAGCAAAATTGCCAGGCACCTCCATCTACCCCCCACAATTCACATTATGCTTTTGGGAAGAACTTCACTTGGGGAAGTTAGCATCAACCACCAGCATTGTTTTCTCAGACGAGCAACTCTCCAGGTGCACGGGCTTCAGATGAGGCCAGATTAGGTTATTAATTTTTATATCCAGCCACACTTCGCTTAAAATTCTTGACAGATAAAAATGCCTAAACAGTTTATAAAGAGTTTTAAATAGAGAGATCCCATAACTTTTCTCAGTCATCCATTATAATGTTCAATAAATCTCATCTTTAGAAAATACTCCTTAAATTCTTAGTCTCATAATACACTAATTCTGAGTCTAAGTAACTGCTAGGCTATTTTTAAATCATTCCTTCAATATCCATTTCACCAAGCTAAAAATTTCCATTTCCTTCAACTTTTGCTCAAAGATTTCTATTTTCCAATCCTTTAATCACCTTAGTGGCTTTCCCTGAGCCTGTTCCTAGTGTTTAACCACTTCTACTACTTAATGGCTAAATGTTTCTATTACATTGAAAACATAAAAAATTAATTGCTGATAATCTAGTAAATTCGTGCTGGCATTATTTTCCTCACTACATGAAAGAGGGATGGCATGCTGACATCTTAAGAGGCCTCGCTATCGGGAAGTAAACATAATAAAGATGGAAGGTTTTTATGTAACCACTAATAAAAAACCAGTAGTTCCATCATTTATAAAATATGCAGTTACACTGGCAAGGATTCGAGCCACGACACATAAAACAGGTGGTCGATACCTTTCCCAAGAAAGTCAAATGCTGAACAATCAGGTGGGCACTTTCCGTCTTCCCAGAGCCACTTTCTCCACTGATGACAATGCACTGACACAGAAAATGGAGTGAGAGTGAAGAATTCAGAGCACAATAAACAACTTGTACGTTCAGGGATGGTTTTCATATAATATCCACCACTGTACACCTTCATTTTTTTCACGGAATGATTTTAGGAATCTTTCCATTTCCGTACACTGAGAGCTTCTTCAACCTTTTCACGGCTGCTTGGTCCACTCTACGGATGTACCAGAGTCAACTTAATCAGTCTCATACTGATGGGCACACCGGGAGAACACCGCAGTGAATAACCCTAGATGGAGGGCATCATATTCACATGCAGGTTCTTCAATAGAATAAATTCCTAGAAATGGGTTGTTGAAGTAAAGGACAAATACATATGTAAATAGGATAGATAGTAATAAATTGCTTTCTTAAGGACTGGACCTATCCCCGAAAGTGCCTGTTCTCCGACAGCCTCACTAATAAGGTATGTTGGATTTTTGCTAATCAGAAACATAAGAGAATGAATGGTCTTGGTCTCAGTGTAGTTTTAACTTGCATTTCTTTTATTATGAGTGAGGTTGAGATCTTTTCAGATGTTTAAAATTAGTCGTATTTTCTTTTTTTGTGACTGGCCCATATCCTTTGCCTGTTTGTTTTTCTGTATTACTGGTCTTACTGTCACTCATTCCTAGGAGCTTTTTATGTATCAAGAAGATTAGTGGGTGTGGTATAATAAAAAACACGTATTTGGTCTTTGTTTCTGGTTCTTGGCACAGAGCTCTTAAGACCCTTGGAACTTTCTGAGTCATAGGGAGAACAGGACCATCTTTTGTTAGTCACCAAAAAAGTCCCTTTCAACCAAACCTAACTGCTAACCAGGTGGTTCAAAGTGGGGCCCAAGATAGCTTCCCAATGGGTACTGGTCACCAAAAGACCAAACTCATGATAAGAGAGTGGAAACTCTCAGCCCCATCACACTAACTTCCAGGGAGAAGAGAGGGAGTAGAGACTGAGTCATAAAAACTCTTAAGTGACAAGATTCAGAGAGCTTCTGGTATGAACACTTTGAGAGGCTGGGAGGGGACATGCCCAGAGGAGGCATGGAAGCTTGGTACCATCCCTCTCCCCTATATCTTGCCCTGGATAATCTCTTCCATTTGGCTGCTCCTGAGTTGTATTGTTTATACTAAGCCAGTAAATTTAAGTAAAGTGTTTTCCTGAGTTCTGTGAGTTGGTCTAGTGAATTGTCAGACTTGAAGGTGGTTGTGGAAACCCCTGAATTTGTAGGCTGGGCAGAAGTATGGGTAGCCTGGGCGCCACTTTTGTGGCCGGCATCTGAGATAGGAGCAATCTTTGGGGCTGAGCTCTGACCATGTGGGGTCTGTGCTAACTCTGGGAAGTGGGTGTCAGAATTAAATGGAGTTGAACCGTTGGACATCCAATTGCTGTTGGAGAATCAAAGAATTGGTTGGTGCTGGAAAAGACACAATCTTCAGTGTCAGAAAAAACCCAACGGGGCAACTTCTCAACTTGAGAAACGCACGTATCTCTCTCCACTGACTTCCTCTCTACAAAATCTATGGACACTTCACAAGTCTCTGGGAAAAGAAAGAATTTAGAGAAGCCAAGTTTCTAACCTATAAGTGAATCTGTGTATTCTATTTTGTAACTTGCACTGTTATAGTTTCATCTATTCCTTAACAAACCCAAAGCTGGGACTTCACAGGTCTCGGGAAATTTACACACAGTAACTCTCTCAAAAATTTTCTTACCAACTCTATTACTTATATTTCAAACAGACTAACACACAAAAGAAAATATACACACTGAAAGTAAAGGACGGGTTAAGGCTAGATATATCACCACCTTGAGCTGAAGTCCAGAAAGGGAAGCTGTATGAGTGAGCTTTGTGGTTAACTAGCACTGAGTTTAAAATCTATTCAGTCTTTTCCAAATCCACCACAATTTCTCAGCAGCTAAATGGTGTGGGGCTTGATCACTGTCAACCTGTGTGCAATATTTCATACAAAAAATACCGAACCATGGAAATTCCAAGACCTTAATAAGAAGGACTTTCATTTATGTCATTCTGCATTCTGTTTTTATTACACTTGTAGTCACGTAATCAGGTGTGTGTTGGCTCTACGTTCTCATATTCATACTAGAAACACTCTTATTACATTTTATCAGGGGAAATGAGTGCTCATGACGTCAATGTGTCACGTTACCCAAAAGAATTTTCACATTCTCTGGCTGCTGTAACTTTACAACTGTTCCTATACCACTGAGCTACTATTTCATTTTCTATTTCTTTGATTCAGCACCAGCAACTAGAATGGAGTTTTCAGGAATATGTAAGAGCTGCAGAGGAAGACAGTACACGTCCTACTGGGTGAGTTGGCAGGGAAAGAAGGCGAATTCTTACCTGGTCTTTGCTGAAAGTAACCATACATTGGTAAGCAGCATCTGCTGTTGCAAATATGTGGGGGGGATTTGAGGCACGTTTCACCCCATGATAAAGTCTGGAAAACTGAAGAAAAAACATTAATTTAAAGAGAATGTCTAATGCTCCGGTACCTGCTGCCCATGAAACCAAGGTTTCGTCACTTCTTAGGGGAACTGTAGCATCAGGAAGGCTATGGAGCCACAGGCTCTGGAGTCTGCAGGCCTAAGCTCAAATCCCACTTCTTCACTTACTAGTTTCATGAGCTTTTGCAAGGGAGTTAACTTCGCCATGCTGTCTTCTCATCTGCCAAACAGCTTTAATCATCGTGCCTGCTTCACAAGATTACGAGGAGTGAAACAAGCCCATGCCTGGCATGTGGCAAGCACTAAATGAATGTTTGCTGTTACTGTTACATCTTGCTCTGAAAAGTTACCCCCGAAATGGAAGAATGCCACCTGTGTTGATTATTATCTGCAGGTTGGGGTACACACTGCTATTGCAGCAGTTTATTCTCATTTTTCCCTTCTTTTCATTTTCCCTCGTGGTCGTTAATTTCCTACTAAGGAGCAACATGCTCTTACAGCACCTCTTACCTGTGGGGAGTATATTCTTAGATTCTGGAAGGGGTTTAAGGCAATTAAGATGTCTCCAACATATGTGTAGATCAGCAAGTCCACGTAACGCTTTTGCAACTGACGAATAATTGTTTCCTAAGAAGAGGACAGGTAGTACTGAGAGTAAATACTATTTCAAACCAAGAAAGAATTCTAAAAATAACAACAAATTTATTCTCATAAAAATTTTTTTCTTTTTTTTTTTTAAATTGTTTTTTCTAAAAGAGGAAAGTAGTCAATTTAAATCCCACAGCTACCCTAAGGATCTTCAATGCAGGTATTTGCCTTGGAAGAAGAAGAAAAAAAATAGGAATATGCTGAAAGAATAAAGCCCACTTAGGACTTGCTAAAGGACATTGAGATATCCAACAAGGGTTTTATTTGTTACTATGAAAACTTGTCTTGGGGCGCCTGGGTGGCTCAGTGGGTTAAAGCCTCTGCCTTCAGCTCAGGTCATGATCTCAGGGTCCTGGGATCGAGCCCCACATCGGGCTCTCTCCTCAGTGGGCAGCCTGCTTCCCCCCCTCCCTCTGCCTGCCTCTCTACCTACTTGTGATCTCTCTCTAACTCTGTCAGATAAATAAAATCTTTAAAAAAAAAAAAACTTGTCTTATCCAATCAAAATACACTACTTAGAATTTGATTTCATAGGGGTGCCTGGGTGGCTCAGTGGGTTAAAGCCTCTGCCTTCAGCTCAGGTCATGATCTCAGGGTCCTGGGATCGAGCCCTGCATCGGGCTCTCTGCTCAGCAGCGAGCCTTCTTCCCTTTCTCTTTCTGCCTGCCTCTCTGCCTGCTTGTGATCTCTCTCTCTGTCAAATAAATAAATAAAAATCTTAAAAAAAAAGAATTTGATTTAATAAAAGTATAGAAAAAATATTAACTTCCTTTCTCAAAGCATTACATTTAAAATTTATGTGGTGAGAATATGGAATTGAACACTTCTATGTTACACTTTAGTGATTCATGCATTGTAGTTAAAGGTCTCTGGAGTTAGAATCAGCAAAAGCAGTTCCAGCACAATTAAGAGCTCTATTAAACATGCATACTTTAAATGGGGATCATCATAGTTTGCAAATTTAGAACTCAAGCTATCTTATCCTCCAATATTTCCCTAAATAAAGCTACTCTTTATGAAGAATAAACATCTTGACTTAAGAGTTAAACTGCACTTTCTCTAAAATAGAAAATAATTTCTGGTGTAATAAATCATTTAGGCTTACAATATAAACAGCTTTATTGGAAAAAAATTCAAATTCTTTCCTTTTCATTTAGGACATTTGGGGGACTATAAATGAACACAACACAGGATCATAGTCACAGCAACCAAATCTCCCTGAGCTTCACCCCAAGGCTATACAAACAATTAAATTTTCATGTGACCTTGGGAAAACATGGTCTACAAGAAAAAGGTCAGACCATTCACATGAAACAAATGTCATCAGTGAGAATTGCCTACTAAATATTTAGTACCTCATCCAGAACCTCTAAATTGACCAAATCATCCTCAAGGCAGTATTTTTCAGCATCTTCCACATGATAGGGTCTTCTGGTATGCATTCTTTCATGCCTAGAAATTTATCCAGAGAATACTGGCATTAACACAGTAAAAAGTGTAGCAGAATGTAGAGAGCAAGAATGTTTCATTCACAATCTTCCCACATGATGTGTTCAGAGACTTCAGTGATGGGGACAGGAAGAGCAAGTGCAGTCCAGGTCCCCAAGCCCTAGGGCCCTCTCCTTGTCACTATAGAGCTATCCAGGGCAAGGTGAGCTCCAGACCTTAAGCCTCCCTTCTTCCACAGTGAGGAATATTGCCAAATGGGCCCCTCTAGTACTTCTATTTGTTCGTCTTAAATGCTAACCACAGCTTTTCCAGAAATAAGTATCGCATGTTCTTTCTGCTAATTGTCAGGTATATAGTCCTCACCCAGGTACTGCCCTTGAGGTCCCCTCGTGCTATCCACTAGCATCACCCCAACTTTTCAAAAAATGTTTAAAACTGAGAGAATAATCAAATTTCAATGAGTCAAATATCTTTACATTTTACCTTATTTATTTGAAATCTCTTTGTTACCCACGTTTCATCCTACTCCCCTTTCCTTAATGACTACTATTTGGTGGGTATCCTTCTAGTCTATTTTTAAATATTGGTCATACACATGAGCACATGTGTACATGTGCACATACACATAAAAATTATATACTGTTTCATTCTGCAAAATTGTTTTTTTCACTCAACATTATGATTTTTTTAAACTATATACATATATACATTTCCATCACTTTATTTATTTTTAAATAAATGAAAAATTTATTCATAAAATAAATTTAAATGATAAAAAAATCATTTAAATAAATAAATGATTTATTTATTTATTTGACAGAGAGAGAGAGAGACAGATCACAAGTAAGCAGAGAGACAGGCGGAAGCAGGGAGCAGGCTCCCTGCTGAGCAGAGAGTCCGATGCGATGCGGGGCTCAATCCCAGGACCCTGAGATCATGACCCAAGCCCAAGGCAGAGGCTTTAACCCACTGAGCCACCCAGACGCCCCCATTTCGGTTACTTTAATCACTGGGTAATAGTATATCATACGAATATACACCAATTTATTTACTCAGTCTATGATCATCAACACTTAGATTGATTCCAATTTTTGCAAATAGCAAAATAAAAATAAAACAAAGCAACACTGAATATCTTTATATGTATCCTCTTGCCTAAATATGTGAGGCTTTTCTCTTAGAGGGCATTACGCCACAGGCATTTAAAAAACCTGGTTGGCAAAAATAAAAAACAAAAACAAAAAACTTGGTTGGCAAACAATGTCAATCCCCTTTGGCATACCAAAATATAGTTCTTTAAGGTACAAAATTAGTTCAAGTCAAAGTAGGCCTTCCCGTAATTCCTTTATAAAGGTATCACTACTCAGTGTGGTATAGGGGGAAAGCAGCAGCTTAGAAGTTAAAAGCTCTGGGTCCTCGTTTCAGAGTTCTGAGGAATGTGTGGGCCACTAACCAATTCCCTTACCAGCCTGCATCTCAGTATTCTTCATCTATAAACAGAACCTCTCATGACTATCTTACGGGGGGCTGTGAAAGCAATAGGGTCATGGATATAAAAATGCAAGAGTTTAAAACATGTACCAAGTATTGTCAAAATTTGGAATCAACAATTTGCACTACTCTACATATCACTCAGGGTACCAATGACTAGACAAAATCACGTGTAAGATCCCTTCCAGGCACTGTCAGTTCCAAAGCATCACTGCATCATCTTTTGCTGTCATTTGCTATGCTCATCATCATCACAGCTTCACAGGACACAGTTTTATTTTGCCAGGTCCCAGAAGCTAGCCTGACTGAACATGTTGCTGTACGTGCCAGGCGGGTGTCATAGCATCCCGCTGTACACTCTGTCCCTTGCTACATGCATTTCACAGAAGCAGGTAAAAAGGAAGAAGCAAATTCAACAGCTCTACGCATTGAATCTTGACTTCATAATGTAATGGAAATGAGCAAAGAAAACACTGATTTTTTTCCTCTTCCTGCCTATTAAATTTTACTTCCTAATTCGCATCACTGATAGATTTGAAGAAGGGGTATCTTAGGTGTGGTATTAGTCATTTTCAGTGCTAGAGTCGGTTTTGCTGCTGATCCATTTAGAGATCCAAAACAGATAAAGCTTAATTTTACTTAATAAAATCAAATTTATAACCTAAGCATTTTAAAAATTATTAAACAGAAGGGTTTGTTCATCTGTGTCCTAAAATATTAGTGATGTCAAAGAGAAATCAGATTGAACTGAAATACAAAGTTTTACTAAAACTCAGAGCTGCTGCTTGCTTCTAGCTAGCCACTTTGCTAAATAAACAACAGAAGGGTGCCTATTTCTGGCCAAATCCTCTTCATGTAAAACTGAAGCATTCTTTCCCTTGAAGCTCATTATGAAATGAAATACATAATACATTTTTAAGAAAATAATTAAATCCTCATATTAAATATGGTTACTTTTATCTCCCTCCTAAAGCCCTACCCTGCAATTATATGAAATAGGCTAAGTTAGAGTTTATTCTATACATCTTCAACAAAAATGTATAGAATATACATCAAAATGAGGAATTAAAAAATCATCCACACATCTGGTTCCAGTCAAGATGGAACCAAGACTGGCAGTCTGCCTTCCTACTGAATGCAACTAAATACCTTAGAGAGAATGCATGGGACTTTGAGAAATAAATGGTAACAGGAAGATTGGGGATATCAGAATCTGAAATACCATTGAATCAACGGCAAGTTTCCTATGGATTATTTTTTTCCTCCAGTAACTCCTGACCTAAACTTAAAGGCAGCCCAATCGACACACAGGGATGTCGGGCTTCATGCTCGGTGACATTTTTATAGCCAACCAAAAATGGAAATACTAACAAAACCTTACTTGCAATATCACAAATAAATAAACTCTAAAGAAAGCTGTGACTTTTAAGGTGAACACGTACAATGCAATATACCACCACAATTGAAACTGTCATCTTTGAACCTTGCAGAAGATTGTCTATATGCCAATACAGATTTAATTTCCAGGCATCATGCAGATGCTGTCTATAAATCTAAGCTTGATTCTCACAAAAACCTTCCCCTTATAATATTTTATGAAATCTTTTAAAATATTTTACGGGCTGTGATTAGCCATGTAACACCTCTCCCCATGCTTGTTGGCAATCGAATTGCTTAGACTTATTTGCTTCCAAAGTTGAAGCTGGCAATCTAGAAGTTGATATTGATGCAAAGTATTTCCACTCTATCAAGATCACTTCATTTTCTCAGCCAGCAAAAAAAAAAAAAAAAAATCTCTTAGTCCCATCTCTGCCTTCCCCAACTAGTATTCTGAAATTACCACATGCTTCATTTTTCTTTGGCTATGTATGGGGTTTGTAGAGGTTACTAAAGACAAAAAAAAAATTACTTATTCTGGCTCTTGTCTGTTTTTAAAAAATTATCCTAGACTTTACATATACTCATAAAAAGCATTATGTCGTTTTATATTTTCCTATTTTTAGTTGAATTAATAAAAATAATTTGATTTAAATTTTTTAGTTTTGTTAAATTATTTGTCGTCACTGGCAATTACCAGCTTAAATTTCCTTTAAATACACATGCTCCATCTAGTGCCTTACTTGAGAATAGCATCTATTATCAATTTTTGCTGAAGAATTCCTTAATGTGAAAATTACAAACTTCCAACTACAAGGTACTTGAATTGAGTGTTTCAAAACTCAGAGGAATGGATAAATAGGTAAGTGGATGGATGAATAGCAAAAGGCATTCTATTAAATAAAGAGAATAAGTTTAAATGACTCAAGTCATTTTCAAATTCCAGGAAAGTCTATACTGCTTTTTGCTAGATTCTTACTTGTTTTATGAGACTCTAAGTATGTTGGCGGTCAACCCTGGTGTCCTAGACAAATGGAGTTTGTGGGGTTGAAGCTTAGAAAGGAAGAAACTCAAAGCCCTGGCTCGGGCTGGTTCCTGGAGTTTGCGTTCAGGGGCGGGAGCAGTGGATAGTGAGTAGGACTGACCTTAGGTTTCAGGGATCAGGAAAAGGGGGAACTGGTGTCAGAATTCCTGGCTCGGTTAAGCTGGAAACAAGGACAAGCCTGAAACATTAAGTCCAAACAAGTGGGTGAAGAGTAAGAACTAGAGCTGAAGAGTAGGTGGCACAGGCAGAGGTTAAGAGTTCCACAAGACAAGGGTAGGCACAGATGAAGCAGAAGATGGGAGACTTTGGAATGTCTTAGGCCCAGCTCATGAGTGAGAAACAAGGTGCAGAGGTACCAAACTGGTTCAGACACTGGGATTGTTCTCTTGGAATAAATTCCTGAAGTACTGCTGCCTTCACTATAGTTTCATCTCTATGCCAGCATTATAGGTAAAGATCATTTGTGTACACGTGCTCTTTAATGTCTCATTAATGGGCTACAGACTTCTTTGTTCAAGCTGCTGGCCCTATGAAAGATTTTTTTTTAATTTTTTATTAACATATAATGTATTATTTGCCCCAGGTACATGTCTGTGAATCATCAGGCTTACACATTTCACAGCATTTGCCATAGCACATACCCTCCCCAATGTCCATAATCCAGCCACCCTATCCCTACCCCCCCACCCCCCAGCAACCCTTAGTTTGTTTCGTGAGTTTAGGAGTCGGCCCTATGAAAGATTTTAACAAATATTATGTATTTTATCTGAAAGTAATTCCTTAATCCCTTAGCCTCTTCCTATCTGTCAACTATGCCTGTGGAAACAGTGACTTCCATGTAGGTAGGTCAAAACAGGGCTTCACGTAGGTGTGGTGCATTCTTCCCTTGACCCCCAAGTATGATGGACAAAGTAAAAGAAGGCACTCTAAAACATAAGTCAGGATGGAATGGAAATAAAAATGTTTTAACCTAATAATTACAAGAGACGTGCTAATGAGAGGTTAAACACTGCACTGAGAAATGCCTGGTGGCATTTTGGGGACAGTCATGCTGTGACAGGACCATTGCGAAGGATATCTCCACCTCAGCTCCTCCACACTCAGGCTCAGAGCCCTCCCCTCTGTCCAAGGTGGAACTGGGAGTAGAGAAGACTAACTCTCCCACCTGATTCCAGATACAAAAAGAAGTAGTATCTGTTAAAGGTGGAGAAAAAAAGAAGGTGGAGAGAAAAAAAAAAGAGAGAGAAGAGAAGGAGTAAGAAAAAAGGTCCAGGCTCAAAGGTGGTGGTCCTTAAGAGTCTAAGACAAAGGCTTCTGTGGCCATGGACAGAGCTCAGGGACAAAGTGACAAGCTGGATAGATCAGAGGGCCCTGAGAGATCAGAGGAACTCCCTTATCACCACATTCAATGGAGTCTATCTATATAGTGAGGAAAATAGTACTCGAAACTAGAGAAAGAGTACTATTATCTTTCTTCCAAATCATTATTAACATTTCAACATACCCTTTGATAACAAAGTTGATGAAAGAGAAACTTTTATTTGACTCTAACTATATAATCATGGACCTAGAGTGAGAAAAACAACAGCAGACCATCTAGGTGTCATACCATCTTACTGAGAGTCAAGTATGGATAGAGATACCACCCAGATAACTTTAACTACTACATGAGCTCTATCTTGACCTAAAACTTAAGTTTATATCTATCCAACAAACATTACAATACACAGATTAAAAAAAAAAACAGAATTGTTTGGATAGAAAATACCCTATTTTTTCATCAAAGCCTGGTTTGGGCCAGAATTCCAACCAATCAGCATCTCATCATCAATCATATTAAACAGAATTGGATATACGCAACTTCTCTAGGCAGCAAGAATCAGTGACAACACCAAAAAATTAAATACTAATTTATTCATTCAGTTACAGACATATAGATAGACAGCAGATACTACTTATAGTGGTGTGGATTTATTTTGTGTTTGTTAGAAGGATAGGAAGATCTTTCACCTCCTATGTGTCAAGCATCCTGAGAACTTGATAAAGTAATCATTTGGAAGTCATTCACTTAAACAGGAGTCCAGGAACTCACGAGTGTTATGTCATATGGTGGACATGGATGTGTGCATGTTTGCACGTAAAAGAGGAAGTGAATGAGCAAAGCTTACTGGGGAAGACTAGAGAGTTAAGCAGTGAGAAATCTGTTTTTAAAGGTCACTGCTGCAGGTTGAAAAGAAAATCAGAAAAGCTTAGGTCATTGTTTTAATCAGTCTCAGGCAAATTGCAAGGATAGACAAAAAATCCATTAAACAGAGCAGAAAACAACCAGTAATTTAATTCTTCTACCAAATAATACTTGGAATAGACCGTAGGCATTTGAGGGTTTAATATTTGTGGTTTCGGTCAGTCCCAAGCCACCCACAAGGGAAAGAAACACTGGATCTTGTAATTTACTAAGGATTGCCGTTGAGCCCACGATGGGAGATTGGAAGTCAGGAGGGAATCACAGCACAGCCAACCCAGCACCTTCCCTACCTCCACTCACATTCCAGACAGTGGTTTTGCTCTTTTCCCATGAATTCTTGTGAGGTAATTACAACAAAACATGTTTTCATGTCTACTTCTCTGAACTTTAATGATGATAGAAGATACTAGATGATATTGATGAAGTCAGGGATTTATAAAACTGGTTTGGGGGAAAAGTCCTGTTGAAGGCCAAGGAAATGGGAGCTGATGTAAAGGAAATGGCCAAATTATTTAAAAGCATCCCAGACAACAAAGTAAAAAAAAAAATATAGCCCCCAACTATTGTTCACAGGATTTTAGGGCTCTTTAACCTCCTTTGAGACAGTAAGCCTTGGTTTTATAACTGCTCTACCATACCTGAATAAAATATATGCTATGGCAAAAATTATAAATTACTGGAAAAACTTAAATTCCAACAGTTACACTCATACACCGTAATCAGCATTAGGAAATGAGTATCAAATTTCAACACAATGTTGATTCTCCACAGCTGCCTCACATACATAATGTGAAAGGGAAATGGATCATGGCCTCACTTTCCACACAACTAGACCACTCAGAAGAATGCTTAGATCCAGGAGAGGGGAGATGGGACCTCACCATTCAAGCCCTTCTTCATGCACACGGAAGCTCCTGCTCTATAGAGAACAAGCTCCAATGATCCCTAGCCTTGCTTTTGAACACTTATCTCAACAGAACTGAAGTAGACCACTGCCCTATAAAGCTCTTGCCCCAGCTTCATTGCCCACCTACTCACTGTGGAAAAGGCAGGGGAAGGGGCATCCTCCCTGTTCCCCTCTGCATTTCTCAGCCATACTTCTCCCTACCCAAACTTGCCCTTTTAAAAATGCCGCATCATCCCTGTATATCATCTCCTCCAGGACTTGACCCCCATTTTCCTTTCTCTCTGTCCATTCCCCTGGTGTCAGTTTTTTCTTTCCTCACCCCCCACCAAACACTTTGTTAATTCTTCCCACATGCTGATCTCAGGGTTCGTCAACTTGTCAACTCTCTAACAACTTTGATTTCTAGTTCCACTGAATTTGTCCACAAGTTCAGACATGACTAGTTCCCAGTTACTTCTCAAAAGTTCCCTTAAAAAATCTTTAAAAAAAAAATGGGGCACCCGGGTGGCTCAGTCCTTAAGCATCTGCCTTCGGTTCAGGTCATGATTCCTGGTTCCTAGGGTTGAGCCCCACATCAGGCTCTCTGCTGGGCGGGAAGTCTGCTTCTCCCTCTCCCACTCCCCCTGCTTGTGTTCTCTCTCTCACTGTGTCTCTATCGAATAAATAGATAGAGAGATAGATAAACAAATAAATAAATAAAATCTTTAAAAAAGAAAGTTCCCAAGATCTCAGTTCTACCATTCCTTTCTCATCATCCATTCATGGAATCTGCTCTTTTTCTGCATTGCAACTGCCAGTCTCTTGACGCAGACCAGGCCTCAAAAGTTAGAAAGCCACTTCTGGTTCCACTTTCTTCCAAATTCCAAAAAGATCTCAAGGATATTCTCTTACTCATCTTTCTTCCCCTGCCCCCCTGTCCACCCATCATGTCTGTCAAGCTAGTCTCCAGTCTGAAGACCAGAATATCTACTTTCTCTACTCCTACCCCTTGTTGCCAAGAATTGCTAGAGATAATAGACAGGAAAGGCAATTGTCATGACGGTACCTTTTCTGAGAGGTTCTGGTGCCGAATGCTCTCCTGAATGCTCTACATGCATTACCTTAAACGGTGATTAACTTCACTACAATGGAATGCTATTCAGTTAAGTTCTTCCTGGGTTTTCTGTGCTATTGAGCAATCATCATGTCCATCTTTAGGGGATCCTTTATAATATTCCTCCTAGTGGCTATTTTAAAGAGTTAACATTTTCCTGGTGTCCACAGCCCACTCCCAACTTTTAGACCACCTTGCTTAATTGTTTTTGAAAGATAAAGACCATTCACCATGAGTTGCTTCATAGGACCCCCTCTCCCTACTCCAACCCTTATCCCTCAAATTTTCTGGATAGCTTCATCTAACCTTTCTGTGTCTTTCCCAACCTAGAGGTTCTTCCAAGGTCAACCCTCCTCTTAGGCTCTTGTTCCTATCTCTCTTGTTTCCTCTATATAAGATCCTCCCCTTCACCTGTCCAAGTTTTCCCCATCCTTTAAGAACCTACCTTCTTCCCCTCAAACCATTAACTTCTCTCCTGTAGAGAAAATACTAAAGTTGACAGAACATTCCCTGCCTTTTCAGGAATAGTAAGACAGTTTTCCCTGTAGCCTGTAGGTCTCATTTAGTTCTCAAAGTCATTAGTTCTCAAACTAAACAAGTCTCCCCAGCTGGGGACCCAGGGCTGTTTGGAATACTGTAGAACCCTTACAGAAAGCTGGAAACTTTGCATAATATGTGGAAGTACTTGTCATTGCATTTGGTAGGATAGGAAGAGGAAGCAAAATCTCTTTACTGATCTCTGTCTCATAGTGTCTTACAATTTCTGTTTGATTGCAGTCTTAACCATGGCAGAGAGGCCGCCCAATTGGGATAACACTTCTCTCTCTCTCCCTGATCTCTCTCATCCAATCCACCACTAAGTCCTCAATATCTTCTGTTATTTGCAATTGCCATAATCTGCTCACTTGTCTCTCTGGCCCCTACCTTGCCCAGCTTCAATCCATTCTCTACACTGCAATCAGAATGACCCTCGTGGAGCACATACCTGCTTAAAAACCTTCAGTGGCTTCTGAGTGCCTAAGAAACAAATCCAAGCTCCTTAGCCCATCATGACCTGGCCCCTGTCTGCTTTGTTTCTCCCACCCACCTGTTCCATGCCAAGCTCCAGCAATTCCAACTAAGTGTTCACCAAATTCCTTAAGCTCTCTCCAGCCTCCGTGCCTTTGCCCTTTGCTCACTGCTCATTATTCCCTTCTACCTAGAATAATCTCCTCCCTCAACTCTTCTATTTGTTCTTCAGGATGCTTCAAGGATCATCTTCCTACTAGTTCCAGGGATCTTTTCTTCCCAGGTGTTCTGGGAAGTATCCCAGGATCCCTTTATCCAGGTACTTTTCATGTTGAGCTGTTCTCATCTGATTCTTGTCCGTTTTACACACTCGACTATTAGTTCTTTATCAGGAACTGTATCTGATTTGCCTTTGTAGTCCCTCTGTTCAGTAGACAGCCTGACACACGCACACATATAAATGTCACTTGAATGAATAAATGAATAAATATATTTTAAATGAGATAGAAATTGATGTTTTTAACATTTAGTAGCTCAGTACTGTTTATTTTCATGATGTTCTATGATAAATAGAGATGAATTTATACAAATTAAGGCTGACTGGTAGGTAGTATTTAATAGAAGTGAAGGACTCTGAATTAAATAGACCCCTGTATGCTACTTCTACCACTGCTAACACTGTGAGGGTTAATTCTGTATCAAGAGCTATTCTGCTTATTTTTTATGTGTGGCCTCACTTGACCCTCAAAAGAACCCCCATGTTATAGATGAAGAAACCTTTGAACAGACACCTGAATGTAACAACCTGTCCCTGAGCAGCTAAGCTGGGATTTAACCCTGGCAGGGCCAGTGGCTTCAACCATCATATTGGGCTGCCTGCCAGGCGACGGTAATTGTATAAAAAAGTGGTAGGTGGGCATCTGCCTCACTCACCTGTGTACTTCCCTCAAATCTTTCTTTGCCCCACCTTCTCTTATAAACTCACAGCTTTAGATATACTCAGTCACCAGCATCAAATGATATTGGAGAGTTTTTCTGGGTGGACTTAAAAAAAACCTATATAGCCAACCTCTTGCCAGCTACTGCGAGGACATAATGTGGCACAGGTGGCAGGTTAAGTGTCAATTACAGGTACTGGGTTTCCTTCAGAATTAATTTTCCTACCTCTTAAGGAGAGGGTCGTTTAAAGTTTTGATTCTTGGGGTGCCTGGGTGGCTCAGTGGGTTAAGCCTCTGCCTTCGGCTCAGGTCATGATCTCAGGGTCCTGGGATCCAGCCCCGCATCAGGCTCCCTACTCAGTGGGGAGCCTGCTTCTTCCTCTCTCTCTGCCTGCCCCTCTGCCTACTTGTGATCTCTCTGTCAAATAAATAAATAAGATCTTTAAAAAATAAAGTTTTAATTCTTATTTGTGAGGTTGTGGGTTATTTATTTATTTATGAAATCATCTCTACACCCAAAGTAGTCTCAAACTCATGACTCCAACATCAAGAGTTCCACGTGCTCTACTTACTGAGCCAGCCAGGCACCATTGGTTGTGTGCGTGTGTATATGTTTAATAACTTTCAAAGAAATACAAACTCCTGTGTGAAACTGAAGATTACAAAGACCCTGTGAGAAGCCTTTGCCACCATATAAGGCTTCTGATAGTAAAGAAATTAAAAAGATAAAGAGAAATGAGAGAAAGTGGGTGAGAGAGACTGGAGTCTGATTTTTAATGCTAAAAGAAGGAACATCTTTAAAAAGAGAATATACATCTGGACAGGCAAATGTGAAAAAATAACTTTGCAGCCTAAGTCTTAGAAATTGTTCTGCAGCGGATTTCAGAATACAGGGAAAAGGAGGAGAAGACTGATTCAACTAAAAGCATTTAAATGCTGGGTTTGTTTTTTTGCTTGGTTTGTTTGATCTGATTTCATCTTCATTCCTGGTGCTAGTGCTGTGTGTGCTGGGGGAGAGGTGAGTGATTTGAGGACAGTGGCTTGTGTACAGGAACAAAAACAGGGGAAGAAATGGATTTTACTTCCCTGGGGCTTAAACACAAGTTCCTGCTGCTTCAAAAAGGTACCAAGTCACAAGAATTTCTCTACTGTATGGGCAAGCCATAGAAATACAATGACAGTGGAAAGCGGGAAAGAGTAGGAAAAAAATTGTTTTCAGCTATCCAAAAGGAAACTTGGTGGTGGTAGGGAAAATCAGCAAGATATCGTCACCTTGAAACTATGCCTCCAGCTCCAAGAGTTCCTATGCTTTTTTGATTTGTAAACAGTGTTCTGCAAAATACATAGACTATTTCCAGAACTTGTGACTAGTGATATTTTATTTTATCTCCAGTCCTTTGAATGTTCCTTTAATAATAATGGATTAGAGCTTATCTGCATCCTGGCCAGTTTTATAAAACCAAAGAACTGGTGAGCTGGGAAGCAAGTTTATTTGCATTAAAAAAATTTTTTTTAAAGAGAAATTCTGCCACCCTCTGGACAGAAACCAAAGATCTATTTCTTAGAGACCACCATGAAATACCATTTTAAGCAACTGCCCCTGAAAATAAACATTTATTTCTTTAAATCTACCCTTTAGAAAAATGGGGCAGAGAGGGAGAAACACAGTTGTTTTGGATAGCACAAAAATAGCCTGTGGGGGGAAAATAATCATTTAAAAATACTAAATTGCCTCTAAGAAATTTTTAACTAAAGAATAGGGTCTCAAAACACATCAGAGAAAAATCCTCCAGTGTTTAACTTGTAATCTTTCCAAAATCACTTTACAGCTTTCATTTCTGCTTTTTATTCAGCAACGGCCAAGTAAAGATTTCTCACATGAACTCAGCCGTGGCTATTTTCATACAGCTATCTTTATTGGTTTAAAAAAACCTTACACTTATATTAAATATAAATATATATGCGTGTTGGTTTTTAACTAGAACATGAGGGCAGAATGGGATTTCGGCCAGAGTTGAAAGATATTAGCCATAAGAGCACAAACATATAGCTTGTTTCTAAAGCTCTTCTGATCTCATCCACTGAGTATGGAGTACTTAATGTCATGTAAATGAAACTCTCAAAAATGCAGGGATGTGATAATTAACAGTACTAATGCTGGGCAAATCAAAACACATGACATGTCATTTTTATAAATAACCAGAAGGAAGAAGTAGGAAGACGCCACGTACTATACCTGGTTTTAACAACAGGGTTTAGATGCTTCTGGTCTTGGAGGACCCTGGCCAGCTGTTTTTGCAGAAATAAAACCTTCCCGTGGGCTTCTTTAATAAATGGGTGGTCGAGGAGATGTGTGACAGAAGGCCGCCTTTCAAAATCCTTAATAAGACACCTGTTTGCAAAAATCAACAAACAATCCAAAGTACAATCTTAGATACCTGGTTCCCCTGTGAATATGAGAGAGAGGAGGCAAAACAGCTCATTTATAAAACCTGATCACTAGCCTTACACAGCTCTTTCTTTACTCATAGGTATCAAAGGGTAAAAAAATAATAATTCTTTGCTGGTTGAATTAATCAGTACATCAGAAATCTATTTTAGTTTGTGTTAAGTACATTCTGAAAGCAGCAAATTTTTGTCATCAACTGAATATGAAGTACTCAAAACACTGAAAAAATAGACTGATCAGACTGAATTTTCTGTCTGAACTTTCACCTCAGAAAAATGTTTACAATGGGGTCAAGTTGATCAGTCTATAGATCTTAGAAATACATAAAATCATATACTGTCACTCAAATAAATTCCTAACATATGAAATGTCCACTATTTGATGGTAGGGAAAATCCATTCAGGAGTTTGCAAGCAAAGAAACTAATCATAAAGAAACCTTCATAGAGAAACTCCAACACCTTGATTTCTAATGTTTTCTGAAGCAGAAAAACCTCAGAACAGGAAGTGACTACAATATAATTCAGATGAACTGGAATGGAATTATGCAAACAGGGAACAAAAAGTCCATTGAAAATGGTAAAAACTGGGTTGCATTTAAATTCCTCTGTGGTTAATTGGTTAAAAGCACACTGGTATAACCACTTTCTGTTCAGATTCAAATGCCCTTTTCAAAGAAAACAATGATTTAGTATATTTTGCTGTATGCCCTATGTTATCCAGGATGATTCTGATACAAGGAAATTTCTAGTGAAATTGAATATGATGAATACCCCTCCAATTACCATTGCATTTCCATTCTGAGTAGCTGCCCCTGATAGGACAAAGAAATTTCAACAGCTGCCCTTTATAGCTATCAGCCTTTAGCTCACTTTGGAGGCTTAGGATAAATGCTAACTAAATGCCATTCTGCCCACTCTGAAACAATGTTTCCAGTTTTCCCAACAACAATATGCCAGCAACATCTACAATACAACACATTTTAAATAAAGAAATGAGCTCACAAATGGTTTAAAAAAAAATCAGCCTCACCTTGAACATCTTTTTAAACATTTAAGCAGGGTTCTTAAAACAATCCTTAACTGTTGGATTTACAAAATGGCTTTAGCCTTTGCAGTTTACATTTCAAACCACTTTCACATCCCTCATCTCCTAGTCCTGAAAAGATACTCTGTAAATCTCCCAGTCAGTCAGTTTTAGAATGGATGCAAGGGATTTCCTATCTATTGGAACTGGAGCTTTCAGTTAGAAAAGCCAAAAGAACCTAGATTATCTCCATTCTGCTGCCTGCATGACGATAAATACCACCTCTGCCTTGCCATGGGAAGAAATCATCTGACTTTTATGGGTTCAGGGGACTTTTGTATAATCTATTATTTTTCCCACCAAAAATAAATCAGTGCACGTTCTTTAAAAAAATACTATGTCCACGTCTTTACCTTAGCAGTCTTCCCTGGATTCCATGTATATTCATCTGTACATGCATATGTGACTACAATGGAAAATAAACACGGCTTCCCTAAACACCCGGAAAAATAACAAAACTCCCAGTAGTTGTATGGTGAGTATGGTGAGGTGTAGTGGCCCTTTCCTTCTGGCTGGAGGGATGGTACATGAAAACTCCTTCAATACAAACAGTCTGTGTCCCCTGAGAGTTCCTACTGCAGACAGATGCACATGGTTGGCTTCACATTCCCCCTACAGCCCCAGAGGGCATAAGTAGGATGAAGTCCAGGAATCAAGCCTGCCCCGTGATCTGGGGCGGGTCACACTACATCTTTCGAGCAGGAGTACTAGGGCAACCCTCAACCGCCTGCTGTTTAGTGCCAACACTTCAAATGAGTAAATTCAGGGCTGAGACTGAAGGTGGGAGCCACGTCCATTAATAGAAAATTCAGAGCATGTGAATGAGAAATTGGGTGGAATTGCCTCTACTTTCCTCCACAGGTTAGAGGCCTTGGGACAGTGTCCCAGATGAGGCCTAGAAATAAGGTCCTTCTGGTATTTCAATAATTAAAGCTCTTTGGACAGAGTTTGACAAAGGCCAAGAAACCCATAGTCCAGTTTTATGAAAACAGGTCTCTACTGGAGTCTAGGGATGTAATTAAAGGTGTTGTATCTTGCTTCATAATTTCAGCATCCAGTGGGGGGAGAAAGGCTGCCAACAAGGTTGGCAGGTCATTTGATATTTTGGAGAGGAACTCACTCTGTATCACAGAGGAAGTAAGAAATGGCAGCTAAATCATGAAGTGAGATAATCAGAGAAGAAACTAGTGAATTCGTTATCTCTTGAAGATCCTCAAAATGAAGATGGTAGGTATTCTACTCTGTGGAAGCAATGATCAAAAGGATTTGTTAGTTCTCCCAGTAAGACCTGAGTGGGCTGAATGTCATATCATTGGATCAGCAAAACTGAAAATGAGTGTGTATGGGAAGAATGCTAAACAGAGTTGTGACATATCCAGCTGCACTGGAGGATTTTTAGGAGAAGGGCATAAAGACCTTGAGGGTATAGCCTTATTCCAAAACACTTCTGCATACTTTTTTCTCGTGGGGAGCAAACAGCCAGACTGAAATGGAATTACTATTTTACTGATAGAGGACAGGGCTATCTTAGGAACAGATATGGCTGAAAGTCATGCATTACTAGACTCCAGGTCATTGGAATCATGTATCATCTCATTTGTTCAGCAAACATTACATAGCCAGAATTAGCCAAAATTAATTAATTCATAAAGAATCAAGACCCTTTTCCTCAAGGATCTACAATCTAATTGGAAAGATGGAAGGACAAGAGGAACACAGGGAACAGCAAAAGCCAGTGTTTGCTTCTATATTCAGAATAAGAAATAATGACACAAAAGTATAGGGTTTTGGAGCTAAGGGATGGAAATTTTCTGTTCTAACCCCCTTTTTCACGAGGTGAGGAAGTTCAGGTCAAGTGCTGACAGAGATGAGGCCAATTCTCTGACTCCCCTGGGAGAACCCAGCCTCCTCTGCGCTGGATTGTTCAAAAGGACGCAGATGCAACAGCACAGAACAGTAGGTGGGGCGGGGGGCTTCAGTCAGGGAAGCCTTAGTGGGGGAGGTAAGAAGTGAGGCAGGCTTGAGAGGATATTTGGGGGCTAAACTGAACGCAGTTGGTGAAGAGGTAGAAGACATTTCAAAGCTGGGAAACTGGATGGGCACGGCAAGAAGCCAGACTGGGCAAGCTGTGTAGCCGGGAACTCAGAAGGCCACCAGAACATTCCCCTGTGCCCCTACACCGCATCCTTTAAATGCCTAACAAGAATTCTCTGCTTTAGTCCCTTTTCCAACTTTAACTAGGGTATATTCTTTATTGCTTAAGACTCCAAACCCATACTGTTTATATTTTTCAGCTTGTCATTTCTGCCTTATTCTCCTTCCAGCCAGGGATTTAGTGGATTAAGATAGAATCAACTGCTGGGGTTCATAAGATTACCTGACAGCCTTCATGTCCTTCATGAAAACATGACAGAATCCTCCAACCTGACTTGGAGAACAAACATTGAAAAGTAAGGAGTTATAATATGCTTATTCATTTCAGGACTGCTTTTTAAACCAGGAACTGCAAATTCCAGATGCAGAATATTTTTCTCCCAGCCAGAGACTGAGCAGTTTTTATAAGGGAATGCATAGAATGTTGACCTCTGGATGGGAAAGAGGGGGCAACCGGTGTGAGGTGAGTTGGGTGAAACACAGACACAATACATTCCACTGAAAAAAGAAACTAGTGTTCTGGTCAAAAAGGTTTGGGAAACACTGGTGATTGTCTAACCAAGTAAGTCTGGAGTTTTACAATGTACATGTATATATTAAATGTTCTTAGAACTTCTGGGGTAAAGAAAACAGCTTGATCTTTCCAAACTGACTTGTCCACTGACTCTTTTTTGTGTCAATGTAACCAGGGCCCTGCAAATGACATCCTCGGAAAGGCTGTTGTAAGAAATTAGTACTAGACCCTCACAGTGGGCAGCAGAGTCCTCACCTCATTTGACCGAGGGGAGACACACAAAGCCCCTGATTGTCAACAGCACATCTGAGACACCTATAGGCTGCTGTTTCTCCAGAAGTCAGTGTCTCAAGCTGAGGAAATACATCCCCAAAGTTCAGTTCTTCCCAGAGTCCTGAACCCTAGAAAAAAACTAAACAAGGGCTAGATTTAGGGATATTACTTTCTTCCAAAAACTTAAATAATTCTTTCACTCCTAGATGGTTTTAATCAGTTTTAAAAATCTGGATTTAGGTGTAGTTATCTCTGTGCTAAGAGACAGAACAAAACAAGAAAATTAAAAATTTAAAACTACCATGAGATACATTTCCTGGGATTATAAGGTCATAGTGGGTGGTCTGAATAGGACAGAAAAGTCCACCAGAAGGAAAAGGAAGTAATTCTAGTCTTGAAGGAAATCAATCCATTACCTAATTTGAAATTCTAGTACCTTCCATCATACTTTCTTGGCTGAAGATTAATTCTCAGAATTCATTAGTGTCACCACATTAAACACAAGTTGCTGCAGCCATTTGCTGGGATCTCCCAGCCCAGCCTGCCAGAGACAGGCAAAAGGAGATGTTTCCTAGCAAGAAACAAGGTCAGGCTCAGGCGTTGCACTCTGGAGCCGGCACAGCCTGTGTTCTTTCCACTCCTGAACGATAACACTGTCGAAACACAGCTGCCTTGTTGCTGCAAACTGCCATTTCATAACCAAAAAATCAGATGCCTGCAAGAGGAAGCTATTTATCAAGAGTCCTAGGCAGATGTTTAAATAAGTAAAACACACTTGATAAAGAGCAGTTGAAAAGTCAAAAACTAAAAATACTGGGGAACTGGGTGAGAAAAGCAGAAGGGTAAAGCAATCTTATTCCATGCAAAACTAGATCAGAACTTGGGATTTATGTCTCTTCATATCTTTTTTAATATTCTGTCTGTTATGCTTTCTGCTGTTTTCTTGCAGGTTTCGACTGTGAAGTGTTTGCATTGGTACAGAATATCTAAACATTTTTGATCTAAGCAAACGTTTGCCTGCCCCGTGATGCATCTTGCGGCCCTGCGGTTCCTATCATCCTCAGACAGAAGCCTGAGTGACAAAGAGGCCTCTGCATCAAAAGGAGAAAATCCTCTAGGGGATATACTAATTATAGGTTAAATATTGGAGCCCGTGGTGCTCTGTCTTGGAAGGAAATTTCCATTCTGGAAGACAGGACTATCACAAACACAGGCATTCTCCCAAGATGACTAATGCATCCAAAGAAGGCAGGCTAAGAAACTTGACGATGCATATGTTATTTTAGTGAAACATCACCTCTCCATTTGGTGGAATATTTAACTGCATTTCGGTTTTCATAAAGTTGACAAATACTGCACGTGGTACGTTTTAAAGTCGTGCTGGCAAGACTGGAATGGCATGTTAACTTCACACCTGGGGTGAGAAAGTGAACTCCCAACCTGAAACAGATAAATAGGAACCAGAATTGCCTTCACTTTAGTCAGTGAGGGAGGTCTGTGGTTTTTAATAGAGAGAAACAGTATTCGCTAAGAGGAAAAAAGCCCTAAGAAGGTAGGAGAGAGGGTTTTAGAACAGGAAGCTGAGTCTGCTTTTGAGATGGGTTAACAGGTGCAGATTTTGTGGGGCAAAGTCAGAGAGAGACGACAGGCGACAGGGGACAGCAGGGCAGCTGCCACCTTGCTGGAGATACCGGGGCAAGGAGAACCCAGATGCAGGCTTAGAAAATCAGCAAGTCAGCCCAAGCGTCCAGCAAAGCAAGCAACACCGAAGGTTCAGGGTGAGCTCAGGGGAACCCAGGGAGGAAACAGAAAGGGGAAAACATTGCACTTCCTGGAACCTGAGGCCGGAGACAGAGAAGAAACAATTTTTCTCACCCAGAGGAAACTCAAAGGTGAAGAAGGCAACCAGAGAAAAAGCACAGGGTGCTTGGAAGCCAAAAGACAGAATCCTCAAGTACTGCTTGTCTGGGGGACTAGCTGGGAGTCACAGCTGGGAGGGACAAAGGGAGGACAATATGTACTACAGACAGTGGACACAATTAGTGGCAGAGGAAGAAAAAGGAGTAAAAGTGCCAAGTAAAGAGGTCAGGTGAGGAGAAAGGCCAAGAGGAACCAGGCCAAAGGCAAAGATCAAGTCTAGATGGAGTTCAGGGCACGCAAAGTCTGTTCACGGAGAAGCCAATGGAATGGGTGACAGCAGAAGTGATGGTTTTATTATAGTAGTTACTGACATCCCTCCTGTTTAATCTGTGCTTCCAAAGTATCATATGGCAGCTGCAGAAGACCATGATGAGTATGACCTCCACTGGATATGCCACAGCCAAGAAAGATCCTGATACTTGTGTCCTACAACCAAGGCAGTCTTGAGAACTATAACCAGTGGCCCCAAGTCACCACCTTCTTGTTCTGGTTTTCATTCTTCCTTGGTTGCAATTAAATATTTTTCCAGGAAACTCCAGCCATATAGTTCAGTCAGGTTGCCTCCAAAAAAATGAACTGTTTCATCATTGCACAACCCAGTGACCAGCTTATTGGACTATTCATCTGTTCGAACTCCACTCTCTGCTTCAAAGCATTGGGAAAGTCATCTCTGGGTGACAGGAATCCTGGGATGGCTCTTGCTCTCGGGATGCAGAACTGCTAGTTCTCAAGGGTCTGGGTCTTTGCTGCTCCTGCAGGTGCTACTGAGTCTCCCCTCCAGCATCCACACCACTGCCTTTGGGGCCTATGTGAGGGGCCGAGGTTGGCTGCGGGTCAGCCCAAGACTGAGCCAGCAAACCAGGCACCGGCCTTCGTTTCCTTGAAAGGTCTCTGCTTCAGGTGAAAATTAAAGAAATATTTGCTTGAAGCACTCCAGGAAAATGAGGAGTAATCAAAGAGTGAAGTGAGGGCTGAATTCAGAAGGAAGTGGTTATGGAACACGTGGGTCAGTCAGGGCCAAATAATCTAGGTGATGGCAAGTCCATTTAAAAAGACAGTAATCTTTATGTTAATTATTATTATCATAATATACATTCATGTAGCATATGATATATAAAGAGTTACATATTAAATATTACCAATCTTAAATACTTAAAACAGTATGTTGATTTATTTAAATAATGATGTCCTTAATCTCCAAACCCATGATTTTCCCAAGCATGGCATATGTATTGACTCATTTAAAAAAAATATTTGATGACTAGTGTTGGGGCAGTAACATATAAAGGTTAAAAGCCAGACACTGAGGTCAAACTTAACTCTACTTCTTATGGCTATGTGTTGCGATACAAGCCAATCAAATTCTCTGAGCCTCAGTGTCTTCATCTGTAAAGCAGTAGTAATGTCATCGTGGAGAGTAAATGAGATAATCCGTGTACAACGCCTGGCACATAGTGAGCATTCAGTAAGTGCTAGTTACACTGGGGTGCTGGGGATACGGTAAGTCAATCCACTGGGGGAAGACAGCCCTGGCATGCCCAATTCCAAGCAGCATGAGTGCTACAAAAATAAATGTTTGTGTGCAATGACTCCTTGAATTAGACTGGAATAATATGGTGTCCATAAATTGGCTACTTTTTCTCAATGCAATTCCCACACTGCAGACAAAACTCCTGTCTGATAGATGTCCTGATCAGAAATTATAAAGTTCTGGGGGAAGAGGGGACTTTGAGGGTCTGACAATTCAGCAAAAGCAAAGAACTCTGGCATTTTCAAGTTCAAACCCTTAGGCACTCCTGTTTTTGAATGTCTGGCTAATTTCTTTGATTCAAAATCAATTTTCATTTTGACAAACAGTTATGGTCTACTTCGTAGTCCAGGCTTACGTGCTGGGGGATATATGAATTCTAATCTTTCCTTTGATCCTATTTGTTACCCTGCCCAGAATTAAATTCCTAATTCCCATTTGTATGAATTTTTTCCCTACAAGGGGAAACAATGGACAGTACCCAACCATCCCCTATGAGAAATAAACAACCAGTTCTGTAGTGCATGACTATTACAAGTTCAGGGCTACCTAGGGCTGGGGTGGAAGCTAGGAGAGTGCAAAACAAACAAAAGATATTATATGCCTCCATAAGAAACATATCTTCCAGGGTAGTATCAAACTTACATATATGAAATATTTAGTGAACCAGGTGGAATTGAACTCACTGATTCATTCACACTTATTAGGTATTTACTGTGAATGGAGCTCCACCAAGTGCCTCTGGGGAAAAGATGCCTAGAGTAAGATGCTAGTTTTTAAGGAATTTTTAAACAAGTGGTAAAATAGATATGAACATAAATAATAATAAAGGCTGAGAAGCATAAGCACTAGAGTAGCTCAGACAAAGTAAACAATTCTAGCCAGAAGAACACGTGAGAAATGGCTCTTGGGTCTTAAAGATGAAAGGAATACTGACAGAGAGTAGGAGAGGGGCATTCCCAGTGGAGGGTATAGTAGGAATAGAAGTCCACTGGTAAAAATGCATGGCTCATATGGAAACAAAGAACAGAATAATGCAACTGTAATAGAGAAGGGGGTGAAAATCTGGCCAGGAACATCTTATCCAGACCCCAGAAGGCCTGATAAACTTGGGTTTTCTTTCTTAGCCTCAACGAACTGGCTTTTTTGAGCAGGGAGATAACACAATTAGATCTTTGCTTTAGATAAGGAACAGACACCACATTATAGAGTAAATCAGAGGGAGGAATAGAGGGTAGCCCTTTAGGAAGCATACAGTCTGACCCGAGGAAATGGGAAAGGAAAGGTGTTGATTGTAGCTGTGAAACGAAGATAAGTCAGGAATGTATCAAGAAAAAAGAAGGGGCCACTGGTGGAATCTTCGACCAACTTAAATTTAAATTTACAGGATGTACCAACATAATATAATAACATAACATATAACATAATAATCTACTTATTATCTTCATTGCCCAAATGTAATATCTCTCAGTGGAACCCAGGTCTTTATGTTACTGATTCAATGGTCTCTTTTTACTTTTCATTCTACTCAATCCCATCCAAGCTCTCACTGATGGCCACTGTTGACCTGCTCCGCCTTCTCGAAACATTCTCTTTCTGTGCCTGAAGTGATGCTACATCTCTTAATTATTCTCTTACTTCTCTGACCACTCTAGCTCATTTATTTTCACTCCCACATAAAGTAAGATGACAAAGGAAAGTAGACATGAGAGAGAGAAGGGTGTGCAAAGAAATGGCAAAGACAAAAAGGAATAGAAATAAAACAACGGCATTTGTGCCCACAGGCTTGGAATTTGCTGCTGAACAGACTTTGCCCAGTGGATCAAATAAACTGAACTAGGTAATATGGATAGGATTTGCATCGTTTGAAGATGAACATCCTTATTCTTAGAGATTTGCAATCTCAAGCAAGTCTACAGATTCTGCTGAAAATAAGTGGGCTTAACTCTTATGTGTCTGTCTGGCACTAAGTGAAAATCAAAAGTATAAAAAAAACAGCAAAAACTATTCCATAAAACTCATAGTTGATTAATTAGTGCATATGACTTTTATAATAGCTTTAATGTGATATAATTCATATACCATACAGTTTATCCTTTTAAAGCAAAGTTTTAGTATATTCATATAGTTCTATAACTTTTCTGAATATTTTCTGGATATTTTGATCACTCCCAAAAGAAACCCTATATCCATTAGCAGTCACTCCTCATTTCTCCTTAACCTCTTCAGTCCCAGGCAACTACCAATCTACTTTCTATTTCTATGCATTTGCCAAATCTGGATATTTCACGTTATATATGTGGTCCTCCAAGACTGGCTTCATTCACTTAGCATAATGCTTTCAAAGTTCATCCATGTTGCAGCATGGACCAATACTGCATCCTTTTTCTTGCTAATTAATGTTCCATTATATGGATATACCACATTTTGTTTATCCATTCATCAGCTCATGGGCATTTAAGCTATTATGTATAATGCTGCTATGAACATTTGCATACATGTTTTTATGTGAATATATGTTTTCATTTCTCTGGATATATATACCTAGGAGTAGAATTACTGGGTCATAGGGTAATTTTATGTTTAACCTCTTGAGGAACTGCAAGACTGCTTTCTAAAGTGGCTGCTTCATTTTACATTCCCACCATCAGTGTATACAATCTTGTTCTAGAAATAATTTAAGTCATCCTACAATAACACATGCTTAAGGTATATGCAATAACACAAGATAAAAAATAATTATAAGCAGAGAAGAAAAATGAAGTAAAGAGGAAATTAGGGAACTAAAATAGACATTAGAGTACCAAATAAATTACTTTGGTAGAGGTGGCCACAAATTTGGCTCTGGGCTCTCTAGCAGCCAAACGTGAATGGGAAAAAGCAATCTATTCTGTATTTCCTTTTTTTTTTTTTTAAGATTTTTTTTATTTATTTATTTATTTATTTATTTATTTATTTATTTATTTGAGAAAGAGTCCACGCAAGGGCAGGGGGAGGTGCAGAGGGGGAGAGAAAGGGATAAGGCTCTGCACTGAGCCCGGGGCCCAATGTGAGGCTCCATCTCACCACCCTGAGATCAATACCCAAGCTGAAATCAAGCCAAAATTGAGAGTCGGGTGCCCAATCAACTGAGCAACCCAGAAGCCCCTGTTCTGTATTTCTTAAAATCCATGATACAAAACAGACTGGCTGCTTGTAGAACCAGGAAGATACAATGATAATTATGACTGGCCAGGAGACCAGAGATATAGTTTTCCTGGGTTTTCATAGAAATGACTCTATATAACATAATGAATACTATTTTCCTCCAGTAAACATAGCCATGAGTTTCATATTGCTCTTTCTTATTAACACTCTTCAATCCCAACTGATGTCTTCTATCAAAGAACTATTAAAAAAAATTCTCCCTGGGTGGCCAAGGAAAAGAAGCACAGAACTCTCTGATCTTAATCCAGAGCTAAATCTACCAGCAACTTGGTAAATCTTTAGTCAGGGCTCTTGATTCTTAAAATGCTGAATGCAGTGCCCAGATGCTGGCACCCATCAAGGAAAGGAAAGGCAGGGTGACAAGCTACCATGTACAGTTGACCACTGAACATGGGTTTGAACTCCACAGTTCCACTTATATGTGGACTTTTTTCAATAAATACAGCATAATACTATATATGTAGTTCCTCTTCCTTATATTTAAATAACATTTCTTCTCTAGCTTTATTGTTAGTATACAGTATATAATACATATAACACAAAATATGTTTAATCGACTGTTTATGTTAACAGTAAGGCTTCCAGTCAACAGTAGGCTATTAGTAAAGTTTTTGGGTATCAAAAGTTACATGCAGATTTTCAACTGTGTGGGGGAATTGGTACCTCCAACCCCCTCTCCATTGTTCAAAGGTCAACTGAACTATTCATTGCGAAAAATGGAAAGGAAATTGCTGAAAATTTTAGCCCATGAATGAAAAGCAACTCAAAGGAGGAAGCAATTTAATCCCACAGGTGGGGTTTGGGATAGGGCAAGAAGAGGATTGAAGCATTGCACAAGTGGGCAAGGAGACAATAGGACCATCAAATTTACTTTTTAAATAATGACAATAATGGTCCCAATTAAAATTTCAGGCCATAGTACACGGTGGAGGTGAAGATGGGAGGAAGATTAGACTGAGAGGAACAATAATGCCCAAGAGTTTCAATAGTCTGGTTGACATTGTGTCTGCTCACATTTAGCACTCTTCCCCTAACATGTGCTTTTTTTTTGGTAAAGACTTAGATAGACTAAACATTGGCTGATTGCCAATTACATGAATATTATTGATGGTACGAAATCAAATTGGGGAAAATAAACTAAATCAGGTTTTCATTAATAACCTAAGCACTATTAAAAAGCCTGGAGAAAATACTGTCAGGTAAGTAACTATAAATGTCATGCAAATCAGGTTTTTGCACAGCTATGGGCAGTCTCCATTTATGTGCCTGAGAACACAAACCTTCACCATGCCTGTCACCTGCCACCCCTCTGCCCAACTTCTTAGCAAAAAAACGCTTCCAAGGGCAATGAACTGCAAGACCTAAATGATTGCTTCTGTTGCACTTTGGAGAGAAGGTTCTTCCTGAGGAAGTGGCCATCCAAGGAAGCCAGTTAGTGTGAGCCTCTGCATTTTTAGGCCAAGAAATGAACACTTCACCCCCTAGGGATGTCAATCCAGTGCCTTGTTCAAGCACTAAATTTTTGTAAGATAAAATATTTTTCTCTTTTAGGCAAGGGAATGAGTAAAGACACCAACTGCCAAAGAGAGCCTGGGGAGTCCTTAACACTTTTCCTTTAACATGAAGGAGCAGAATAGCTCCATCTACTACATCAAAGCTTCATCAGAGACCCTAATCCTTTCTGAAAGGAACTCTCAGACAGGCAAGCCTTTAATTTGCTGAATAATAGGCCGCCTGATTAACCCTTGCAAAGCAAAGCACAGACATTGCAGGCAACAAATGTTCCCAGGGGTTGAGAAAGAAAGGGGTGGGGGTTGGGATGGCTCCTACTCCCACCATTAGTGAACTAACTCTACACACAGGTTTCTAACGAGGTTAGTTTTCTGTCTTCCTTTTCCATTTTCCCTGTTCACTCTCTCTCCTGGGAATATGCTACTTCCCTGCTCTACGACTATCTTGTGTCCTGAGCTTTAAGCCACTGTAACTCAGTGACATGTTATAGATAGGTGATGTGGAATGACTTGTGTTTCTAAATATACTCACAGTCGAAAATCAGTAACATGAAAGGTCCTTTCATTACCATTTACCAACAACTCTACTCTGTGACAAGCCACTTGTGCTCTGGGGAAAAAAGACAGACAGAAAGAAAAGAGACAAAGAGAGGAGAGGAAAAAGAAAAGGAAAAGGGAAAAGAAAAGAAAAGAAAAGGGGAAAAAAGGAAAGGAGAAAAGAAAAAAGAAAATAATAGGACTAGGAACCAACTATTAGAAGGAAGGGAAAAGAAAAAAAGGAAGAGAGGGAATAATGTCAGCTCAGGCATTCCCCCTATCTGTTCTAATCAAATAGATGTCTGGTGTTAAAAAAAAAAAAAAAAAGGTGGATAATCCTCCTTGCAGGATCCTACTGCCAGAGGAAGACAACTGTATACTATGTTGCCAAGGACAGGTAACAAGTCAGATCAGTCTTGGGTTTCACAGTAGTGTATATTAATAAATCACATACATATCGGACCTCTGCTCATTATATCAGATAATGAGATGAATGATTGAATGTATGACACAGTGGTCAATTATCATGTGGAAAATATAAATTGCGTTGTGCTGAGGACATTTATCTCTGTATTGATCTGGCTTTGCAAGTAAGGATCATAAATTACTAGCCTTCTATAACTGTATGATAAATACTCTAATAACACGGTGCTACCAACTCCTGTTTTCCCAATAAATTTCCATATGGTTTCAGTTAGATAAGCAAAATGCAGAGAATGTTTTCTTAATTTTTGTTTTATTGTCAAAAATTATATGCAGAATAAAGACCATAGAGAAAAGTCTATCCCAAATAGCAGTGTGCTGGGGCCGGCATACACAAGTTCTCTAGATATTATTGTTACATTTTCAGGAATTTTGTGATCTGGTTGATGTTACATTGGTAGCCTAAAATTGGCCATGGTGGGGGTATTTATACCACAAAATCAGTAAATGATACAGATCAGCCCCCTAGCCCTACTCAGCCAGTTGTTAAACATTACTGCTCATGGACTAGAGATCTTGGGGAAAAGTGACTGCCTGATAATTCAAAAGCACTGTGATACCAGTACAACCTCTTTTACCACCTTTCCCCTCTAATTCTTTTTTTCCCCCTCATTTCCTACCTTCTGTTGGATTGATAAAAGTTTTCTATTAGATCTTTTTTTCCTTCTGTTGGTTTAGAAGCTAGGCATTGTTTTCCCATAGTTTTAGTCATTATCCTGCATGTTTAAAATATTTGCTTAACTATAAACTTTCCAGTAGTTCTGTCCTCTTCTTGAGCACAAGAATCTATGCATGCCTTAATCATGAACTGAACACTGCCCCTACTTGAATTTTGATTGTTTAGATTTTATCCCAAATCATTTTCCTTCTTATGGTTAAAAGTTACTTATTGTACCCTTTCAGACTGCTCTATGAAACTATTCATTTCAAATGAATTTATGCTTTATTCGTTGTGGTGATTCATTGTCTTTCTTAGCTTAGCCTTTCTTAGCCTCTTTGTGTGTTTTGAAATTTCAGTTGGCAGGCTCACTTTGAGGAGGGGTAGAATTTTTCCCTCTCTCTCTCTCTCTCTCACTTTCTCTCTGTGCTCATCCTCTTAATGTAATGACTTTAGGGTTGTGTCTTCTTGGATCCCTAAGGCTCTAGCCCAGAGCCAGGTTTTAGAATGCCATTTTGTGCTCCTGTCCCAAGGTTTTATTAGGTATAAGGAAGAGCTCATCGATGTGGCAGCAGAAGGTCTAGCTGCTTATATATCCGACCACTCTCAGCCAGAAGCTGGCTAAGAGCCATAGTCTTGGGTGATGGTCAGCACTTCCGCAGCTGTTGGAGAACAACACAGAGGAAACTGCTATAGTTAGAGCACAGGATCATATGACCTCTCCCTTATCCCATTTTCTTCCTCAGCTTCTTTTTATCAGCCTACAAGAACTACCCAACATACTGGCTTTAGTCAGGAGTTCAATTCTGGATGCTATCTTGCTTGGAGCCCTCTTAGTCCTTTTACCCACAAACTTAAATGATAATTTAATTTTAAATTAAAATTTAAATAATTTAAATTTAAAATAAATTAATTTTATTTTATTTAAAATTTAAATTTTATTTATATTTATATTTTATTTATATTTAAATATATAAGTTTAAGGCCAAACTTAAAGCCATCACTGCTTGCTTCTGATCCCAGCAGACTTATGACTTCTGCCCAGCTGAGCATTTTGTGTTCTTGTTCCATTCTGATCTGTCTCGATATTTAGATTCCTTCCTTCCTTCCCTACTAATATTTTTGGCCTTTTTTTTTTATATGTCATTGTTACATTTTTGGAAAAGTATAAAGTTAAAGATCCCCTTTCACAGAAATTCGTGTGTGGAATCAAAAACAAAAATCCTTCAAATTCAAAATTATCCAATAATTTCTTCTGCTTACTGCCCTCCTAAATTGTTTTTCTTTGGTAATATCTACTGCTGTGAAGAATATATTAATAATGTATATGGCCAAGATTAACATCTAGGAAATATGTCTCTGCTCTTATTTTATACAGAGGAAACAAAGTCTAGGTCATAGGCTTCAAAATTCCCCACATCTTGATTCTCACCCATCATATCTACATACTTACTCCCTTAAGGCAGCCTCAGCACCGGAATGTTTATGTTAGAAGGAAATTGCCAGCCCCATGTCACTGACCATGGTCCTGAAAATCATCAGCCAGGCAGACATAGCTCTTTATCTTGATCCTGGGTTTAGAAATGGCTCCTCTTCAACCTTTCTCTGGAATTCTGAACCTGGTGATGGAGTACATGGTAGTGGAAAATAGGGAAAGTGCGGTGGCAGGGGGACAGTGGGGCAGGGGGTGGGAATGGAGCGGAATAGGCAGAAGTCATTGGAAAGGAATAACCATTCAGACTGCCAAGGAATATTTGTTTTGACATCATTTTCATTTATTCAGAGCAACCAACAAAAGAATCTATAGCTAACTATGGCTACATCGTCCACTTTTAACAAACCTATCAGGTTTCTGATGGTTAAACTTTTAGTTTTGCTTTGGGAAAGTGTGGTGGGGAGTGCATTTGATCACTCTTTTTACCTCACATTTTTTCCCTTAATATTATGTTTGCAGGGCCCCTGGGTGGCGCAGTTGGTTGAGCAACTGCCTTCAGCTCAGGTCATGATCCCGGAGTCCCGGGATCGAGTCCCACATCGGGCTCCCAGCTCCACGGGGAGTCCGCTTCTCACTCTGACCTTCTCCCTTCTTATGCTCTCTCTCACTCTCTCTTTCCTAATAAATAAATAAATAAATAAAATCTTTAAAAAAAAAAAAAACTATGTTTGCAGTTAGGAAAGACTTACAAAGACCATGGTCCTGACATTGAACTTCTAACCCAAGTCCATAATATGCTGTGTATGATTTTGAACGTATTGCCTCCTCTCTATAGTTTTTGGTTCTTCAAAAGGAACTGATGTTTACTGAACACCTGCCATGTGCTAAAAACTGTGCCAGACACTGGGGATAAAAGCAAGTAAGATACACTTTCTGCTCTCAAGGAATTCACAGTTTGAGTGGGGAAACTGATGCACAAACGATTTCAAGACGGCTTGACCCATTCTGCTCTGCCCCCCTTGTTATGAATATTTGTGAAAGGCACCATGCTGACACAAGAATGAGGGAAAAGCCCTTTGAATCTTCCTGGGGAAGTAAAGGGAACCACCACTTATTCGATTTTGCTAGAACGTAAAGCAAGTAAGGAGAAAACTATTGCATATATAGAGTCCATGTGTGTCATATATGGACATATATGTGTCCATAATACACAATGAGCTTGTGTGTTATTAAAGGTTTTAAGCGTGCCTTATAAGTAATGGAGAGACACAGCATGATTATAAGTGGGGCATGACTTGATCAGTTGGCTTTCAGAAAGATCATTCTGTTTTGTGGAGGATGGTTCACAATGCCTATGATTTACTGCAGAATCATAAATAGTAATATGGAAACTTTTGCTCTAGTTGCGGTAAGAGCTAAATCATCACCCAAGAACACGAGACACCTGTATGATGAAATGTTCCGGGCACCCAAAAGAAGCCAGATAGCAAAACTACCACCCTAAATTGGGAGATTAGGGAAACAACATGGGTACGCTGTAGCCAGTGCTCCTACTCCTAAAACCTCTGGGTGCTCTGGCCCCAGATATCAAGAGGAGCAGAAGACCATGTCCAAATACCCTTACTTATGTGGGTATAGGGGAAGAAGAAGGCATTACAACAGTCTGGTCACCTATGATATGAGGTGGGAGCCTGGCAGGGAAAACCAGAAAAGGTATCTGAGCCGCCAAACTTGGATCCTCTTCATAGCTCCAAGTGGAAGAGCATAATGGAGTAAATTCTGATATTTCTCCTCAAAGACACAGAGTAATTAGCCATAAAAGGGAATGAAATATTTATACATGCTACAACGTAGATGAACGTCCACACATTATGTTAAGTGAAAGACAAATACCAAAAATCACCTACTGTATGGTTCCATTTATATGAAATATCCTGAATAGGTAAATCCACAGAGACAGAAAGCAGATTAGTGTTTTTTAGGGGCTAGAGGGGTTGAGGAGACAGAGAATAACTGCTTAATGGAATAGGGCTTTTTTGGGAGTGATTAAAATGCTTTGGAATTAGATAGGGGTGGTTGTATGACACTGTGAATGTACTAAATGACATGAATTGTTCCCTTTAAAATGGTCAACATTGATGTGAATTTCACATAAACACACACACAGCCCAGAGCATCATGAGCTAGAAAACCAGTGTTAGGGGAAAAAAAAAAAACAGTGTTAGACTGATACTGACCTGGGTCTGAATCCTAAGTGTCAGTTTCTAGCTGTGAAACATCAGGACAGTCACTTATTTCTAAAAGGCTCACCTTGAGTAGTAACCTGTCTCATATGGTAGCAGTTACAATTCACTGAAATACTGCATGGAAAGTGCATTTCACCACGTCTGACACATGGCAAGATTTAAATAAATCTTACTGCTAATATTATCTATACCCCTCACACAGACAACCCCAGATTTATTCAACTACTTTTATTTTGACTCTCAGGTATCTTTTAGGTTATACTTGATTTGGTTGAATTTAAGCTTTCTTTGGCTAAATGAGTTTTTCCATGAACAAAGATTTTCACATAACAGAGAACTTGGTTATAATTAAAAAGAAAAGTGGATTATAGATCCACAAAGATATAAGCTACATTTATACAGTTACTCCAGTTCAGGGTCATAAAAAATATCACTAAGTGATCATGATCCTCTATCCTGAACATAACCTCAGAATCCTTCTAACACAGCATTCTAGGAAGGCAATCAGGTGGTCAGTCTTGGGATACTAGATGACACCAATCTGCCATCTGTTTTTATGTAATTTGTTCCTCTCAGACAGGCACATATGACCAAGAAGTCTTAGCACCAAATATGAATTTGATTCTTGAAGGCCAGAAAATATTGATAATTATAGAAATACCCCTCTTTCACTATTGGGCGGTAGGCTTGGGAGGAATTTCATATAAACCTTTAACATTTGAGACATATTTTAAAAATAAAATAAAAGGGAAGGAGGAAGAGAAAAAGGAAGGAAGTGAATAAGGAAGAAAATGCTATGGCTTTACGGTATAATACTAATACTTAACTTTGTGATGATATTCCATTGTATTAAAATTTTTTTACATTTGATCCTTACTGGTAGATCAGTGTACACTGCTATCCTCAACCACAGCTAAGGAATCAGAGGCTTGGAGAGATCAAATATGGTATCCTATAACCACCAAGTCATGGATTGTATTAGTTTCCTAAGGCTGCTGTAACAAGGTACCACCATCTGAGTGGCTTAAACTTGAGATATTCATTGTCCCACAGCCCCAGAGGCTGGAAGTCTGAGATCAAGACTCAACGTTGGTAGGGCAATGCTCCCTCAAAGGTGCTAACGAAGGATCTATTCCAGGCCTTTCTCCTAGCTTTGGGTTGTCTCTTGGCTTATGGCAGCATAACTCCAATATTCACATGGCATTCCGTGCGCACATCTGCATCCAAATTTCCCCTTTGACAAAGATACTAGTTATACTAGTTTAGGGTCCTGTCCTACTCCAGTATGATCTCATTCTAATGCATTATATCTGCAATAACCCTATTTCCAAATAAGGTCATATTCTGAGATATTGAGGATTAGGACTTCCACACATGAAGTTTTAAGGGCCACAATTCAACCCATAACACAGGTTGATCAAAGCCAAGCACTCTGTATATGCATGAGCAGCACTGCTGGAGCCTAAGTGTTTAAGCTCTGGGCTTCCCTTAAAGGCAAGAATTCTCACTATTCACTAAAATATAGCCTTTTAAAAAAAATTCTTCTTTCAAAATCATTCAATAGTCCTTCACATTAAAAATCAATTATGGAGGGGTACCTGGGTGGCTCAGTCGGTTAAGCATGTGCCTTTGGTTTACGACATGATCCCAGGATCCTGAATCAAGCCCCACATCCATTTCCCTGCTCAGTGGGGAGTCTGCTTCTCCTTCTCTCTCTGCCCCTCCCCCGGCTTATGTGCATGCATGCACTTGATCTCCACCCCTCCTTCTCTCTCCTGTGTGCTCTCTCTCTCAATTAAATAAAAGTCTTTTTTAAAAAGTCAATATGGGATTTTCGCCCAACTCACTGACCTGATATGATACCTACAGCATGTATTTGATGAGGTTCCTTATTAGGAGATTCTGAATTACAAAACTAGAAGGTCAGCTGGAAGCTGCACACATACCCAAAAGGAGATGGAAGACCAAGAGAATCTATGATAGCTCATTATATTTATTATCGCTGCTATAAATTTTGAATCTATTAAAAAAAAAACAAACCAGCCCTTTCCTCATTAGTGCCAATAGGCTATGTCTGTTATTTTTATCCCTGCTAGAAATCATCAGTGGGCTGGAAGAAGGTAGTACTGGTGACATGAGCCTTCATTTCCATTTTTAATTAAAATTCTTACTGACCCATAGCCAGATTTCCTTCTGTACCAGAGCCTGTGGAAATTCCACAATGGAAACTACAGTAGCCAGGGAAGGCAGGAGCAGGCAGAAAGCTGGGAGCGTAGCACTGAACGAGAAGATCACAGTTTTTAAGAGAAGATACAGGGAAGGTGTCAACCTGGCCACCTCATATTCCCACCTTATGCTTACTTTCCCCCTCCCTCTCAGGCCCTAGATGAGCCTCAGTGGGGATCAGGATTGCCCCTTCTCACGACCACTCTGTTGTGACTCATCACCTTACAGACCCTACTGACTCTCTTTCCTGACTCTCACATCTCTTTTGATCATACCACTATTGAGTTATAATAGCCATCATTATCACTCATATTTGTTGAGCTCTCAGTCTGTATCTCACCTAATTCTTGCAACACTCTATAAGATAGAATGATTACAGACTGTAACCCATCTGTACACTTTCCATTATACTTAAGGATATCGTGCTGGTACTATCCTGAGACCAGGGCTGTCCTACTAGAAGACTACAATTCTTAGCTTCCTTTGTAGGTAGGTGTGGCCATGTGATTGAGTTGAGGCTAATTATATGTTGCATGAAACTGCCAGGAAGTCTTCTTAAAGTAAGGAAACTTTCATTTTTCTCTCCCTCCAGCTGGCTGTACTAAGTAGGTAAGTGTTGGAGTTACAGCAGCCATCTTGGGCCATGAGGTGCCCGTGGGAATGGAAATCACAAGGGGCAGCACAAGAGCAAGAGCCTGGGTGGCTGTCATGTGCCTGTCGGATAAGCAGTACCTACATGGCCCAACTCCCAGATTATTTCATATGAAAAGAAAATAAAAATCTACCTTATTTAAGCCACAGTTATTTGGGATTTTCTGTCACAGCAGAATTTGTCTTAATCCCAAGTTGTTATTATATAAATATTAGTACTCCCATTTTATAGATGAGGACACTGAGGCTCAGAAAGATTAAGTAATTTGTCCAAGGTCAAAAATCCAAGTAGCGGGTGCCTGGATGGCTCAGTCAGTTAAGCATCTGCCTTCAGCTCAAGTTATGGTCCTGGGATCCAGTCCCACATTGGGCTCCCTGCTCAGCAAGGAGTTTGCTTCCTCCTCTGCCCCTCCCCACTGCTTCTGTGCTCACTCTTTCTCTCAAATAAATACAGAAATCTAAGTGGCAATGCTAGAATACAACCTGACTTTAGGTCTAGTGCTCTTAATCTCTCCAACATATATTCTCTAAAAAGACCCTTTTCCAGGCTGAAAATACTGGTGTCCCCATATTTAACTGTTCCTTTTCTATAGCACTTGTCTCCTCCCATCATTAGTTGCCAAGCACTGTGGGTTCTGCCTCTTAGAGTGCAGACATCCATTTCCTGTCCCTCTGTTCCTTCCCCATGAAGAAACTTGGGGCTGGCTGACAGCAGAGACAGGCATTCAGCCTGGACAAGATGTGCCCTGGGATAGGTGGGGGAAGCAGCACTGTCTGTGGGGCAAGCACGAGAAGATAAGTGTACATGCCAGGCACTGCCTCTGTTTTGACTCCTGCTGGATCAGACTCTCTCAGGTTGAGTTTGAGGGGGTGGTACTATTGCTGTTCAGAAGGGAGTGGAGGAGTGTGTGTATGTATTTTGCCAGAGCTGTGGAAGTCAGTGAGCTGAAACTTCAATAAAGAGAAGGTAGACAGCAGACTGAAATACTCCAGAGGTATTAAAAATGAGAAGGTCATTGACACTTATTTTTCTGAACAAAGGAGTCTCTTATTTATTACTAAAACTACTAGTACAGAAGCAAAGAAACAAAGAAAGAAATAATTTTCCCAGTAAAACATGTCCAAGTGTCCAGATAGCAGTGATGTTTGTAGTTTGATATAGTAAGCTGCTAGTGACTTTGCTATGACATAAATATATGTGGCATCTCGTGTGGGATTCCTTACAGATCCAGCTTCATTCTTTTCTAGTATATCCTCTTGGAACTGTACCTGATTTTATTATAAATTTTCACTTGAAACCACTGGGGAACGGGATAATTCTGCTTTTGTTTCTTGGCCAGGAATTGCTACATCTGAAGGTCTTGTGAGAAGACATACCAAGGAATGGAGTCAACTGCACACACCAGGATGATCCAAAAAGGGAGAGTGAGCCAGTGACACTTTCAAAAAGCAATTTCAGAATAATGGCACAGACCAAATGCAAAGAATAATAAAAATAATAACTATTGTTGGCTGACTATGAACACTAAAACAAGTTTTTTGTTGTTGTTGTTCAAATCCCAGTTCCCCTATTCATTAGCTGTGGTCTTAGAACTCTTGACCTCTTTCTACCTCAATTTTCTGTAAAATGGAGATATTAGAACTGGCTCATAGGACTATGAGAATTACCTGAATTATTCGACATGTAAAGAACAGAGCCTAACATGAGTAAGAGTTATTGGCCAGGTTCTACAGATACATTATATAATTTAATCCTTACAGTAACCCTATGAGTCAGGTCTTATCTCTCCCATCTTGACAAATGAGGACCAAGGGTCAGAGAGGTTAAATACCTTCCCCAGAGCGGCACATCTAGTAAGTGACACAGCTGAATGCACACACTGCTCTTGTTGATGAACCAGGTGGTGCTCTGGGGAAGGGAAGAGGGAACAAGCTATGGGGCAGAGGTATGAGTCATGCCCACCACCACCCCCAGCCCCAAACCCCACATACCATGTGCATGAACACAGAGCTCACTATCACTTCTGTTGACTTCAATTATAGACTCTCTTAGATTTATATTATGAAATTCAAGTATGAATTTAAAAAAAAAGAAAGAAAGACAAACCAGTATGGGGTAAATGGAACAGAATATCACCTAGGATAACCCTATCTAAAAGTCACCTGACATAATGTGTTACAAGCACTAATGTGAAATCTACAACATATGCTACAGATCTCATTTCTCACAAGACCCAAACCCAGAGTTTGTTGGGAGATAAATAGAATATGCTGCCTAGAGTCTAGATTACCCACTTTACTATTCCTCTTGCTGCCTTTTTTTTTTTTTAAGATTTTATTTATTTATTTGAGAGGGAGAGAATGAGAGAGTGCAACAGGGGGAAGGTCAGAGGGAGAAGCAACTCCCTGCTGAGCAGGGAGCCCAATGTGGGACTCGATCCTGGGACTCCAGTCGCTTAACCAACTGAGCCACCCAGGCACCCCTGCCTCTTGCATCTTTTGGATAAGGCTAAAACCTTCATTGCCAAGGTTCCTATGGTAACAGTATATTCCAGATATATGTGGGCACTGTACCATGTTCCAAACTTCAAATCACACTGAACCACTTTTTGGTTTACGTCATGAGAAAATCAGATTTTATTGGCTAAGTTTATAAGCAGAGTCTAAGGGGGATCAAATCAGGCCCTTGGTGCCTTTAGACGATCTATTAGGTAATCTAAATTAGACATTCTTCAGGGAGACATAACCTTGAAACACACAGCTTTATCTGCTCTTTTCATGAAGAGGGGGAAAAAAATCCCAATTTCTCAAGATGAGAAAGAAGTTGGGTTGCTTTTATAAGTATATTGATCAATAAATGTTAAGAGAAGAGAGAATTTGTGGGCGCTTTAAATTAGAATTTCTTAAATTTTGTGCTTCTACATGAGTTTTTATTAATTCACTAATTCCCTGTAGCTCAAGAGATGCTAATTAATTCAAGAAGCCATAATAGCTAATCATTGGCTAAATAAATCTAAAATGGAGAGAGTCTGTCACTGGAGATACCACTGCTCCTTTTAATTAAAATTGCCAATTTGTAAAGTAATGTAAATAAAGGTTATTGTATCCTTCCACTCCAGGAAGTATTAACCCTTTGCATGGCCACCTGAGAATCTAACAAGCCTTAAAAAGCCAAGAATATTTGTGGAGCTTAATCAATAACCTGAGTTAGGATATTTATCATTCCAAGTGTATTATTCATGGACATTATAAAAACCATGTGGAATAAAGCTGCCTTGAAACATAATAGGGGATGGAGAAGAGCTAAGGGTGGTTGCCTCGAAGGAAATACAATCAATGTGAAGGGAGCAACCACCCCAAAATAAATGATTACCTTTATAAACATTCAGGCCGGGACGCCTGGGTGGCTCAGTTGGTTAAGCAACTGCCTTTGGCTCAGGTCATGATCCCAGAGTCTTGGGATCGAGTCCCGCATCGGGCTCCTTGCTCCGCAGGGAGCCTGCTCCTCTCTCTGCCTCTGCCTGCCTCTCTGCCTGCTTGTGTTCTCTGCCTGTTAAATGAATAAATAAAATCTTTAAAATAAAAATAAAAAATAAATAAACATTCAGGCCTAGGGAAAAGCAAATGTTACAGCTCTGAGTTTCCATTTTTAAGGAATTTATGCAAATGCCCATTAGTTTTAGTGGTTTTGTAGCTCAGAGTGATCTCATCTTGTTAACATGCAATACAACTTCTTGTAGCCATTTGAATGTCATTTGGAGGGATAGAAAAGGCCGCCTCTTCATTACATGACTAAATAGCAAGGATCGGTAGAAAAGCTCACCTTGGGAAACAGATACACCTGCATGCTTAGCTGCTCAAGCCAGCCAACCCAAGAAAGCAGTGTGTGTGGGAAACCATACAGTGTGAGTCATCACTAAATCCTAAACTGAGTAGCCATGGTGCTCCAGGTAGATTCGCCCTTGCCTCAGAGAAATCCTTCTTTATTATCTCTCTGATCAGGTCAGGAGACATTGATGATAAAGTCCTAAAACTAACTCCTAATAAAACCCCAAAAGTTTTAAAGACAAAATGAAAAAGCACAGTTTGCAGATACCTTTTAGACAATGGTTGGGGAAGTATTATAATTTAGTCAAAGCCCTGAAATTAGCTTGAATTGAAAAAAAATGTGACATCCTTTGGGATGAAGGTGAAGCTGGCAAAGGAAAATTACTGTCATCTTGTCACAAGGCTACTTCTGAAAGGAGCCTCCTGACAAAACAGAAGTCTGGCTGAAACCTGAACCAGATAAACTTGTTATGCAAATAGCTTTAGCCATAGGGGAAAGGGCTGATAATGAAATCTCTACAAAGTCAACCACACATTACAGGGATGAGAAAAAACACCAGGCAGGGTCCTAGCATATGGATAAAAAGCAATGCAGAATTTATGTGAGCATCATGTTTAATTTATCGTAACTATGCTGTCAAGAGTCATGCTTTGATAAATGCATAACTAACACATATAAATGAGTCAATTATCACTAACGACCAAAGGTTCAGAACCAAACTGATGTTTCTTTTTTTTTAAACCTCAAAACATGCTTACTAATAAGATTTCCGAACTTCTTAAAATCTCTTCTAGTGTCTCCAAATTAAAAAGGCTGGAAACCTGAAAAACAACAAGCCACCTCCCAGCACTCTTGTCCCCACTCCCTCACTTCATGTACATTCATATTTATCCCCTCTTTCATTCACACAAACTCTCTCTCTCTCTCTCTCACACACACACACACACACACACACACACACACACACCATGTCCCCTCTCTACACAGCTATTATCAGTAGGCTACAGCCAGGTCAATTCCTTTGGACCACCGCAGCAATGAATGAGATGTCATACAGGTCCTTGGTAAGTGGTGACTAACATGGACCAAAAAAGATCAAGATTATTGACTCACCTCTACTATGGTTTAGCAGTCACATGGGATAGGGTATTAAAAGTTTTAAAGCTGTTAAAGAATTTCTAGTCTTGTTTATTCTTTAGAGAGAATCAGTTTATTTACCTTAATTCAATGCACTGTTATTCAGTCTACAATGGGAATTGAAACAATTATCTGAATAATTCAAGCTAAAAACAGCTTTCCTGAAATTACCAGAAAATCATCTTCCCCACCCCAGTCCCAACAATAATGAAAAGTTTATAATCTGAAGGCCTTAATCCTCTATCCTTCTCCCAGTTCTCTCCCAATATGAGCAAGATAAGTATAAAAGCAAACCAAGGCTCTCTATTTAAATAGACATTTCTAACCCAGTGAGTGTCACTGTTTGTATTTCATTAGAGATTTGAATAAACAGAATGAAATAGTAAAGTCAAATTCATTTGGTAGGCTGAGTAATGGCAGCCTAGGGTATGCAGGCTCATCTATGAAACCAAAAGTTATTATCTGGGAATAGTGGGCAGGTTTCTACCTAAAGATATAAAATACAATAATTAGTCCCTAATCTTGAGACTCATATTCCTAAAAAATCTTGTAAAAAAAGAACTCGTGGGGACGCCTGGGTGGCTCAGTTGGTTGAGCGGCTGCCTTCGGCTCAGGTCATGATCCCGGCGTCCTGGGATCGAGTCCCGCATCGGGCTCCTTGCTCGGCAGGGAGCCTGCTCCTCTCTCTCTGCCTCTCTGCCTGCTTGTGTTCTCTCTCTGTTAAATGAATAAATAAAATCTTTAAAAAAAAAAAAAGAACTCGTGGTTGAGGAATCTAAGTGATATGAGGAAAGCAGGATTGGGAGCTGAAGTCAAGAAAGAATCTATGAACAACTACAATACAGAATATTTTCACTAATAAAACCATTAAGGACAACTCATTAAGTAAACAGAAGATTGATGATATTTTTCCATATCTTAAGTTAGTAGTAAAGCACACAATCACTTGATTTCTATTTACCTTCATTGGTTCATAAGAACCTTTTCAGACTCTCCCTCTCCTGCCATTTCAATAAGATGCTTTTGCTTTGCCTCTGATAGTATACATACTAAAGGCATTGTTTTTGTGTTCTGTCTTCCATTCTAATATTAAGATCCTCTAAGTCTAAAGCAATCAGAATGAGTGCCTCTGGAGTTCACAGTGTTGGGAAAAACATAAGCAGATTTAAATGGGCATATAATAGGATCCTACCATAAAGAAAATTCAATAGTTGGGAGGGATTTCCACATTTTTTAACCCTGAGAGTCCCAACCCCATCATCAAGTATATACCTATAGTCCCAAATCCATCTAAGCAATACTGTGCTTGGTTTAAGAAAATGAACACGCTCTTGAAAATATATATAGAAGAGAAAATTTGGTGAGTCAAGTCACATTTTAGAAGCATCACAAGAGCTTGGTATAGGAAGGCATATTTGTGAATATGTAATGGATTTTTCTAGGCCAACAGCTTCAAGAAGGTCAAACAAGGGAATCTGTATGCAGCAATGGAACAAAAATCTAGCCTTTGCTAGCAAAATCACTGGAACCCACAGCCCCTAGATTTCTCTCCCTGGGGTGTGTTCCCAGCCACCAGGGTGTCTTTAGTTCTCCAGTTCCTTCCACCTCCCCATTTGGTTCCCAAATCCCAGGAAGTGCCTCTTCCTCTGCTCCTATGTGAGCATCATCCCACTTGCTCTATCTGTTGTTCCTCTCACCATTGTTTGATATTGCCACCTTAAGTTGTGGCTGCTTCTGCATTCTTTGCAGAAACACCAGAGTGGGGACTGGAGGGGTAAGGAAATGCACTGGCCTTGAACTTCACGGTCACATTCTAATACGGCCTTGCTTGATAGAGGTCTTGGTGTATTTGCCACTCTTGTCTCCTGAGGAAAATGGAACAAATCCAGGAGGGGCTGGACAAGCAAACAATTTCAGGGACCTTGAACTTTGATGCACTTGAAACAAAAATTAAATATAGGTTTACAACTCTTTCTACTAACCCTTGGGGTCAAATATATTTCGGAATCAGAATTTTATCAAATTTTAGAAAAGTAAACCAGTGCATTTACTGTATTTTATGTAACATTCCCCAGCAGGATCTGGGGCAGCACACTGTAATCAAACACATTAATATATCTGCAGCAATTCACATGAATATTCACACTGAGTGAGATAAATAATGACTATAAATAGCTTCACTTCAGTTTAGGTCATGCGTTGCCACCAAATCAGTTCACATAAGGCCAGGGCCTGTAGCTAAATGAGTCAAGTACAAAACAAAACAAAACAAAACAAAACACCCTTTCATTTCTCGGAGCTCTTTGGATTCTAGAATTGTGGATAAGGAATTACTGATCTGTATGATGACTGAGTAAGGAAGATGATCAAGAGGCCCAGTTTCTTTCATTGCCCTGCCTTTCTGAGGAAGCTAAGTCTTCACATAGGCATAAGTTAAGGAAATTTGTGTTGACCCTTCCCTATGGACTGTTTATCAGCTATTTTGGACACTTCTTTTCTCCTCCCATGACCTCTGAACACCTTGTTTGATCTACTAGACACTGAGCACACCTCTTCCCAGTCCCTATACCGGGATATGCCTTGTAATGCCTGGTCTGGATTTCCGCCTACACCGTTCATCAGGCCTCTAGCTTGGGGGCACGCAGTCTCCTCCAGCATACTGAGCATCTTCCCCAGATCTGGGACCAGGGTGGTCTTCTACCAGATCAGGGCCCAGGCCAAAATCTTATATTCTCAGAACTGAGTCATCATCCTGTTGGTTTTGCTCCTGTCTTAGTTCCATTCTATCTTACCTGGCTCCTGGTAACATAGCTCCCATCAGGCACACCACCCATCACTTGGTTTTTCATCTTGTTCTCCTCACCTTGAGCCCTGGCTGAGGCTGTTAACCTTGGTGCTTCAGGCCAGAGATCCTACTGTGCCTCCTCAATCATCTTGGGAATTGGAGCTGTGTTCCCACCCCATAGATCCTAGAGTAAAGCCCAACTCCCAAGCTCTAAGACCCCAGTTGAAGGCTGCCACCCTATTTCTCTTCCCTGGGCCTAGTGTGGCCATTCAGTTTCAGATGTTGAGTCTCCTCCTTTATAAAAAAGGCCACTGGCAGTATTTGCCTCAGGACAAGTAGATTAGATAAATGTGAGTAGATTCTCAGATAAATGTGTCACATATGATTAGGAGGTCTGATTACAGTCAAAAATCAAATGAAACCCCTTATTTTTCAAATCCTGCAGACACATCTTCTATCATTTACTGGAACAAATTCTGTGTCATAACGTGCTAAACGGCACAAGGATTTCTAGCGCCAAGTAAATTCCACAGCTTGGATTTCCAATCACTGTTCAAGGCCTTGCTGGATAAGCAATTTTAATGGAAGAAATACTCACTGTGAAATAAAGTGGTTGAATTCCTCACACCATTCTTCGGGATGAAGTAAAGTAGGTGGAGGATTTCTGAAAAACCAAAGTAATTTTTTTCTTAAAAAAAAAAAAAGGTGTTTAGTCAAAGGCAAAATATCAACTTGTCTTTACTGATATTGTTCTAAATAGCTCTGATAAAATCCATTGTTTCTTCCTGGGTGGGAGTCACTCATTAGACATAAATTACAAAGTGCCAGCCCCTATTTATTTAGTCCTTCATTTTCATTGATTAAAGGCCTACGATGTCCATGGTTTTCTGCAGGTGCTGTGAGAGTTACACAGATCAGGACCACTCCTCAAGGAGCAGACACTAATGAGGGGCGAGGCAAGCACAAAACCACTATAACTGAGAGCTGAGTATTATTAATGCCATTACAAAGAAAGCTATAAACCTAGTGCTAGGGGCTTTAGAGAAATTTTACAAGGATTTTCAAATCATTATACTACCATGTGAATTAATTATGTGATGCATTTAAAGTACACTCATAAATTCATCAGTCAAATTTTAACTATTTCCTATATGTCAACTTCTGCAATAGGCAGTAGAGAAAGCAAAAAAGCTAAGACAGTGTTCCAGACCCTGTGGGGTAGAGACAAATAACATAACTAAGTACTAGAGGTCCAAGAGAACTAGAGAGCTGCAGAAAGACTCTGATAACCGGACCATTTCCTGGTGAGAAGGCAGGATAAGAAGAAGGTAAGAGCCCTGCATTTGGCTGAATATTTACCCAGAGATTAAATTTTAAAACAGAACTGACATTACATTTAATTGGTAAGAGCTTTTTTTCCTGGCCATAAATGGAAGTAGGGGCTTCTGGGCAAATCAAGTATAGCAAACAGAGAAAGTTACATTTCTGTACATCTGAAATAGGACTGTAAATCTTAAACACATTATATATGTTATCTTTGTTTTCACCTGGGTTCTAACTGCTTCCTAAAGCCATAAATTGCTTAGCTTCAATAGGTAGAAGAATGGGAAGCAGCAAGAATGACAGAAATTTTAAAAAAGTATCAGATCATGTGATTGCAATTTGCCTCTCAAGACCCATTCTCCTCTCATTTTTTTAAGTACAGTTTTTATTCTGACACAATGCTGCCATATAAAGACTACATTTTCCTGAGTTTCTTGCAGCTAGATGTGTCCATGTGACTGAATTCTGGCCAATGATATAACCGTTCAATGGTGTTTCTAGGAAGACTTCTTAAAAGAGGGGAGATATGCCATCTTCCTTCTTCCCCCTTGCTGCTTCCAGGAGTATGGATGTGATGGCTAGAGCTTGAGCAGCCATTATGGACATGAGGTAAACTTGAAAATGAGAGTTATAAGCTGAGTATGGCAAAGAAGATAGGTTGGAAAGTGGATTCATGATGACATGGCAAAGCTGCCATATCAGCTCTAGATTGCTTCCCGTTAGTCTTCCTTAACAGGAGAGAAGTGAACGTCCATCATTTTTAAGCCATTGTTATAATGCAATTAATCCTAAATGAGCCAATAATAGTTCAGAGTATTATCCTATCATATGATGAGAACATAAGTTGATAAGTGATATAGAAATACACAAAGATATGTGGGAGCATAATTAAGGAACAATTTACCCAATCTGGTGAGTCCCAAAAGACTTTCTAAAGAGGATGAACTTGGGGTGCCTGGGTGGCTCAGTCAGTTAAGTATCTGCCTTTGGCTCAGGTCATGATCTCAGGGTCCTGGGATCAAGCCCCACATTGGGCTTCCTGTTCAGCAGGAAGCCTACTTCTCCCTCTGACTCTCCCCCTGCTTCTGCTCTCTCTCTCTCTGTCAAATAAATAAAATCTAAATAATAAATAAATAAGATGAACTTAAACTGACCCCTGAAGATCACGATGGATTTTTCAAGACAGAGAAGGGAGGGAAGCCACAACAGGCTTAGAAAACAACATGTACCACGTCACAAAAGTGTAAAAAAGTCTGAGAGGTTCAAAGAACATGAGCAATTTTTTGAAGCTAGACTCTAGGATTCTTTTGGATCTGGAGAGAGAACAGGACAGAAGGAAGAGTGATAAGAGAAGTATATCATTTCTCTGTTCTATATAAGAATTTAATTATCTTTCAGATCTTCTGATTCAAAGACCCAAAGGAAAATTATCTGTGTGCCCAGCTAGAAAGAATAAGCAGCTCAAGGTTGCCCTTCAGTTATTTTGGAGCTGCCTCTATCTCATTCATTTTATTCAACAATATTTGCCTTCATCTTTCCCTTGCATTTTTTAAATAATAAAAGTACTATCATATAACTTCTGTTTCAGTGCTTATTTGAGCTGACCTGTTCTTACTGGCTCCAGTTGTTTGAGGTCCCAGCTGTGGGCCTCAGTGTGGCCTCTCTCAGTGAGGTTATCCTACATCCTCTCCTAGAGCCCTTTCCAGAACTTGAACTTTCCTTGCCCTTCTTAGGTTTTCTGCTCCTTCTGTTCTCACTGAGGTCAGTTCCACAAAGTAGACATGCTAAGCAATTTACTATCTAATAGACTTAATTCACCCCTAAAGCAGTTAACCACAACCAAGAAGTCACTTGTAGACAGAATAAACAGACTTCATTAAAACAACCTTAGTAGGCTTAACACTGGCCAACTGAGCATGAAAGGACAGCCCTCTGCTGTAATTAAAGAATGACCCAGCAAGAGTCCACTGGAGAAATGGATGGCAAACATCCACTCTTGTATAGAGAACACTGCACTTTCCTGTTTTCAGTCTGGTTATCAGCAGGAACTACAGGCTGGGGCAATGGGTTTCTGAGCTGGCCTGACCTTCTGCAGCAGAGCATAGAGGAGGGAGCAGGACACCACCACTCATCCAGACCATCACCAATCCCTGGTGGCCTCACATGAACCCCACACAAGGAAACTTCTTGGAAGCTCAGCATCATAGGAATTTGGTTTCAGAGCAGCTTATTTGACCTTGTAGGTAGGTGCCCTGTCCTTCCTGGACTCAATCCATCATACTCGGGTTTAGTAGAGATCTCGTGAAAGACGATTATCCGTGTGTAATGAAAACTAAAAGGAATCTGAAGGCTTTATAGTACTTTGTTTGCACTGGCAACATAAATACCAGTTCTCTCGCCATCCAGGAGGAGCACCAAATAGTAACAGTGGTACCTTTTTGGCTGTCAACACCGCAGATGCAAGCTGCAACCCTGCCCAGCGGGTCTATCTCCAAAAGGAGAGGAGATGCTTCATGTTCAGTGCAATGGGAGAGTCAGTGCATAGCTGTGATTCAGAGACAAGCAGGCAACCCTCACTTATGTGTATGGATGCCAAGAGCCTGCAGAATAGATGAATGGTGAGTGGCTGGAAGCACTGTGAATCTAAATAACCAGCTCTCATTTGGATAATATTTATAAACATACACTTTGTTTTTTGAAGAAAGGCAAAAGGCAAAAACAGTGGTCAGTGTTTGTTTTGCAGCAAGCCATTATGGGGACACTGCAAAGCCCAAGCAGTGAAAGAGGCCGCACCAAGATCCTTCCCTCGGAACTACACACAACTTCTCAGCATCACGCTGTGATAGCCTTGAATCCTGTCTGGGAGCATCTGTACTTTATCTTGATTTATGTTGTGCATCTGTTACCAATATGTGTCTTAAAGCATCAGAAAAGCCTAAAAAAGTTTATCTTTTGGGTCTTGGAATGCTCAAAAATTTTTCTGTATAAATTAATGGCAATCACTTCTTCACTTTACACTATTTTGGCTTAAGAAACATTTCATAGGAACACTCTATTTTTCAGGTAGCTGGGGAAACCTGTATTTGATCTGAGTTTTGCCTGCCTGGATTTTACTCCTGTGATTTGGACCCCAAGTTCAATTTCTATAAAGATGATCTGCTGCACACAGACAGCATTAGGGCTACATAATACTAAGAGCAATGGGATGATGTTGAAGAGAGTCCTGAACCTATTATATACCCATTTTTGACCTGGTTCCAGCAAACACAATGGAAATAAAGTCAACTTTCTTCTCCCAAAGCCTAATAAACTGCTTTTCTGAACAGCTGCACTGAATTCATTCTAGTTCCTGAAATGGAGAAGGAGCTGGCTGGGGTGAGCACCTGGCCTCTGGGTAGTCAATCCCCACTTAAACTGCTGGCCTATGCCAGGACATGATGCAAAATGATAATCTGGGTCAATATGATTCTCTCCAGGTTTTTCCCCCCACCTTAAACTGAAAAAATAAACACAAAACAAACAAAAGAATGAAGGAGTTTAGAATGAGAGCTGAAGCTAAGAGATCCATGATGACAGGGCAGATGGGAGAGGTCATGGAGCATAAAGAACAAGCTAAAGTTTTAGGAAGCAGAAACTGTAAGTAGGCAGAAAACCAGGGAATGAGGAGAAAACAAGCCAGGCAGAGAAAGGAAGAAATACATCACAAAGAAACTGAGACCCTGTAGGCTATTCTTGAGTTCCTTCAGTGAATGCTGCTCTCTCTGGTACGTCTAGAATATTTTTGGCCCCGGCATTCTGTTCTTGGCCCTATTCTCTTGCCATTCTCCACATTCTGAGGGCTCACTACATGTCAGTGGCTCCCTAATCTCTATCTCCTGCCTTGATTTCTCCTCTGTCTTTTGGCTAGTGCATCCAACTACTTTCGAGATGTTCCATTTTGATTTCCCAAGGGCACCTTAGAGTCAGCATGTTCAAAACCAAACTTCTCTTCTTCCCCTAAATCTGCATTTTACTTGGTTGTTGGAGTCAGAAACTTGGGGTCTACCCTCTCCCATAACCCCACATCCAATTGGAGAAGGCAGAATAATGGCTCCCCAAAGAAGTCCACATTCTAATGTCCAGAACCTATGAATACTCTACCTTCCATGGCAAAAGGGACTTTGCTGATGTGGTTAAAGTTAAGGACGTGAAGGATCACTTTGAATTATCTGGATGGACTCGATTTAATCTCTAGTCCTTTAGGGTTTTTTTTTAAGATTTACTTACTCATCTGAGAGAGAGAATGAGAAAGAGAGAGAGCAAGAGAAAGAGCATGAGTGTTGTGGGGAGGGGAGGAAGGAGAGAGAGAGAATCTCCAGCAGATTCCCCACTGAGTGAGGAGCATGACACAGGGATTGATCTCATGGCCCCGAGACCACAACCTGAGCTGAAATCAAGAGTCAGATGCCCAACCAACTGAGTCACCCAGCTTCCCCTAATCTCTACTTCTTTAAAGCAGAAAAGAGAGGCAGAAAGAAGAAGCAGGAGAGATTTGAAATATGAAAGGCATTCTTATTTGCCACTGCTGGCTTTGAAGGCAGGGAAAAGGTGTCAGGTGTCAAAGAATGCATGTGGCCCCTGAAAGATGGGAATGGGCCTCTGCTGATACTCAGCAAAGAAATGGGGACCTCAGTTTTACCAATGTGAGGAAATGAATTCTGCTAACAACTGAAATGAGTAAGGAAACCAATTTTTCTTTAGCCTCCAGACAGAGGTGCAGCCCTGCCAACACTCTGATTTTAGCCCTGTGAGATCCATAGCAGATTTCTAACTCATAGAACTAGAAGATAATAAATTTGTGCTATGTTAAGCTGCTAAATTTGTGGTAATCTGTTATGACAGCAATAGAAAACTAATACATCAATCAAGTACCAAGTCCTATCAATTCTACTCCCTAAATTCCTTTCTAATCACCTCATCCCCTCTTTCATGTCCTAATTCAGTCACTTATCATCTCATACCCAGACTACTCCAGTACCCTCCTTATTTCCCCCTCCCTCCATCCTCAGCTCCCTCTAATCCATCTTGCACTTGGCAGCTAGAATTTCTTTATAACATACAAATCTGACCTTGTTATTTTCTTGTTCAAAATTCTTCAGTAGATCCACACTGCCAGCATGATAAAATCTCAACCCTTCCGCATGATATACAAAGGGCTTTGCCTGTCCATCTACTCAACCTCATCTCAAACCACTGCCCCGTGTGCACCTGATACTGCAATACTGTACTGTACAGTACATGTAGCTCCTAAAGCAGGTCCTGTTATTTCATGCCTCAGAGCCTTTGCATATGCTATACCTTCAGTTTAGAGTGCTATCCCCAATTTGTCCACCTGGTATGCTCCCACTCATGCTTCATGTGTATATTTAGTACTCAGCAAAGCAGCACCCCATAAATTTTTGCTGAATGAATAACTACATGAATGAATGCACACAAATATCCATTTATTGTAAGTAAGCCAAGAAATGATACCAGGACAAAATATGACTTGGTCCCCAAAGTAGCGTAAATTAGACAGAGTGAAACGGCTCCTTTGGATGTGAGCAAATTCTAACTAAATTATTCACACAAGTAGGATTTGAGGAACAAAGGAGTCCCCTTGGATGGTGATTTGGGTTGGATTGACAATACAAGCCTCATTTCTATTCTTCTGAAACCTGAATGTCCCCAGATCCCTGAACATATCTGACCAAAAGAAGGAAATAAATCATGATTAAAATCTCGTTACAGACATGATCTGATGTCAGGACCATTATACACATATGCATGGTAGGTTGGAGGTAGGAGGAGATCAATACTAAAAACCACCACACATTGAGTGCTACCTACCACCAATCTCCTTACCAAACAATCCTATGAAATAGAAATTATTACTCCAGTTACACAGGTGGGGAAAACGTAGCTTAAAAGAAGAAATTTTCTTTAAAACATCTAACAAAAGTGGACAGCTCAGGATTTAAACAAGTATTTCTATCTCAATATCCATACTCCTCACTGTTTTCTGTATTTTATTTCACAAAGAGTATATTACACTAGAAGATGAAGAGAGCATAGATCCAAAAAATGACAGAAAACAATTAGCAAACAACACCTCTAGAAGGTGCAAAACGAAGTCCTCAAACACAAAAGCACACTCACTAAAGAGATGCTGAGTAAAAAATTTCTCAATGAGACCAAGTTAATTAAGAAAAACTTCCTGGAAGCTGTGAATTTTGAGGCAGGTCCTACAGGGTACACACACCAGTTGGTGAGGGGAGAAGGGTGTTAAGGAAGGAAAGGGAGACTATAGAGAGGAAGACATAAAGACATTAGTATAATAACTAATAAATAATCATTAACATGCAGTTAAATAAACTCTTGGGAGTGTGTTCCAATGGTATTCGAGTTATTTACTCATAAAAGCAATAAAGTAAGACACTGAGCACAATTAACCGTTCTGAGAGTATTGACCACAGCAGCAGAGCTGCCATCCCTGATCGACAACTGGTAGATTCATCTATGAGGTTGAATGGCTGGACGTGTATCTATGTCTCATCCCTAAGTATCACCACCTAGCCCCAGCCAAAGTTGCTTTTCTCCCTGGGCGCACCTTCCTTGTTCAAAATCAATTACTTAAAATTTTTCATACTTATTCATAATTCATGACTCCATCTTACTGCAGAAAATTCCCCAGTGCAAGAACATAGCATGTTCTTGCTATGTTCTCGTGTCAGAGCAGAAGATCTTCCTCAGCTGTATGGTCCTTCGAGCTGGATTTAGAATCAAACTGACATGAGAGAGATTGATGGGAAAGTCCAATTTAATAGCATATGCATGGGGAATCCACACTGACATGGAATTCCAAAAACAATGAAGCAACAGGAAGTTTTTTTTTTTTTCAAAGATTTTATTTATTTGATAGAGAGAGATCACAAGTAGACAGAGAGGCAGGCAGAGAGAGAGGGGGAAACAGGCTCCCTGCTGAGCAGAGACCCCAATCACAGGACCCCAAGACATGACCTGAGTGGAAGGCAGAGGCTTTAACCCACTGAGCCACCCAGGCACCCCAACAGGAAGCTTTTAAGAGCTAAGGAGAGGAGTAGGAGCCTGAGAACACAAAGGGGAGAAAGACCATTAGCAAGAAAGTGAAAGGAAATGTTTCACTAGGAAAAACAAAGGTTTGCCCTATTATGCAGATCATTTTTTAGGTAAAGGAGAGTCTCTGTTCATAACTCTCTTCCTGGTCTAGTCTCTCCTTCCCAATGTAAATTGAGGCAGTTGAGGGGGAGACAGAGAGCTTTTCCTGCATCTACTGGGTTTTGATTACCTTTAACTCAAAGTAATCTTTATGCCAAAGTGGCACATTCTGGGGCATGTCATCTTGCACATATTCAATAGAAAGCAAAAAGCCAAATACCTCTTCACTACCACCCCTAATCCCAGACTCTTGCCCATATCCGTGTGGTTTGTAATCTTCCAGACCTTTTTATATCTGTTTTTAGTATTTTCTATAAATGCATATAGACTGTTTTGCTGCGCTACGAGCATATAATAAATACAATATAAATTTTATAATACACATACTTGGGAACAGTAGAAACAGGATTAAATGCTACTATGTATGAGTGTCCTGGTACTTCTGTTTTCTATTCAATAACATGGCTTAAAGATCATCCCATGCCAACTTGATACCTAAATAGTGCTCCACAATGTGGGCATACTATAGTTTGTTTATCCATTCACTCATTGATATTCAGGTGGTTTCTATTTTTTTCAATATTAGAACGAAGGCTGAAATGATTTACACATGCCACATGTCATATGTGATTTCTAACTTTTAAAAGGTTTCTTAGATGACAAACTGAACATTTGTCACTGAATATTTAGGATCTTATTATGTAACTTAAATGCAGAAAAGAGTAGGCACAGACTGACTCATCTTCTCAAGATGGCCCAGTAAGCAATTCCAGAGCCAAGAAGGAAGTGGCCACGAAAAGGCCCTGCAGGGCTGTCAAGAGTGCCCGTAAGTCACCACTCCATAGAACGCACTGTGAATGGGAACTCTGAATTATTGAACTCCACCCGTGTCAGGCTTTGAACCCTGCTGCTGGATTCCATTCTGCCACTTGCAAGAATCTGCTTCCTAGATTGAACAGTGAGTATCTCTGGGTAATTATCTTGACATATGGGGCACATACCAAGATTTATTCAAAATATACATATGTTATAAATCTGCTAAAGAGGAATCAGTTGAAAAAAATAGCTGAAGATATTTCTTTAAAATCAGAAAACAGGATATGAAAATGACACAGAAATCAGAATCATGAGGCACCTGGATGGCTCAGTTGTTAAGCGTCTGCCTTTGGCTCAGGTCGTGATCCCAAGGTCCTGGGATTGAGCTCCACATCAGGCTCCCTGCTCAGTGGGAAGGCTGTTTCTCCCTCTCCCACTCCCACTGCTTGGGTTCCCTCTCTCACTGTGTCTCTCTCTGTCAATAAATAAATAAAATCTTGAAAGAAAAGAAAAGAGAAAGAAAGAAAGAAAAAGAAATCAGAATCACAGTGCTACACACCACACCTCAGTAAATCTGAACAATAGTTCCAGATTAGAAAAGACATCCATGCTAAGTGCTGAACCTGCCATAAAGGCATCTTCCTATCAAGGTCAATCCTTTGAAGTAGGGAAAAGGAGAGAAAGAGGTCTGCAAGGAGAACACTAGATGAGGTGTCTGGAAGGAAGTAAACATAGAAGAAAAGTATCTTTTCCTTTACCCTTTAGGTTCCTGACTGGGACCTCTGTAACAAGGGACAGATTAATTAGAAAAAAACATACAAATTTATTTAATAGAAGTTTTACACGACATGGTAGCCTTTATAAGGAAATGCAGACTTGAAGAAATGGCTAAACCTGAGTGTTTTTATGCTAGTTTTTTTAAATTTTGTTTTGTTTTGTTTTGAGAGAGAGAGTGCATAAGCCAGGGCCAGGGTGTTGGGGAGGGAGGCAGAGGGAGAGAGAGAATATTAAGCAGACTCCACACCCAATGCAGAACCTGTCAAGGAGCTTGATCTCACAACTCTGAGATCATGACCTGAGCCAAGATCAAAAATCAGATGCTTAACTGACTGAGCCACCCAGGCATCGCTGATTCTCATTCTTTTTTTTTTTAAGATTTATTTATTTATTTGAGAGACCGTGAGTGAGAGAGCATGAGAGGGAGGAAGGTCAAAGGGTCAGAGAGAGAAGTAAACTCCCCGCTGAGCAGGGAGCTCAACGCAAGGCTCGATCCCTGGACTCTAGGATCATGACCTGAGCCAAAGGCAGACGCTCAACTGACTGAGCCACCCAAGCACCCCTGATTCTGATTCTTAATAACCAAATTTGACCCTGTCCCTAAAATAACACCATCTGCAATGTTAAGCCATAATCGTTAAAATATAAAGTTACCACATCAAATCACAGGGCTCATAACAAACCCATTCTTAACCATTTACCACCAGTTAAGTGACAAGATGTTCACTTTCTCTGGCTTTTTTTTTTAAAGATATTATTTATTTATTTGAGAGAGAGAGAGAATGAGAGAGAGGGAGCATGAGATGGGAGAGGTCAGAGGGAGAAGCAGACTCCCCGCTGAGCAGGGAGCCTGATGTGGGACTCAATCACAGGACTCCAGGATCATGGCCTGAGCTGAAGGCAGTTGCTTAACCAACAGAGCCACCCAGGCATCCTCCTCTGGCTTTTCAACCCTGCAAGAGTCTGTTTCAAAGATCATTTCAGAATCTCAAGACTACATTATGTTCCCCATGTCAAGGGTTACTACCCCAGGCCTATGTTTGATCTTGGGTATGTTACAGAGCTTTATTAATCTTTGGCCACTATGCCAACATTTCAAATGTTCACAAAAGTTGCATTTTCACATTCCCTCTAAAACACACTGGGGTACCTTTCTCTCCACTGTACTCTCCTTATACAAACACATAGGACACACAAGCAACTCAGCCATGCATGCTGAGCACAGGAGAAAGTCAAGGACAATAAAAGGTGCCACGTCAATAGAGATGATGAAGGGGACAAGTGGTGTGTGGCTCATTGTCTGAGTCAATGTGATCATCTGCTGACACCTGGTTCTTCAATTTCCTCCTTCAACAAGAACTCAGCAATGCCATCAAGTCCCACTGCTGAAGTCTAATGTATCAGAGAAACAGACCTTGTCCAACGACTAGCTAATGACCCTTTTCCTCAGTGGTCCTTCGTGCACAGAGTGGAAGTCACAAGTCTATTTTTTCACACAGTTTTAAATGCATTATCTGTTAATTCATGATTGTAAAGAGATGTGTTTCGAATACATAAGGTTGTTTTCTAAATGTTTTCCTATCACCAAATTCTGTACTATTTATGTAGGTTCTGTGGGAACCCAATCATTAAAGGTGAATAACATGGTGTGTCTGAGCATTCTGGCGATATAGAATCACTCCCCAATTAGGGTGGCATTTTAAGAAAAAACAGCTTTATATATTGGCATGAAAGTCACAGTGACAGGGTAGTGGGCCAAGAGATAGGCAACGCTAAACAGACATGCTAGACATGCTGGGCTTTCCTGAAGTATTCATTTTTTTTAGTGATAAGAAGGGAGAAGTGAAAGGAGCTGGGATATGCCTCCCCAAATTCACCATCTGTATACATCAGTTTGGGTCTAATCATAAGGCAGAAAAACGCTATTAATTTGAACAGGAAAAATTTAATATAAATAATTATTTACTTGTAATAGGGGATTAGATACTGAGGAGTAAAGAAATCTAACAAGTACAGGAAGAACAGATACTGGAAAAGAGCTACTACCTCTAGCTGAGACAGATTGCCCAAGTAAGAAACTAATTTAGAAAAGCCCCTGACCCAAAACCAAGACTGAGATCCAGACCTCTCTGGAAAGGATGCGACTATGACCCACAGGTGGTGAAGTTCTCTGAGGTGAGACAAGCCAGTGCTGGCAAACAGGAAACCATCTGCCAGGATGCCTTTGACACTTAAGTGGGAAGCTACTCAATGACTGGTAAAACTCGCTGTAGGGTGAGCACCACTGGGTGTCCCAAATGCCACTGGGAGGCAAAAGCCACAGAAACAGGAAGAAAAAAGTATACCAAAACCAGGAAGATGCCACTTTCCTCCTGCAGTGGCCTTCCAGTGCCCTCTACTGACAAAACCTAACATCTGCCATATGGCATAGGAGGAATGTTTATGGCGTTTACTCCAGTATCACAAAGCAGGGCAAAAAAGGGTAGAGTCAGAGCTAAAAAGCACTAAATTGGTATCTGGTGCAGGAAGGAAGTGAATGGGAAAACAGAGAGATGCTGGAGTGTTACAATGTTCTTTTTCATTTTTAGATGAAACTAAAATTTTTTTAGGAAATTTCTTCTATTTCAGGCTTGCAATAAACTACTTCCAGCCATCACCAACTGAATGAGTCCAGTATCCTCTGACACTAGGTACACTTGCTAGATATATTTCAGAAGTAATGAAGAGATAATGGAAACGTTCTTCCCCCACTTAAAAAATCTGTTTTGTTACGGTGCATGAAATTTCCTCATTAAGACTCATTGTTTTCTACCCCAGAAGCTCCTTACTGAAATGGGAATGTTCTGGAAAGCATCTTATTATAAACCTTTATTGGCCAAAACTTTATTTGGCATAAATGGCAAGACAAGAATAAAAACTTAGAAAAAGGCACCCAAAACAAGGACCAGGGAGCAGATGGGACCACAAACACAGACTTAATCTCTTTGTGATTTTCCATTTCTATGGTCTCAATTTTGCGTGAGCTGACTAACTAAAGAGTCAGGTAGTGTGACACCTGATTTTATTTTTTCCTGACTCTCTGCCTCTAAGATTTCTCTTAGAAAAAAGAATTAATGAAAGTCAGCGTGGTTCAAAATTCCTTTGGATAATGGCCAGGATAATGGTCATAGAGGGGAATTCCTTTTTCTTCTGGGCCCCCTTTCCTACCCACATAATTACAAGTGCTAGACAGTGAGCAGGCTGAAGGGACCTGATTAATGGGTTTTCCCCCTATTCTCTCAAGCCCAGTCAGGAACCCATGACTTTCTTTCAGCTGGACTATTTTTGTGCAGAGTCTAATATTATTTCTGTGGTCTTTATACTTAATTTCTTGAGAGCTTATTATGTATAAGCACTGTGCTAAAAATTTACTCATTTAACTCTCACAAATACTCTGTGAGGCATGTTACACAACTGCTTCCTAGATAAAGAAGCCAAAGCTTAGAGAACTAGACAGTTTTCAGTGCAGGCAGCCTGATCCCAAAGAGCACAACCACAACCTTTGCACTGTCCTGCTTCCCCACTTAGGAATTCCTTTTGGTTAATTAGACAACACAACGTCTTTAGAGTCTGCCCAAGCAATTTACATCATATTAATGGGAGACTAGGGGCCCAATCTGATAAGCCAGCTCAAGCATAGTACTCTTCAGATCGCCAAGACATTAGCAAGCAAATCCAAAGAATATTTTGTTTGGGATGCAGAAGGATCAGTAATAGGGAGTATGAGCTGGGAATGTTTTCATCTGTTGAATTTTATGCATCTTCTGTCATTCAGCTCCCTCCAAAGGCACAGCTGGTAAAACCAAATGGGTCATTTTACCACAATCAGACTAATGTCACAGTTCAAGAAGCACCATTTGTCCTCTGAGGCAAAGCCATGCACCTAATTACAACACACTGTTAATAAATTTATAATGGACAAAAAGAAATTGACTGCTATAGATTTTTTTTTCCTCGCAAAGCAAAACCATTAAAAGGGCAGATTGCAAATCTATTCCTTCTTTTATTGTTTCAATAAAATTAGCAATATATTCTAGATAGGAAAAACCAGGGCAGACCTCAGACGAACAGATTGTATCATCAGATCCTACCACATTGTCTCTAATGGGGGAAATTAACAGCTGAATATCAACACCTGTCACTATGAGCAGACCCTGGCATACACACCAGGTAGGAAGGCTGTGCAGTTCCTTAGAGCAATCTGTGTCTGGGCCACCAGAGACAATATGCATGCCAATGACCACAGAAGCAGGCTCCATTTAAAATCAAGTAGATAAACTAAATGCCAGGGGAGATAAAGCAGCAGTTCCCAAGGTCTGGGTGTTAACAATTGTGAGCTCTAAAGAGGTTTCAGAGAGACTGTGCTAACTGCAAGAATGGAATCAAACAGACTTAGGCAGAGACTGATCCCAGCAGGAACCACTGAACATTCATCCCTTTTCAAGGACAAAAGGTACCACCAGAGCAGCACCCCTCTCACATTTGGGTGGTTTGAGTCATGTCTCCTCTGGGTAGATTATGGTCAATTGTTTTCACCATCCCCAAGATCAATTACAATCATTGCTACTGAATGAATTATGTCTCAAGTCCTGGCAGTTTGTGAGCAAGCCCACATTCATTTTTCTGACATTTTAAGTATGTCTTCTCTTTACAAGAGCTTTGTCTATTTTTCTACTGGGTTGCCTAGCAAACTTTGAAGGGACAGAAATATGAAGGAGGTATGCTGGAGATATACTGATGAGTGAATCTGTCTTTACTTCACAGATTACTTTTTTAAAGTCATTCTATTGTCCCCTCCTGGGGCGGGTGTGGTGAGGGGCTGTGTGATACTATCACAGTGCTGCTACTCTTTTCTAGCAGGAACATTCAATGCCAGCAGATATATTTACACAAGCATATTTAGCAAATGGGAGGTTATAACTGGTTACTGCATATTATTAATACAGATGAAGATGAATAAACACATCAGACCATCAGAAACTCATCAAGTAAAAAAAAAAAGAAAGAAAGAAACTCATTGAGTAAACACAATGCCCATCTGACTGTCCTCTCTTAAGGTCTCAGACCATGCCAGAAGAAAGCCTGTAATCTCTCTCATTTCATCCTAGTCATGACTAGTGGATGATGCTGCATTCTTGTTTGCCTCCTGTCCTGTCTTCTACTAAATTATATATGTCTACAAAAACAACCCATTTCATTCAGGTGTCAAGTTTATTTGCAAGGAATTGAGCAAAGTAGTTTCCCAAGATTCTTTTAATTTCTTCCATGTCTGTGGTTACTTCCCTCTTTTTTAAGTTGTCTATGTTTAAGTTTTCTTTTTTCATGATTAGATAACAAGTCTTCTATTTGGTTATTTTTTTGTCCAAAAAAAGCTCATGATTTATATATTGGTTCTACTGCTTCCTAAATTTTACTTCATTAACTTCCACTCCTATTTTACTACTTTCTTCTACTTAGGTTTACATTTTTTTTTTTTAATTTCTTGGATGGGAAGCTTAATTCATTTACTTTCATTCTTTCTTGGTTATTAATATAAGTATTTTAGGGCTATGAATTTGCCTCTAATCCCTGCTTTAACTATTTACCCTTAATTCTGATATATAGTATTTTGATAATATGTTCTAATACATTCTTCGATTTCCATTTAGACTTTTTAGAGAGAGACAAAAATATATATTAAATAAGTATATATATGTATAGTACATTTATATATATAATATAAGTACATATTACTATTATATAAAAATATATAGATCAAACCTTGTCCTTATGAAGGGGAATGCTCTTTTCAAGTGCCTCTGAAACTTTCACAAAAGCTTATACTATTGCTTATTTTTTATGTACTGTGTCTGTCATGGATTGAAAGGGCTCAGTAAATAACTTCTGCAGCCCTGTATATCTCCTTATAATTTTATGTCATTTTTTTGAGCATGATGCCATAAATATAAAGATATATAAAACTTTTTATATCTTCATTAAAAATATCAATATTAAAAAGTGCCCTTCTTAGACTAATTTAATGGTTTGGGTCCTGGATTCAATATTAAGAACACAATATTAAGAACACAATGCTAGAATTATTGCTTTGTAAAATCTTCTCTCTTTAATGAAGTTGAGAGAAAATGAGAAAAACATATTTAAGGAGTCTTTCATATTAACTGAAATGTTCACCATTTCTTCAGCTCTATTTCTTGCTGTGGACTTCGGTTATCATCTGTTATCATTTCTTCCTAGCCTAAAGGACAACCTTTAGTATATCTTATAAGGCAAGTTAGCTAACAACAAATTTTCTCAGTCTTTATCTAGGATTTCCTTTATTTTGCCTTCATTTTTAAAGAATAGGTTTGCTAGATATAAGATTATTGGTTGATAATTTTTCCTAGCACTTTGAATATGTCATTCCACTGCCCTCTGATTACCAAGGCCAGATTGAGTGAGATGATAAGTTAGCCATAAATCATATTGATGCTCCTCTGTACATTGTCAGTTGTTTTTCCCTTGCTGATTTCAAGATTTTGTCTTCAACTTTAACAGACTGAATATGATGTGTATAGGTATTTATCTTACTTTGGTTTTACTGAGCTTTTGTTTTATGCTGACTAATGTTTTTCATCAAACTTGAGATGTTTTCACCCATTATTTCTCAAATACTTTTTCTGGACCCTTATCTTTCTTATCTCCTTCTTGGATTCTCTTTATGTGTCTGCTGAAATTTATGATGGTATCCCACAGGTCTCTACAGCCCTTTCCATTTTTCTTTCTTTTTCTTCTGTGTTATTCAGACTGGTTAATTTCCACTGACCTAATTTCAGGTTTATTGATATTTTCTTTTACCATATTAAATCTGCTGAGTTTTAGTGACTTTGTCATTTCAATTATTATACTTTATACTGTCTTTGTGGTGGAATAGAGACAGCCTAGCAAAGTGGAAAAGAGCACAGCTATAGAGTCAAACTTCATGAATTCAAGTCTACATATCACCACTTATTAGCTGTGTGACCTTAGGCATTATTACTTGACTCCTCTCTACCTTGAATTTCTCATCTACAAAACAGATATACTAATAGTTCCTACTCTGTAGTGAATGCAGTATGAGAATTAAGATAAAATATATAAAATGATTAGAACAGAGCCTGCCATAAAGTAAGCACCCAATAACTCTTTGCTATTATTATTACTGCTGATGTAGGAGTTTGGTCATCAATAGTGGATATGGCCCGTAATTAGTTTTGTACTGCAAGCCTGAAATCTGGTGTAAGAGGAATAAGCCCCATGTAGGTGATCCCTTTAATTATTCTTCCCAAGTTCCAATTCCACTATGTTTGTTCCATTGGTATATTAGCATTTCTCTAAAATTACACTATAGTTATACTACTGGTCTAATGTGCTGTCCACTTGGTGAGAACTGTAGCACATGACACGGACTTTTCTAGCCCCCTCTCCAGAAGGCCTGAACTTGATTCTCATGCTTGTAGGTGCTAGATATCATCAGACTCCAACCCACACCAACCCCTTTTTTTTTTCTAGTAACTGTTAATATGCCATAGAACTTTGGGAAATGGTGCCCTACACCAAAGAGAGAGGAAAGAGGGGTTAGGAAAGATAGGAAAGGCCAGATTGTGTGAGGCTGGGGGCTCTTTCCAGCAGGACACATCTCTGAGCAACCGCTAGCCTTTCACCAAACATTTCATCCACCAACATGATCTCTTTCTGTAAGTAAAAAGGGACCGTGGTGATAGGACAAAGTGGACTATTAGAATAAGGATAAGGAACAAATAAAAATTCACAGATGTACTTAATATAAGATTGTAATCTTCCCACGGTGGGCCTAGCTCATTGGTTTTCAAAATGGAGTTTACAACACCACGTGCATCAGAATCATCCAGGAAACGTGGTAAACATGAAGATTTCAAGACAACACAGAGACCTGATGAAAAACAATCTCTGGGAATAGGGCCCAAGAATCTACATTTAAAAGCTCACTAGATGATTCTGCCACAACTAGAATTTGAGAGGCAAAACATTAGGTAGTCAACAACAGATGTGAGACTTTTCCAATTGAATCGAAGTCACAAACCAAAATGAAAAGAGCCTGAGATGCATCCAGTGGGGGACGATTTAGTTCCATGGTAAGTAACCACATCTCAATGAGACCAGCCTTCCTGGGGAAGACTATTCCATGGTCTATCAGATCTCTTCATTAGGGAACTTCCCTGCTATTCCAGCTAAGTAGCTTGCCTTAATTTGATCTTATTACTCCCATGCTTTATACAAAGCTGAGTATACCAATTATACTCAATAAACAAAAATGCTATATAAATGCCATACCAGGCTCATTTTTCCATTCAATTACTCTCAAATAGTCACATCTCCCTACAAAGTGAGGGTCAACCTAGCTGTGCAAGCAAGCTTCTCTAAGTCTCCAATCTTGATTTGGATGAGTAGTGCCATCTTCAGAGTTAAGTGTATGGCCCATTCTTGCAAACAGATGGCATTCTCACAGCTCCTCAGCCACATTACAAAAATTGGGACTCAGAGGGCTGCTCAAGATGGAGGCACTTAAGGAAACTGGGATATGACCGTAACTATCGACTCAGTTATAAATGCTGTGATTGCCTGGCCTTGAGAAAAGAACCATGAACAGGATAACATCAGTATCATAACAATTAAATGCAATAAGCCAAAGCAGCAGGAGAGATGTAGATTGCACATCAGGAAATATCTGGTGACTATCTAGATTATTAGGAATGGCAATAAGCTACCAAGAGAGTTGGTATGGTATCCTCTACAGATCATTACAAACCGAAATACAATTTTCTAAGATAATTTCCTGCCCAGATACAGGTATGTAGACAAGATAAAACCTTTTCAGATTTCAGAATAAAGATTCTATGAGTAGTCAGAAGATGTAGTTAGAGAAGATTGTTCTTGGGATCAACAACAAAAAAGCTCTTTGGAAGAGTAAATGATCCACTTTAGAGATCATTTGAAGAAATTCAGTTGATTTTCCGGAGAATAATTTGGTTTAGGAGCAACTGGGAAAGAGTTCAGTGGATTGGTACACCTAAAATAATTCAAACAATTAACTTTAAATTAGATACACTTCATCATTTATAACCCTCTCCCCACACACAAATACATATGTGTATTTTTGTATATAAACATGTGCATGTATGGTTAGAGTTTTGAAGGCTGGAACGCTTGGAGTCCCAGTATGGAATACTTAGAAAATTATTTCACCTAAAAATTCAATGACAATTAATAGTGATTCTGTCTATAAAATAAATCATAAGTTAAATGCTGCTTCTAATTCCTGTAACTTCAGTCTGTTAAAAAGTTAAAGAGATGAGATATTGTGTGCTGTTTAAGAATCTCAAGAACCAAAAAATAACATCAAAACAGTGACAAGATGTGTATGATCTGAAGTAAAACTTGACTGTACTGAAAGTATTACTCAAGGCCTTAACTACCTAATACAAATTCCACAGAGTTAATGAGCTCCAATAAGAAATAGCTGATGCTAAATGAAATAAAATGGATATTGGTCGACCACCCCTGAGGAGCATAACTGTGGACAAACTGAATAATGCTGACTAATGTAGCCTTAGTAAGTTCTTTTTTTAAATTTAATTTTATTTTTCTTTATCCTTTCCATTTCCAGAGATTTACTTCCAGCAGGAGATGCTTTTCTTCCAATACTTCCCATTCTAAATCAATCTTTCTATCTATCTATCCATCCATCTATGTAAAGTAATCTCTACAAGTGACATAGGGCTCAAACTCATGACCCTGAGATCAAGAGTTACATGCTCTTCCAAACTGAGTGAGCCAGGTGCCCCTCAGGGCTTCCCACTGTAGAAGGACTCCCTATCATCTCTATCAACTAACTGAAATCTTACTCTTCCGTTAGGACTTGCCTCATCCCACAGCGATCCCAAGACAAATAACTTAAAATACATTGTTCCTTACTTGAACATTCATTCATTCCATACTGCTTGAGTGCCTAAAAACAATACCTAACAATATATAAAACTCTGTGCTCAGAGCTGATGTTGACATATTTCATGTTTGTGTGTATATGTGTGTGTGTGTGTGTGTGTGTGTGTGTGTATAAAGTTCCCTTTTTTTGGCTATATTCTCTGTCCTCCATAAGTTAAAGATCCAATGAAAGATCCCCAAACAGAACCCCATTACTGAGGGAATTTAGGGGAGGGAGAGAATGCACTGACTGGGAGCTAGTAAATGCCATCATAACCTGTCTGCAAGAGACGTTACTAGGCAGGTTTAAAGCAGGGAGGAAAAAACACTTCATCAGGAGGAATGCAGCTTCATTTCCATCAGAATCTAGCACTGTGTGGTGAATTCATGACAACTGTTGGTTGGATGAATTAAGGAAATAGAACCTATTTAACCCTCAACCAAGAAAATGGGCAAGTCAGGTCCTGGCTCAAGGTTATTGAGGCCTTTTGGGAAGAAGTACTTGGCAGAATCTGGCCGCAATACCAATTCTAAACTGCACATTAAATAAGCATAATAAAAGATGTGAGTTGGGAGGAGAATAGCCAGCAGGATGTTATTTTTCTGAGAATGGCATATGAGAATGAATTGGATGAGGGGATATCAGAGGGGAGAGGCAGTAGGGAGGGAGCACAGGCCCCTTCTTCCCTCTTATCCGTCAGGCTTCTGGTTCACTAAAACCCAATTGGACCCTTGTTTTCTTTCCTGGGCCAGCAATGAATGGCAGTAATTATCGATGCAGGGCTCTGTGTGAGTCACGAGGCAGCTCTGGCTCCCGTTTCCTTGCAATTTTGAGCAGTGTGCGTGTGTGTGTGTTTTTCACCCACTACTATTGAGGGGTGGAAAAATAGATTACAATTACATTCCGGCTGGCTTTTGAAGACTTGATAGACAGCTGGAGAGAAATCTTCCCTGCAGCTGCCAGGATGAGAGGGTGGCCAAGAGGTGGGTGTGGAGAGAGAAAGAGAGGCCCTGTCAGGAGGAGGAAACCATACAAAATGGATTGAGTACATCCTCAAAGGTATTTTTAAAACATCAGAGTTGCTCATATTGAAAACAAATCTGGTGTCCAGGTGGCTGGCTGTGAATCTGCGGGAAGCAGGTCCCTCTCAGGAACACTTTGGGTCTTCAGGTCCAAAGATGCTATCATGGGATCATACAGAAGCAAGATCGGACTTGAACAAAGGCTGGCCCAGAGGATGGGTACAGCCCACAGCCCTGAATCAAAGGGCTCAGCTGCATGTTTCTGTCTCTACCTCTGGAATCGCTTCACTAGGTGACAGTGGATATGTTTCTCCAAGAGGTTAGATAATTTCTGTATTCCCTTCCACTCCACTTTTTTTTTTTTTTTTGTAAAGGAACACTTATTTAGTTACTGAATACTATATGCTTGCCACTATGCGCCATGAGTTATGTACCTTTCCCATGTAATCCAGACCACTTCCCCTCAGAAGGAAAGGTCATAACCCTCATTTTACAGAGGAAGAAAGTGAAGTTCAGAGAGGGGAAACAACTAGCTTACAGATGTTAACTGTCAGGTGAGCAACTGGCAGGTCAACTTCAAAAGGAGTCTCCCACACACAATGCAACACTGAGCCTTCATCCAGACACAAGGTTCTGTGGTTCCCTGAAATATTATCTCACAGGCCATTGGAACCTATTACTGAACCTATCATCCCCTGATCAAGGACTAGTCAACCAGAGTGTGGGACATGGGGAAGAAAAGAGAACAAGAAAGGCCCCATGCACTGAGTGCGGTTCTGGGAGAACTGTCTCAGGGGGATACTGAAACCCAAAGGTAGGAATGGCAAGAGGAGTATAGAGGACAGTCACAAGTAGGGCAGGTCTTGGGAAAGAATGGCAAAGCTGAGCTGCAAAGACAAAGTCAACCTACTTCCCACCTTGCCTTAGACTAGCTCTGACTCCAGGTTGTTTGTGCAATTCCATACATATACATCCTAGACCATACCAGCAATTGTGTCCCTACAACTTTAAGACATTTCAAAAGGGCAGGCAAGGGCACACTGGTGGTGTGGCATGAGCATTCACTATAACCTCATTCCCAGTGTCAATGCAAGGGGGTATGTCTTTTGAATACATGATGACTACAGGTCTATCTTTAGATAGAACTTATTCAGTAAGTCAAACATCTTCAAACAAACCTGGGCATCAGGAAACCAAGATGTAAGAATTCTCATACACTCCTCAGGCTACAGGAGACTTTGTAAGTCTTCCTTAGTCTGCTTACAGTATCTCCTAACTGAATTATACCACAGCCTCCTACTCACAAAAATAAATAAGAAAATGATTGAAGCCCCCCCCCCCAAAAACAAAAAAAAACCAAAACCACCAGAACAAACCCTGCTTTGGAACAGCTGGCCCATATTTGACCTTTTTCTCGACACAGGGGAGTGAAATCAGGTTACAGGCCTAACTGGCAGGTGTGGCATTTCACTTAGGGCCTGACCATGAACTATTTATTCTTGCTTTGTTTCCAGCTTCACTTGGACAGGACAGATAGATCCAGATCACTAAAAACTCATCTATAAGATGGGAGGGAAAGACAAATACCTTTTCACTTGCTAATAGTCACCCTTCAGGCTAAATGCAATGTGCCAGCAGTATTTCATCCCATCATTCCAGTTACTGAAATAGCACATCAAAGCAAGACAGGCAGATCAAACCAGGCATCAAGGATGCAAAAGTACAACAAAAGATTTTATTTTTAATAAAATATATCTGCAATATTTTGTTTCTATTATATTTTTTAAAGATTTTATTTATTTATTTATTAGGAAAGAGAGAGTGAGAGAGAACATGAGGAGGGAGAAGGTCAGAGTGAGAAGCGGACTCCCCATGGAGCCCGATGTGGGACTCGATCCTGGGACTCCAGGATCATGACCTGAGCCGAAGGCAGCCGCTCAACCAACTGCGCCACCCAGGCGCCCTCTATTATGTTTTTTAAAGATTTTTATTTATTTGAGAGAGAGAAAGAACAAGCAGTGGGGAGGGGCAGAGGAGGAGAAAGAGAGGGAGAGAGAAGCAGGCTCCCCGCTGGGCAGGAAGCCCTATGCAGAGCTCTATCCCAGGACCCAGAGATCATGACCTGAGCTGAAGGCAGACACTTAACCTACTGAGCCACTCAGGCAACTTTTGTTTCTATTATAATCAAAAAACTAAAAATTTGGGAAGCAAGAATGGCAGTTACTCCAAGTAGTGGAGGGAGCAATGATAACATATTTATTACTCTTCTCTAAAACAGATACCCAGTTGTCTAAGTTCTACAATTCCATGAAAAACATAGTGGTTAAAAAAATAAACAACATAGTTACATCACAAATGAAATATCAATAGCTCTTCTATGTGTAAGAGCTAGATGCATTTAGATGCATTTATAGATATGTGGGTATAAAATCGCCCTTCTATGTAAGGCACTGGGGAACTCACCAGCTTTAAGTGCTACTACAATTCAGACAACAATTGTAGGTAAACATATCCTCCAAACCACAGGTAGGCATAATTTCCCTAACAGATGGAACGGATTTCAATAGGCCTCTACCTCCAGGGAAGGAGGTTAGCACAGTGGTCTGCATGGACTACATGGAGGTGCCAAATAAAATATTCAGAAAAGTCTCCCTTAGCCTTAGATAATTGCAAAATAAATATTTCCACTTTTTACCACCAGCCTTCCATGCAAGGTTTGCTTTGATAGCATTTTGCCTATTGGTTTAGATCAAACATAAATCACAATTTAAAAACTTCTGGTCAGGGATTTCTTTATTCAGTAACATACTAAGTAGGCATAGTAAGCTTTTAGTGAAAGCCAGGAGTTGTATGAAATATTAGGAGTGCCTTCCTCATGTTCCAGCTGTTTACAGATCAATCACTGATAAGTAAGTGAACCTTACAAAATGCTGCATGGGAGTCCCAGCTAGATGGGTCACAGAAGGAGGCTGTGCCAAATTTCGGCTCCCTATTATCATTTCATCAAATTCTATACCAGTCTTATATGGTGTTCACATCATAAAATCATAGCAAATCCTAACTTCTCCCTGGAAACTTTTTGTGGCTGTGAAAAAAGATGAAAACCTGAAGAAATGTGCATCTGAGGGCACATGGCTATATAAATGGTGCAAAGGATGGAGAAAAGGGTGTGCAAGGAAATAAGACAGTCTCAGTTGCAAGGAAAAAACTATTCTGTGCCAAAAAAACATTGAAAAATAAGAATAAAGTTATAAGATGAACATTTCCAGACTTCAAAACTTACTACAAAACAATAGTAATCAAAATAGTGTGGTACTGGGGCACCTGGGTGGCTCAGTTGGTTAAGCATCTGCCTTTGGCTTGGGTCAAAATCCCAGGGTCCTCAGCAGGGAGTCCGCTTCTACCTCTCCCTCTGTTCCTCCTCCTTGCTCATGCTGGATCTCTCAAAATAAATAAATAAAATATTTTTTAAAAATAGTGTGGTATTGGCATAAGGACAAATAGATAAATGGAATAGAATCGAGAGTCCAGAAATAAACCCATATACCCATGGCTGACTGATTTTCAACAAGGGTGCCAAGATCATTCAGTGGGGGAAAGAATAGTCCCTTTTGTTGCATGCTGGGACAACTGGATATCCACATGCAAAAGAATGAAGTTGGACCTGTACCTCGTACCATATACAATGACCAATTCAAATGGATGAAAATCTAAATAGGAGAGCTAAAACCATAGAACTCTTAGAAGAAAACATAAGAGTAAATCTTCACAACCTTGGATTTGGCAATTGATACTTAGATATGGCACTATAAGCACAAACAACAAGAAAAAAATAGATTAATTGTGCTTCAAAGGACACCATCAAGATATTAAAAAGACAACTCATAAAATGGGAGAACATATTTGCAAATCATGCATCTGATAAGAGTCTAGTATCCAGAATATATATATACACACATATATAAATGTATGTATATATAAATATATATACACATATAAAACTTTTACAACTCAATAACAAAAAGACAGTTAACTTATAAAATGGACAAAGGATTTTAATAGACATTTCCCCAAAAACAATACATTCAATACCATTAATCATTCAGGAAATACAAGTCAAAACCACAATTAGGTGGTTAAAATTATAGATGGCTATAATTTTTTTAAAAGTGGAAAATAACAGGGCTCTTGGGTGGCTCAGTTGGTTAAGCATCAGGCTCCACATTTCTGCTCAGATCATCCTTCCAGGGTTATGACATCTAGCCCTGTATTGGGTTCCACGCTGGGTGTGGAGCCTGCTTAATATTCTTTCTCTCCCTCTGCCCCTCCCACACCCCATCCTGTACTCTCTCACCCTCTTAAAAAAAAAAAATTGGAAGGTAACAGGGGTAACAGGGTTACCTTATCCTGTTGAAGAGGATATGGAGAAATTGGAACCCTTACACTTTACTGGTGAGAATGTGAAATGGTGCAGCTGCTGTGTAAAACAATTTGGTGATGGCCTCGAAAAGTTAAACATAGAATTACCATAGAATTAAAAATAGGTACTCAAACAACTGCATGTACATACATGTTCCCAGCAGCGCCATTCACAATAGCTAAAAGGTAAAAACAGCTCAAACATCCATCAATAGATAAATGGATAAACAAACTAAGGTATATAGGTACAAGAGAATATTTAGACAGAAAAAGGATTGAAATACTGATACACTACGATGTGAATGAAACTTGAAAACATTATGCTAAATGAATGAAACCAGACACAAAAGGCTACTTGTTGTATAATTTCATTTGTATGGAATATCCAGAATAGGTAAATCCATAGAGACAGAATGCAGACAGGTGGTCAGCAGGGGCTGGGGGAGAGGAGAAATATGGAGTAATTGCTTAATGGGCACAGAGTTTCCTTTTGGGGAGATGAAAACATGTTAGAAATAGAAGTGGTGCTTACACTAACATTGTGAATATACTTAAATATATACACTGAATTGTTCACTTTCAAATTGTTAATTTTATGTGTGAATTTTGACTTAAAAAATCCCAGCAACTACAAATTAAAAAAAAACATTCACTTATTCATGCCACAGCAGGAAAAGTATTTCCAATGAGGAAATACTACTATGTATCAAGGCACTTTGTTAAGGAGAAAATGGTAAGCATACCTATACCAGTCTAACGGCAAAGACAGACCTTAATCAAATAATCATTTTCTTGAAGCATAGAATGGAGAAGAATGGAAGAAAATGGTTCTAGACTAGATCAGGGAAGGTTTCTCTAAAGACGTCAAAATGTCCAACAACAGATGAATGGATGAAGAAGATGTGGTATATATATATACAATGGAATACTAAGCAACCAGCAAAAGAAACAAAATCTTGCCATTTGCAATGATGTGGATGGAACTAGAGGGTATTATGCTAAGCGAAATAAATCAATCATAGAAGGACAATTATCATATGATCTCTCTGATATGAGGAATTTGAGAGGCAGGGCGGGGGGTCATGGGGGCGAAGGGAGGGAAAAAATCAAACAAGATGGTATAGGAAGAGAGACACATAATAAGAGACTCTTAATCTCACTAAACAAACTGAGGGTTGCTGAGGGGTGGGGGGGTAGGGACAGGGTGGCTGGGTTATGGACATTGGGGAGGGTATGTGCTATGGTAAGTGCTGTGAAATATGTAAGCCTGATGATTCACAGACCTGTACCCCTGGGGCAAATAATATACCAAATGTTAATTAAAAAAATGAGCTGAGATAGAAAAAGTAAGTTAGAGTTTATAACTGAAGTGAGGAAGGAGGGGTTGGGGCAGTTGGAGAGAATATTCCATTCAGTGGAAATAGGGCGTGCAAAGACCCTGTGGTGGAGGCAAAAAGGAAGCCAGTACAACCTTGGCATTTGAAAAATTAATCAGGGGGCACCTAGGTGGCTCAGTGGGTTAAAGCCTCTGCCTCCGGCTCAGGTCATGATCTCAGGGTCCTGGGATTGAGCCCTGCATCAGGCTCTCTGCTCAGCGGGGAGCCTGCTTCCTCCTCTCTCTCTGCCTGTCTCTCTGCCTACTTGTGAACTTTCTGTCAAATAAATAAATAAAATCTTAGAAAAAAAAAGAAAAATTAATTGGTAAGTTTTTACTATTTGCCAGCCACCCACAGGTTCATTAAATGTAGTAATTTACAGTTTTACAAAGACACTAATTCAAATTGTGAGACTATGTGAGTGGCCTTAGTCAACTTTGTTTTATACTCACTACATTTTCTTTTGTTGTTGAAGGGGCCACTTAAAATTTTTACATACTCTGTAGCATTTTATGAGGAAATGACATTGCCATGGTGGTATTATGATTTCAAAGATCCAAAGAGGTCCTCTTGAGAATATCCAGTGCCCTACAGATTCAATAGAGAGAGTGAATCTTTGGTAAATGGCCAGATTCAGCCACAAAATATATTTTGTTTGGCCTGCATGGCCTTAAAAATAAGATTCTGAATGTCTTTTGGGAGGGCATGACCTCTCCAGTCTAGCTCCAGGCTCCTCTTCTTATTGTCCAAGTTGACACCACCAACCTGTTTCTCTTACTTCACTTTCTGTTTGGCCTCTGACTACATTTAAATTTGTGCTCCCCACCTGCCCCCCACAAAGAACAAGCTTGTCAAGGTATGGTTGCCCTTTGGTGTTGTCTTTCTTGAAGGCTGGGGAGGGGAGGAGCAAGATATTCTAACCAAAAATGTGTGCGGGAATGTGAGACAGGGGTCCTTCATTAACTATAATACAGAATTAAAGCAGTACTTCTAATACAGCAAAAAATAAAAGGGGTCTTGAGAAAAAGGTGAGAAATAAAATCAGTGTCTGACTCTGGCCCCCTTGGACTATGAAGCACAAGACCCATGTACACCCAGAACTAAAGATCAAGAAGGCAGTGTGGTCCTTACACAAGTCAAGATTGTTGTGGTAGCTGTGATTTCTGCCTAACTATTGACACAAACCTTGGCATGGAGAATCCATCTATATTCACCAGGCCCAGGAGGTGCCCTTGTGCAGAGAAAGAGAAGGGAGGTGCACATGTCTCACGCTAAGCAACACGGCTACAAAAATAATTACAGAAAGCAATGGTTTCTTTGATTTTTGCTTTCAGGTTTCTACATGTCAGAAAGGCCTCCAAGGGACACCGCCTACAGCAATTACAGTCTCTCCTTGCAATGTTGCAAGAACAGAACATTCGTGTTTTCCCAGAACTATTATCACAGTATGTTCTGAGACAATGGGGTTCAATAGGGCAAACAAAAGGCTGGAAACAGGAGGCCAGCACATTCAAATCATTTTACTCTACCCATTCACTCAATAAATATTTATTGAGTACTTACCATGAGCCAGAGCAGGCCAGACATGGGAGACAGAAAAGAATGACTTCCCATTTTTAACTGAGACAAATCATTCCCTCCATCTGTGACACAAAGGGTCTTGCCTTCACACTTCAATTGTAGTTCTAAAGAACTCTGACATTATCACTGCCACATTCCACAATGAATAGCCTCTGGAAGGCTAAATGTAGAAAAATAGCCAGAAATGTTTTGGGAGGGAAAAAATGAGGACTCACCCTGCAGCTAAAAAAAAAAAAAAATACCCCTTAAAGTAATGAAAACAGTGTGGCACTGTTTCAATCACAGAACAGAATAGGAAGTGCAGAAACAGACCCATGTGTCTGTGGTATTTTAGTACAAGATAAACAGACATTTCCATCACTGGGAAAGGATGAACTATCCTTTAGAGCGGAAGGGGATGAAGAATGTGTCCTGTGGTATTGGGACAATAGGTTATTCATATTTTAATAAGCCTAGTTAACCTTCTGACTTGAATTAATCATAAAAATAAATTTCAGATGGCCTAGAAATCTAAATATCTAAAAATCTATGCATTTCTATGATCTAAATACAAAACCTCAAATGATAAGATAAAAACTTTCAAAATTTTAAAGAGAAGGAAGAATGTCATGAGCATGATATAAAATTCAAAAGGCATAAACAGAAAATTTGAGGTTCAACTGCATTAAGATTTCAAATACTGTACAGAAAAAGATAAATAAAATTAGAAGCCCCCCAAAAAACACAGAAAAAAACCCTGTAATATATATCAAACAGTTAAGAGTCGTATTGTAAGCATCTACAAATTACTAGGAATATATAAAACCCCATTAAAAGAATGAATGAAAGCATGAACAAGGAATTCACTCAGATAAAGTACAAATAGCCAAAAACATAGAAATATGTTAAACGCTACCAATGATCAAAGTAGTGAAAATAAAATGATTTTTACCCACCACATTCAGAAAAATGTTGAAGATTGATAATATTCAGTGTGGATAAAAATGCAGAGGAATGGGTGCTCGCATACACAGGTGGAGAAAAATACAACTGGCACAGCCACCTTTTCAAATAATTTAGCAATGTGTGTCAATATTAAAAATAAATGTTATCTTTTCACTCATGAGTTCCACTTTTTATTAACTATCCTATAGAAACACTCACAACAATACACAGATATACCAATATAAGCACAATGATATTCACTGAAGCTTTGTTTATAATAGCAACAAAAAAGAAACAACCCAAAATGCCCATCTATAAGAGAATAAATACATTACGAAACTTCTATACTGTGAGATACAACACAGCCATTTTAAAAATACTAAGCTAGGCCTATGTAAGTACTCACAAGGAAAGAGATCTTTGATAAAATTGCTAGATGAAGAAAAAAAGTCAGTAAACATGAATATTATGATGTTTTGGTCAAAAAGCAAATTTACGAATAAGTGTGTTGCATAAATATATATTAAAAGGTGCATAAGAAAAATATAAATGTGCATAAACACACAAATACATATATACACATTCCAAAAAAGAGAAAATGCCTGGGAAAATATAAGCCAAGCTGTAATCAGTCACTACATCTAATAGAAAGATGCACAGTAGTCTGAACTGCAAAATCTTTTTATATCAAGACCTATCACTGTCCTTTCATAATAGAAAAGCTAATCAAGGAATAAAATGATAAAAAAAAGGAGAGTAATGAGTCAAACCATCTTCTGTCACTGCATCATGACATCAAAACTGCCATTACCCTTGCCTCCTAGTAAATATTTCCATGTTTTAGCTCCTTCTCCTATAAGATGCTTAACATCTGAGAGGTTAGTTAGCACAAGAGTTTTTTGCAAGACTCATTCTCTAAAGCAACGATCTCAGTGAGGGAGGGTAAAATTTTTAGAACCATATGTGCCTCATGCCCTGCAGATAATACCCTTTCCCCTACCCGACCATGGCATATCTGGGCTTTCACTAGAATGAACTTCACAACTACAGAAAGTCCCTCCTGCTAACAGAAGTATGTTATACCCTTCAGCAGTTTGGAGGCAGGAAGAAGGTTGCCAACCACTACTCTAAGGGCTGGTTAGTTCGATCCTCTGAAATCCCCTCGTGAAACTGGGACTGTTGCCACTACTTAATATTTAATGGGCAGTAATATTTAATACTTTTCCCCATTTAAAATTCTTAATAATTGGGGAGCCTGGCTGGCTCAGTCGGTAGGGCATGTGACTCTTGGTCATGAGTTCAGAGTTCAAGCCCCATGTTGGGCATGGAGCCTACTTAGAAAATAATGATAGTAATAATTTTTCAAAAGTTAAAAAATTTTAAGACTCTTCATAATCACATTAACTAGATACCAATTGTATACGATTATATATTAACTCTAAGAGAAAATACCATGTGGAGTAAGAGTTAAAGAAATCCAAGACCACATACAAAGTAAGACTATTTATTCACAAAATTTGAATTTACACTGTTATTACTCATTGTATTTCTTCCTTTTTTAAAATCGGAAGTCAGGCAGATCTCATTCCCTGAAGCAGTGTTGAGGGTTTCAGGAACTTGAGAGCTGCTGAAGGACAGATACATCCAGCTTGGTGGAAAGACTTGCTGACGCCTGCTCCCACACTCAGTCTTGGTTTAGGGCTTCAGAGAAGTATCCAAAGCTCACAAACACCTAACTCTTTAGAATTTAGTAAGGCTTTAAATTGCCTCCTGCTGCTGGCTGTAATTATCTAGTCAGTGCCTGAGAGGGAAAATCCAGTCTCCACTCTGCCTCCATGACAGCTCTATGTTGCTTGTTTCCTGTAGGCTTTCTCATCCTGCACAGACCCGGACACAAAAAAAGGCCCTGAAATACTGGGCCGTGTGTCCCCAACATCACCTTCTGCATGACTGTGTACCACACAATCAGGAAACAATTACTCATGATAATTATCATTTCTTATTGCAAGTAGACTATTGAAGATTAGCCATTAAACCACTCCAACAACTGCCAACTGTTGTTTTGTTTGGTTGATGGAAGCTGGGATTCTGACTAAGGGCATTCTCTTTAAAAGATTCTGCCTCTTTCCTCATCTGACCATTTTAAACATAAATTGAATTCAGCAAAAGCATCTGAATCTGAGAAATTTACTAGTAACAGCGTACCTTTTGTGCCAAGAATATAAAATCAGAATCATCTATAACTATTATCAATTCAGTTTGAGGGAACCATGATTCCCTCAAATTTCAGATAAATCATTTGATGTATAAAGTAACCCAAAATATCAACACCCCCAAACTGGACATATGAATACATTGTTTAGACTCATTTAAGTCTAGGATGTCTTCATTAGTCAACTCGGATGCTTTTTCTTAGGATTTCAGTCACCAAAATAAAACCTGGTGGAGAAGTTGGTACAGATAATTAAGAGTCCTGTGGTCTTTATTGTCTGGCTGAGGGACCACCACACACTGACAAGTAGACTGGTTTAACGTTGGGGGAAATTACTCTCATTGCCATCAGTTGATTCCAGCTCCCCTGTCTATTGTAACATCTTGCCAAGGCTGGGATGTCGCAACAGGCTCCATGCACAGATGTAACCTCTAAAAGCCTGATATGCCTCCACACCGGCACCCACCATGGTTTGTCAACTCAGTGAACAAATCTTCTTTTTGTAATTAGCACCTCTTCCCCAGATTTGTTTTGATTCTCTAAGAGACCTGGTGTGTGGAAATCTGTTTCATCTTCACTTTTAGCTAGTTTTGAGATAGAAGATCCTAAATACAAGAACAAATGCTACCTCTCTCAAGTTTTACCAAATAAGTCATTTAAGATAAAAGTGGCAAATTTCAAAAAAAAGCAGAAAAAAGCCCCCATGTATCTCATTTTTGTTTCATGAGCACTAGTTAAAGCAGGTTGTAGACTAGATGTGTCAGGATGAAAAAGCCAGCAGGAACTGGTTTCAATCTTGTCACTGTTATTGTTTCTTCTAAGGCTCGACCCTTCACTTTTTTAAACCCCAGTAGTGAAAATAAAAGGAGAAATAGGTAGGCTTGCATCTGTAGCACTAAATCCTTTATTCTGCCATTCCGGTCTGGTCCAGCCACCAAGTGCCCTTATGCCTGCTTACCAATCTCCCAAGAAGGCTTTCCACATCACTACTCCAAGAGGGGGACATGACTGGGGGAGGGGAGAAGAAGTTGGGACGGGATAAGATATGCAATATAAGAATTTAGAAAAGAATTCAGAATCCTTAAATTGAAGATTTGGAAGTGAGTCTTCTCTTGTGGCCCTAAATCACCTAGAATGGTAGGAAATAAGGGAGGTGCTGATATGCAGATAACGACTATATTTTTTTTAATACAAGCCAGCCCTCCCCATATCAGAACACCAGCAAAAAAATGACAAAGCGTACACTACCAAGAATGTTGTCCATCAAAATAGGGGAAAGAGAACATGTGAACCACACTGAAATGTCATGTGTTACCTCCACTCACATTTCCTTGGCCAAAGCAACTCCTGTGGTCAGACCTAATTTCGAAACCCTGTGCCAGAGGGAGGGAACCGGAATACCAACCAGCTCTAACCACTACCATGCCTACACTACATACCTCAGAAGGGGTTGAGGATCAAATGAAACAAGATATGAAAGTGCTTTTAAAAACTGCAAGCCCTATATAACAGTGAGCTTTTTTTATTAATGAGTTCCACACCAATCACTGACAGTATTCAATACCTTTGCCACACTGAGATTGGATAAGCTCAACCCAACAATGCAAGCATGCTTTCCGGCATTCAGAAGATACTTTAAATCTCATCAGAGACGCCACATAATTCTTCCTGTAATCTAAGAATGTACCTTTTTTCCATAATGCCCCTTCCCCTCACTGAAAAGCTTTCTACCCCTATTTCTGAGATCTCAGAATTGGGTTCATATCTGTTTATACTCACTGTCCGGGGAACAAAGCAGGAAAAAAATGGAAGCTGAACTACTTGGTTGCTACTCTGGCCCTAACATATGCTAGTCGTGAAATCTTAGCCAGCACTGCGCCTAGCAGTACCTCGGATGTGCATCTTGCTTCAAGTGTGTTTGCACTGAGGCGCCTGGGTGGCTCAGTCAGTTAAGCCAAAGATTCTGGATTTGGCTCAGTGTCCTGGGCTCAAGCCCTAACTGGGGCTCCATGTTCAACGGGGAGTCTTATGCCCCTCCTCTCCCTCTCCCTCTCTCTCCCTCCCTCTCTCAAATAAATAAATGCATCTTTTTAAAAAGACTGTTTGGGTGTAATAAACCCAGGAGACGCCCGTTCTTCCAGCCTGCGACCACCCCCCAACCTCTTTTCCCTTCAGAATCCTACTGTAGCCATCCTCTGCCTCCAGGGCCCGCCACCGCCGTTTTGGGGGCTTACCTCCTTATTGCCGACCAACCAGCGAGCTCCCAGATTTATTCCACCGAGGTGGAGGCTGCCGTCAACCCCCTGGTCGACAGGCATCGCGGGCCTCCTAGAGCTACCTCTCCCTGGGCTTCCATTTTGACCCCACGAGGACTGGCTCTGAGTTGGTGAGCAGAGCGAAGGCTCGGGGCGTCAGGACCAGGGGACCCGCCCACAGCCACGCCCCCTCCCAGGACAGGCAGAATCCTTGCAAGAAGAGCCAGGTGGAGCTCTGGAGGCCGCCAGGGTCCCGGAGAGGAGCGTGATCCTGGCCCTCTTGGGCGCATGCCTAGGTTCTGCCCCTGCAGACCCCCAGCTCCGTCACTTCCTGGAGAGCCACTGCCTCAATCAGTAGGTGAAACCCATCAAGAAGACGGGCAATTGACTTGCCTGCCCAGCCTGGACTGGGCAAGTATCTCTTGGAAAGGCTCACCCTCAAGCACCACTAGAAGCCTCCAGAGCCCAGGGCCTTTGGGGGGTGGGGGGGGGCTCTTCTAGGCTCCCCCTGGTGCCAAGGCTATACCTGAGTCTCTTCCTGCAGCCCTCTGCCAGGCCCGAGACTGAACGGGAACAATAAAGTTTTTGGCAGAAAAAAAAAAGTAAGAAAGCAATCTTAACCAAGCTGAGTGTCAGTGTCCTGTGAAAAGTGGTGTCATTAGCAGCCTTACCCTGCCAAAGGTTTTGAAAGAAATAAACGTACGTAATAATATAGAAAGCGCTTAACCCAGTACCTGACTCATAGTAAGCATTTCATTAACAATGTCTTTTTTTTTTTAAGAGAAAAGAAACCATAAAGTTATTTTAAAGGGCCACGGTAGCAACGAAGGTAACTGTTATGTCAACCAAGACAGTAGCAATGACTCGGGGGCAAGGATGGTCCTAGAAAATGGGACCTGAGGCTTCCTCAGTGGAGTAGTCACTAATTTAATTAGTCAGTCATTTAGGCATTTACCATTGTTTCTATTCCAAGCACTGTGCTAGGTCTATGACTCCAAAGATAATTAAGACACTATCCTTGCCCCTGGGAGCTCACAGTCTAGTAGGGGAAGCAGATGCATAAACTTACTGTTACTCCAGAGCATAGGAAACACTGTAAGAGATATAAATCCTAAGTGGAGTCCAACATAGTCCTTAGTCACCACCCATCCCAGGTTACCTTGCATGAGATCTTGTCCCAAGAGTTCTAGTCCTTCTGTGTAAAGATTTATTTACCTCTCTAGTTAAAATGAAAATTGCCCTGAGAGAAGAATCACATTCTCACTTCCTGCCAACCAAGACCAGACTTCCCAGGGGTATAATCTGGCTGGTCTCGAGGGAGGGTCCTATCCTCAAACTCTCCTCCCTAAACCTGCCATATGACCTAATATTTCACTAAGGTTCATTCATTTGGATCATTCTTTAGGCACCTGGGACCTGATTTGGAAAGAAAACAAATTATCTTTAGAATGATTCTAATTCTCTAGATGAAAATTCCCAGAGAACAAGCCCTGAAATATATATAGCATATATTTATATCACACAGATATAAATACACACACTTATAAGCCTTCATCAAAATTCTATCAACTCTCCAAATAGTATTTCTAGAACACGATTATCATCATTATTATTTCCTTGCCTAATCATTTTCCTTCATATAGTTGTGTCTTTGGTCTCATGATGGCACCTGTGATAGGCTAGAGTTCCTTATTGTTAAAAGTACATTCATGAGCTATTCCTATAGTATTGCTGCTCTACTAATCATGAACAGCGATTAAATATCTTGTAAGCAATTTTAACATTCATCAAACTGATAATGGCAAGAAACAAATTGGAGTCTTTCAATGTTTTACCAGATGTGCTCTCTAATTCCTTATTACTCTCTATATTTCTGGAAACTATTTCTATATACAAGCCTAGCTGAAAAGAAATGTGCTCTTTGCTGCAAAAATAAAAGAACAAGTTTAAGCTGCTTGCCACCCTGAGTATAATCACAATCACATTAAAATGCAGCTCGATGGCTCATATTTTGTCTTTCCCCTCTATCAGTCAGTAAATTAATTTCTTTATAGATATGAACATCAATATTCTATTTTTGTTAAAAGTGCCTTTTTTTCAATTACTTCCTGGGAAAAGCAGAGTTACTATGGCAATCTCTGAATCTTGCACTCTACAGCTTTAGACTACCACTGTTTTATAAATGGGAAGCTATAATTTAGCTCAATTCATTTTATAAGGTATAAGAACACCCACATGTTCTTAACTGTCTGTGGCAACAATGTGATACGTGGGGGGAGGGGTTGTTGCTCAGGCCTAAAATGTGGGATGGGGAGTGGGGGAATGAATCTTTTCCTAGGGTGAATTTTTATACCCCAGCACTCAGTGAGTGCCTCAGTCACAATGGATGCCAGATAAGTTTGCTGAAAATGAATATGAAGAAGAAATTGTGTATCTTCTTGTGAATTTACCCTATGACTCCTTCCCATTAATAATCCTACTGAAGGAGAGCAGTAGGTGAAAAGGTTGTACGCTCCTTTAGGCTATGAAGAGTGGTCTCATGGCCCATGAAGACCCTGATACCTTCCCATCACAGGGCTCTGCTCAGGTCTACAGCCTCCTTTTAATGCCACATGAGGCCATTTTGCAGTTCCCCAATACCTAGATAACAAAAATCTTCTTTAACAGGTCTGCATTGACGTGGAGACATCTAAATAATCCTATTGGAAAGCCCATTTGAATGCCACTCTGTTGCAAACCATGCAGGCGGAGCTGTACCATTAGTCACCAGTGGTTACACAGATTAGTAACATCCCAGCAACTTGCATTTCACATTTAGCTTCTACATGGATGGATGGATGGCCTTTGGCGATCTCCTTTGCTTTGGATCAGCTTTTTTTTTTTTTTTTTTTTAAGATGTTATTTATTTACTTATTTGGGAGAAAGAGAGAGATAAAGTGAGCAAAAACAGGGGTAGGAGGTGGGAAGAGAGACAAGCAGACTCCCCACTGTAAGCAGAAGTCAGATGCTTAACCAAGTAAGCCACCCAGACATCCCGCCCAGTTTCTTCTTTTTACCCACTCCTCTTTCAGCTAAGCCTCAGATGGGATAGACAAAAGAAGTTCTCAATCCACATACAGTCCAGTGCTCTGCACACCAGAATGGGATCTCAGAATCCCATCTCTAGATGGGATTAAGACCAAAAGTCAACATAAAAATTTATAGGGCCTACCTTCCACTTGGAAAGACCTTCCACCTTTGGAGAGCCTTTAACAGATTTTCTTAATCTGGGGCCATGAATGAGTTTCTGAGCTCCATAAATTCTCAAATTAAGAGGCACTATTTCATCCAATTTCTAAGTAAGAAGTTATACCATTTTCCACTGGCTCCTATAAGCTCGAGACCCCCCAAATGGGTGAAGCCCACTGCCTCAGCAAGTCTAGAGTGGGCTTCAGATAGAGGCTTGGAGAGGATGGCTAGAATTCTTTGCAATAATGTCTTTAACATACTGAGAGAAAATAGCTTTCAACACGGAATTCCATTTCCAGATAGGGTTATTTTTCAAAAGTAAGGATGTTTTATAGTAAAGAATAAAGATATTTTAGAAAGATAAAGACATAGAGAAGCTTATTACTCAAATGCTACAAAAGAACTATTTAAGGTTGTACCTTGACCCTGAATGAAAAAACAGGATACAAGAAGTTACATTGAATAAAGAGATTTAGTAAACATGAGTAAATTTTTTAAAAACGGGTAATAGTAATGACTAATTCAGGGGATTAAAAATGAGGTACAGTAGAATACATAGAAAATACATAGAGAAGAATTGAGAGATTTATAGAGTTAAAACTTTTTAAGGTTCTTTTATTGTTCAGGGAATAAAGATACATATTATCTGTAGACCTCATTAAGTCGATATATGTTAAAAATTTAAGGATATCTAACACCCCTCAAAAAATTTAAAGGTATCTACTAAAATATAAATCTAATATACAATTTCCAAATGCTATAGAGGGAGGAAAGGAAGGAGTAAAGAACATCAATGTAATAGAATATATACAATGAAAGGAAAGAAAAGTTTGAAAAATAAAAAATAAAATTAAATAGTAGAAATCAATCCAAAAATATCAGAAATTATGAATATAAACAGAACAAACCAACCAATGAAAGAATCTGATTGATTTTTTTTAAAAATCCAACTGTATGTTATTTATAAGACATACTATTAAAGTACAGAACTAATAGGAGATTACATAATAACAAAGGGAGCTATTCATTAGAAATAAATAATAGTTCTGTACTTGAAACATGGAAAAAAATTACAAGGAAAAATTAATCAATCCACGGTCAGTGTGAGAATTTTTAATATGTCAGATGGATGGTAATATCTAGGATCTCCTTATAATTAAAGAGCACACATGTGACCATGAACTAGTTCACAAACTCTTAATAATATGAAATTGAGGTCATACAAACCACAGTGCATAACTATAGTACAATAAAACCAGAATTCAATTTTTTTTAAATATAGCAAACTATTTTTTACAAGAGTAAAACAAACTTACAAATAATTTAGGCACTAAAGAAAAATATAAAAATAGAGATTAGTAACTATTTAGAACACTGAAAAAACTATATATTCAAAATTGTGAGATGCTGCAAAAACAGTTTTTAGGAGAAATTTGATGTGTAACAAAAGGGAAACAGGAAGATTGACCTAAGTCTTCAAAAAAGATTACAGATGAAAATAGCAGGAGAAGCCCAAATAAAATAGTATGAAATGAATTTTATTTGTAAGCATGGAAATTAATGAAATAGAAAACAAAGAAATAACAGGATTGGTCAAAACCTTTTCTTTAAAACCTTTTCTTTAAAAATATGGAGTAAACACAGTCTTGTCTCACACTGAATGTAGCTACAATATGTGGATAGAATTCATGAAGCAGTTATTTGAGAACTCTGCAAAGTAAATGGGAGCTGGTAGATGGAGAAAAATGATTCAAATTCTAATTAGCACTCAACCAGTGGTGAAATAATCATTTTTTTTCCCCCTGCATATCCCGCAGACTGTTCTAAAGACAGCCTAAAACCCAGAAATGAATATTGGCATAGACAGAGAAGGCTCCAGAACAATACCTAAATTCAGGCTTGAAAGGCAAAAAAGGGGCTCCTGATAGGAACTGGCACCTAACACTCTGAAAGAAGAGAACTTTCCCCTCTGATCAGATGTCCTCTGGTCCCAAAGAGGAAGAGTGATTATCTGTTCTTTTCTCTCTATCATTCAATCACTTAACCCCAGATACATGTGGAGTCATAGAAAGTGTGTAACAAAGAAAGGTAAATAAATCCCCAGATTTCTGGCTGGATAATTAAAACAGGAACTCCAGGAAGCCAGATTGTACCTTGGAGATCACAGAGAGGGAAGAGCTTAGGAAAGCAACACCATAAAGTTGTTTATGAACTCATGAGCGCACTCCCAAATTGTACCTGTGTGGATCTGATCCTAAACAGCAACTAAAAAACTTTGAGAATTAAACTAGGAGATAAACCACTACCCAGGTCCCAGATTGGCCGCTAGGTGGTACATAAGCTGGACACATCTCAATGATACTGTAAAGGCTTTGAAACTGATGGCAAAATAACAACTCACAGAACGTTGGATGGAACTTTTAGCCTGAACTCAACCAGGCCAAATGCCTACTAAAACAAAAATATCAACATTCCTCCACAGAATTAAACAAGACTCAGAATTTTAAAATGTATTACTCAAAATGTTGAGTATACAATCCTAAATTATTCAGCACACAAAGAATCAGGAAAATCTTGACTCAGATAGGAAGACAATGACTAGGTATCAACACTAAGATGACAAAGATGTTTGAATTATCTGACAAAGATTTTAAAGCAGCTATTATTAAAATATTCTAACAAGTAAGGACAAACATTGTGGAAATTAACGGAAAGAGTACAAACATTCAGTGATGAAACAGAAGACTATATGTATTTACATACACATAGACAGAAAATTTAGAACAGAAAAATACAACAATCAGATTTTTAAACCCCTAGAAGAATTAAACACAGAATGGAGATGACAGAGGAAAAAGTCCGTGAACTTAAAAAGAATTATCCAGTCTAAAGAATAGAGAGAAAAAAGACTGAAAAGCTACTTTCATTAATATAATTATTAGTTATAGTTAGTCACTTAATTTATTATATTAACAAATTAGAGAAGAAAAATACATGATCATCTAAAGGTTTAAGAAACATTTGATAAAACTCAACACTTATTCATGATTTAAAAAAATAAACTTTTAGCAACATCAGAAAAGATTTATAACCTGAGAGAATATTATCACCAAAAGATATTTATAAAAGAGTAGAACCATTCTCCAAAATATTTATAAAAGAGTAGAACTATTCTCCAAAATTAGGAAGCAAAAAAGATGTCCACCATCCCTTCTATTCAACATAATGCAAGAAATAAACATCAGAACTAGTAAGTATTAGAACAAACAGGCAAAAATACCACTTAAAACAGCAACAAAAATATTAGATACCCAAAAATAAATCTTTTTTTAAATATGCAAAACTTAAATAAATATGCAAAACTTTTATTAAAAGTATAAAAGTTAACTGAAGGACATAAAAGACCAAAATTAAAGGAGAGCTATACCATTTGGACAGATGGAAAGACTAAATATCTTAAATAAGTTCACTCTTCCCAAATTACTCTTTATATATTTGCAATTCCAAATAAATTCCCAGTAGGATAGAACTTTGACATACTGCTTCTAAATTTCATATGAAAAAGTAAAATGCCAAGAATAGCCATAATAATTTTTGAGAAGGGGAAAAGGAGAAGAAAGAATGTAGTGCCATGACTAGATCTGTTTGTGGAAAGCCCCTAAAGTAGGCATAAGTAAGAAACTTCCTAGACCATATAGTACAGGTACACACAGAGACCAGTTGCCCCAGTGCTGATCCAGCAAGAACCTCATGGACAGTGTAAAAGAATTATGGTGGTATTCATACCAAGACTCCCAAATAGACCAATGGAGCAGAATACAGAGTCTAGAAATAGGTCTACAGGGATACCTGGGTGGCTCAGTCAGTTAAGGGTCTACCTTTGGCTTAAGTCATGATCTCAGAGTCTTGGGACCAAGGCTTGCATCAGGCTCCTTGCTCAGCGGGGAGCCTGCTTCTCCCTCTGCTTGCCACTACCCCTGCTTGTGTTCTGACAAATAATAATAGCTCTAAAAAAAAAAAAAAGAAATAGGTCTATATATAATAAGATTTAGACATACAACAGATATGACATTGCAGGTCAGTGGGGAAAGATCAAATCAACAAATGGTATCGGCACAACTGGCTTCCCATATAACCAAAAATTAGGTTTCTTCCTCCCATTATCAAAAAATTAAAAATTCCAAATGAATTAAAAACCATTTAAATGTTCAGAAAAGCAACACCTTAAAAAATATGTAGAGAATAACTTTATGGCTTCTACATGGGTAGTGATTTCTATAATACAAAAAATATATATAATGAAAAATACACTGAGAAATTTGACATTAAAATTAAAAGCTTCTGCACAGTAATACATATCATAAACAAAATTAAAATACAGGCCATGGGGCACCTAGGTGGCTCAGTCAGTTGGGTGTCTGCCTTTAGCTCAGGTCATGATCCCAGGGTCCTGGGATCAAGCCCCTTCATTGGGCTCCTTCCTTAGCAGGGAGCCTGCTTTTCCCTCTGCCTGCTACTCCCGCTGCTTAAGCTCTTTCTCTGTCAAATAAATAAGTAAAATCCTTAAAAACAAAAAACAAAAAAAACCAACACAGGCCACAGGAGAGTAGATATTTACAACACATAAAACAATAAAGGATTAGGGGCCCCTGGGTGGCTCAGTGGGTTAAGCCTCTGGTCATGGTTCTAGGGTCCTGGGATTGAGCCCCACATTGGGCTCTCTGCTCAGCAGGAAGCCTGCTTCCACCTCTCCCTCTGCCTGCCTCTCTGCCTACTTGTGATCTCTCTCTGTCAAATAAATAAAATATTTAAATAATAATAATAATAATAAAGGATTAGTAGTATAAACTATAAGAAATTCCTATAAATTAATGAAGACAATAAATCCTTTGAAATGCAAGTTGATACTATTTGATTAAGTTGAAGATGTTCATATCAATGACATAGCTATTCTACCTCTAGGTGTGTCCTCCAGAGAAATCCTCATACATGTACAAGAGGAGACAAGTACAGTATTGCTTATAATAAAAACATCAATGCCCATCAATCAGGACAAGGATAAAGTGACATAGTCCAATAATGGAATATTAAGCAACAGATCAAATGAACAAATGATCTCCATGTATCAACATGGATAAATCTCAAAAACATGATGTTTAGCAATACAAAAGCAAGTTACAAATGAACATATACATTATGAAACAGTTTACATAACATTTTAAAATAATGTTCTATATTATTAACAGATGCATATGCAATAAAAGTTTTAAAAATGCCTGGGAAAGATACACGCCAATTTCAGTGTGATGGTCACCTCTAGAGAGGAGAGAGAGGAATGAGATGGGTAGGGGTACTTTACCTTTATCTATTACATTTATTTGTTAAGAACAAGGAACTTAGGGAGACGTGGGAGGTTCACAGGTATCATTATTTTCTAAGCTTTGTTGCATGTTTTAATGTTTAAACAAAAATTAAATCAAAATTCACAAACCTAAGCCACTCTCTTCAGGGAATATATTAATAAAACATCTTTCCCAAAGGGTTCCCCTCTCTCTCTTTCTTCGTCTCTCCATTACTCACCAAAATTCTGGGTAGGCCTCAACTCCTCTGGAAAAGCTCCCTGACTCCTCACTCTGCCTATCTCTACCCCTCCCTTCTCTGCATCCCCATTGGACACCCCCACTGGACTCACACCCTTCTCCGTCATCAAAGCTACTAGACTGACATGTTGGGCTGAACCACAAATGACTGTTGCAGTTTCTAAGACAAAAACATTTGAATATTGGGAATGACATATGGTTCCACTGATAATTACATTTAGATATCTGCCTTTTCTACCAGACTTTGGGCCCCCTGAGTATTCATGTTAGATTCATTCCGTTGTGCAGGGGCATCAAAGGGGTGCTCAGTGCTCACTTGAATTGAACTGATCCCATTAAGGACAGGCATTCTTCTTATGCCTCTTCTTCAATCTCTTCCCTCTAGATTTAAAAGGATAGATAATTGGCACAAACATTTTTTCCACCTATATCATCAAGAAGCTCTGGAGTGGTCACTGCTAGGTCTTTGCTTCATGGAGTTCTACTTATGGAAGGAGCTAAAATTTAAATATGTGAGCAAAGAACACACAAGAGCTGCTCTACTGGGGGGCAAAAGGGATTCTTGTGAAAATGAGAAGCCAGTGTACTGCTGCAATAATGCATGATGATGCACGTCTATGTTATCTTTTCACTTATTCATTCACTTATTCATTTGTTCAGAATCAGATGCAACTTATCCAGACTTATTAGGAACAACTCAAGAATCCAAGTATATTGTGCTATTTTAACTGCCATCTTCAACTACTGCTCATTGTAAGCCTTCTCATATCTGCACAGAGAACTAACCAGAATCTTTCAACCCAGGAAGAGGAAATTACAATTGTTCTTAGTGGCAGTTGGTTTCAGGAATGAGCCAGTTTGTGCCTGCTTTACAAAGGACCAAAGGATGCTCCACTTATTTCTTCTGTTTTTATAAAGGGTTGTGTCCCATAACTGCAGTTCAAAGCAAGAGGAGATATTCTAACAAGGAAAAAGTGCATAAAATTTAAACATTATAATGAATTCTTTTTAGTATTTAAGATATTTGGAATCTTATTTAATAGCCTCAAAAGCTTGCAGCTGTTGCCTAAAATAGAATGTATGCTATCTGAATTCCAAAGAGCTGTTTTATAAGGGAAATGGAATGAATTGTAGAAAGGATTCTGAGCATAATCCTTTCTTACATCTTTGCTGCATATAAGACTATGACATTCTTAAAATTTCAAGCAGGGAAACCTGCTCTGGTTACCTTGGTGATAAACTGGGGATAAAAATTACACATAATTGCTGCTGATGTCACTACTGCCATATTGTCTCCAAGGCTACAGATTGTCTCCAAATAATTGTAATGCTTTGTGCACTGGAAGCCCACTCTGTAGGAAAAAGCTTAGTACTGCAGTTACTCTTTCTAAATCTATCTAATAAACCATCCATGGCCTCTCAGGGACTTTGGATAATTATGGAGATAAACTGGCACTGAAAATGCCTCTATCTTAAGCTATTCCAGACACACAAACATAATTTGAAAAATCTAATACAGGGAAAAGTTAGTTTCTACTATGATAGATCAGAAAATTTCCTTCTAAAATACATTTCCTTTAAATGTTAGCAAATAAAGCAAATTGCAGAAATATGTGTGTATATGTGTGTACTCTTTATGGAAAATAATGAAAAATGTGCAGCAGACTATATACCTCAGTGGTACCCTCTGACCGGGAGGATGAAGGCAGGCTTTCATTCTCTATAAGACATACATTTGTATGAAATCTAAATTTTTGCAGTCTGCATATATTATTTTTGTAATCAGATAAAATGGTACAGGTAAAACAAAATTCCTAGTCCCCAGCAGAGTTATCCTTAAATTACCAGCCTAAAACAAATGGTTTCCTAATCTGAGTGAATAAATGAGCCATTTATAAAGGCCACATTTCTTCCCTCTGACCTGCTTTCATTTGTAAAAGCAGTCCCCAGTGAGCTCTCTGTGCAATCACACTCAGCCACAGCACAGTTACTCTCATATGTTACCTTATGCAAAAACCAAGAGTCTCTTTGAGAATCAACAACGAATGTATAAGGATTCGACCACGTCTGTGTATGTGAGCCATGGATGCTGACTGCCCAAGAGCTCACCACAAAACAGCTGTGGTCAGTGAAAAACACCATTAAATTTTAGCTTCTTGGGAAATTCTATTCAAAGCATAATATACTCGAAAAACACTCCAGTAATGATGTCATTAACAATAACAATCATTAGAATAGAGTATCTGTACTTCCAAAGCCATCAAACCTGCTAGGAAACCTGAGTTTCTAGGTGAAACTGGAGCCCTGGATTTAATTGCTCACCTGACCGACACACAGAGCAGGGGCCTTCCACTCAGCCCTCTCCAGGTGCTGCAGGGGTCTTGTGCTGCTTGATGACACCCAGTTCCAGCAGTGACCTTGTCAGCAGGACATTTTCCACTAGAGCAAAACAGCGCTAGTGCTCACTGTATCTTAGCTGCCCTTGCTTGCCTAAGCAGCAGGTTTTGCATTGTGACAATTTACCTCTGAAGCCCATTTACCATATAATGATGAAATGGCCCACATCTGGGGGTTCAGTAGGGGGACTCATGGACCAATCTTCATCTTTTAGACTAAAATATACAGAAATTGGTGATAGGAACTTTGAGGCAAATAAATAATTTATAAAGCCAAAACATAGTCCTTTGTATCACAGAGTCCTGATTCTTTTTCTGCTGGTGAAATTTACATAGGCAACTGCAGCTATGAAAGAGAATGGAGATCAAAGAACTACGTTTACAAGAAAAGCAATGGGATATATTGAGCAGGCATCATATTATCCACCTGTGAAGAACTGAATACTAACTTCTACTTGTCTTTTGATGGTCATCACTTTCAGACTCTAATAATGATGTAATGAGTTATTTTTGTGCTTCCTTTAATTGGCTATTTACGTGACTACCCCCACACTTACAACCTAATTACTGCTACAGACTGTACAATTAAGAAGGCACAACTGTTAGGTTACAGGATTTGCACACCATATAAAATGTTTTCTCATTTTACCAAAGTCGATTCTGGAAGCTCTTAGTTAACCATAGCATATAGGTTCCACTCTAGAAAGCTCTTTAGGACATCATGAGACCAGAATTAATACAGCTTGGGTTTTATGAACAAGTAGTCTATAAGTAACAGAGGACTCATTCATTTACTCCAAGGTTCTCTAAATGACCCATTTATTTGCCATTTCAATGGATGATTGTAGGAATACTTCAGTCAGGACTTGATCCCACACTAGTTTCTGCATCACCCACTCCAGACTTGGGCAAAAACCTCTTTCTGTGGCAGTGGGTACAGACAGGCAATTTATACCAGCTCTTTGTATAACTTCATTTGTCTAAAGTGAAAATTACTACTCCAGGAATAAAATTGATAAGTGATCTATGAATGACCCCTTCAAGAAGATGACATTGGCTAGCATGAAAAAATATGGAACTGCAACTCCAAGGATCTTCACTCATTGCAGAAAGGAGAGCAGCTTGGATTTAGCAAAGATTATACAATTCTGCTGTTAAAAAACCATAAATGATGATTTATGGTTTATGAAGGTTATTTATTATTTATTTAAAGATTTTATTTATCTATTTGAAAGAGAGAGATAGAGAGCACAAGCCAGAGAGGGGGCAAAGGGAGAGGGAGAAGCAGACTCCTCACTGAGCAGGGAGCCCCACACGGGGCTTGATCCCAAGACCCCAAGATTATGACCTGAAGAGAAGGCAGACACTTAACCAACTAAGCCACCCAGATGCCCCATGATGGGGATTATTTAAAGCTTCATAACCACTGTAACTATATGCAGATACTCAAAAGTAATTTTGTTTTGTTTTGTTTCGCTTTTCCTGTGTGAAAAAAAATACACTATTTAAGGTGAAAATTTTTCCTTTACCTTCATAAAATGTCCATCTTAATCCATTTTTTGTTTTGTTTTCTGCACAGATTTTACTGGTTTTACAATACTGTTTTCTGCAAAGCATGAAACAATTCCTTAATAAACATGCCTCAGAAGTCAAAACGAAAGGCAAGAAAAACATTCTTGCCCTAACTATGAGTACTACTCACAAACATTCTAAAATAAGGCAGTACTAAACTAATATGTGAATAGGAAGTTCAAGAGGCCCTAATGCTATGTCTTTATAGATAAAACAAAATAAAATGGGTGCAGCTACCTAGTATATAGAACACAGTACACATGAAATACGACATAGTAATGCTAATGATTCAATTAAACCAAGTTCCAAAATAAAGTGTAGGAAGGAGACGACAACATTTGGAAATCTGGGATGAAACAAGATTGACAGTAACCAGAGACATGTGCAACTTTCAGTATCTCACTTGGTGGACTCTATCCTAAGACATCGAAAAGTCTGGAAACAAACAGAAAAGCCTGTTTACTTTGTTTAAACCAAAATGTTCCAAATGCACCAGATCACAGCAACTTTCATAAATCATAGCTGCTGTTGTTGTTTTTAAGATTTTATTTATTTGACAGAAAGAGAGACATCACAGGTAGGCAGAGAGGCAGGCAGAGAAAGAGGGGGAAGCAGGCTCCTCACTGAGCAGAGAGCCCAGGCAAGGCTTGATCCCAGGACCCTGAGATCATGACCTGAGCCAAAGGCAGAGACTTAACCCACTGAGCCACCCTGGGTTGAGGTCTCCCTGTTGTTGTTTTCAATTAGCCTATTTAAACCTTCTATGAACCAGTGTTTAAATCTGGGAGAGGCTGGCTTAGGACAATAATAATAATAAATCAGTATTCTTTAAAGCTCTCAAATAGTTAATAGGCAAAATGTTAAATGAGGGCCTGGCAGAAACTGGAGCTTAGGAAAGTGGATTTATTTTTCTTTGAACAGTAGAATTATAAAATGGAGAAATAATACCTTCTGCTTTGGCAACATTTTGATGCCAAAAAGGAAAATCATGTTCCATAATTAACAATCCTATTACCTGGAGCCTAAGGTCACAAGAAAATAAAAAAATAGAATTGAGTAAAACTATACATAAAACAGTGTTAAGATTTATTATTAAGAGATATTAATATGTTTTATGAAGAAAATCCTATTTTCCTTTGCTTTCTTTTCTTTTTGATAGATTCATTTTTTAGGTCAAGCTTATTGAATCCTGACATTCGGCAAAACTCACCCTCTTTAGGTGTACAGTTTTGTGCATTCTGACAGACATACCGAGTCATGTAATCGCCATCAGAATCAAAATACAGAACATTTCCATTACTCCAAACAGTTGTCTGGTGCTCCTCTGTGGTAAATCTCCAACCCCACTCCTATGTCTTTCAGTTTTAATTCTACAGAATAATTTCCCGGGCACTCTACAGCACCATTCATTCAATATTTACTGAGTGCCTGCTAACACCAGCCACTGTGCTGTATGGAAGTGAGACTATAAAGAGAAAAGAAGCCTTGTCCCCTTCCTCAGAAAGCTCCCAGAGATAAGCTGGACAAAGGTCTCCTGGTTGTACTGAGAAAAACCTGTTTCAAATAGCTTGAGCAAAAGGAGTTTTATTTAAGGCTATAGCACTCCGGTGAACCTGAAAACAAAACTTACATTCAAACAGGCCCCAAGTGAACCAGACTGGGAGCAAAAAAAAAAAAAAAAAAAAAAAAGGCAAGAAATTTGGATTGGATCCCTACACCATATTGTCTCACCAACTCCTGAAGTTACCTAGCTTCTCTCTCTCCCCTACTCCCACTCCCTCCCAGCTTGCTCTACTTATCCAGCTTCATATAGATCCAATGTAGCCACCCCAGCCCCAACTCTTTCCAACCTTTCAGCTGATACTGCTACAGACTGAATGTTTGTGTCCCATCCCAGAAATTCATACATTGAAATCTAATCCCCACTGGCCTGTGGGAGATGAATAGATCGTGAGAACAGAACAATCATGAAGGGGATTAGGGCCTTTAATAAATCCCACAGAGGTCCCCCACTCCTACCATTTGAGGACACAGCAACAAAACAGCTGCCTATGAATGAGGAAGCAGGCTCTCCTCAGACACCGAGTCTGTTAGCACCTTGATCTTGGACTTCCCAACCTCCAAAACTATAAGAGATAAATTTCTGCTATTTATAAGCCACCCAGTCTATGGTATTCTATTATACCACCAATTGGAACAACCTTCTATGTCTCAGTTAAAATTTCCAAAGGGGAAATCTGATTGGCCCTTAATCCATGGCTCCCCCATTTAAAGTGGGGATCTCCAAAGATATTTGCAAATGATATATCCAATAAGGGGTTAATACCATAAAAATAAAGAACTTATACAACTCAACATCAAAAAAGCAAACAATCCAATTAAAAAATGGGCAGAAGACCTGAACGGACGTTTTTCCAAAGAATACATACTAATGACAAATAAGACACATGAAAAGATGCTCAATATCACTTGTCATCAGGGAAATGCAAATCAAAACCACAATGAGATATCATCTCACACCTATCAGAATGGCTAAAATCAAAAAGACAGGAAATAAAAAGTATTGGCGAGTATGTGGAGAAAAAGGAACTCTCTTGTATTATTGGTAGGAATGTAAATTGTGCACTGTGGCAAACAGTATAGAGGTTCCTCTAAAAATTAAAAATAGAAATACCGTATGACCTAATAATTTCACTACTGGGTATTTACCAAAGAAAATGAGAACACTAATTCAAAAAGATATATGCACTTGTATATTTCCTGCAGCATTATTTCTAACAGTCAAGATATGGAAGCAACCTGAGTGTCCATCAATAGATGAATGGATAAAGAAGAGGTGGTATATACACACAATGGAATATTGTAGAGCCATGAAAAGGATGAGATCTCAGGGCAGTTAAGCATCTGACTCAGTCAGTTAAGCATCTGACTCATGATTTTGGCTCAGGTCATGATCTCATTAGTAATGAGATGGAGCCCTGCAGTCTGGCTCTTCACTCAGCGGGGAGTCTCTTGAAGTCTCCCTCTACCCCTCCCCCCACTCACCTGCACACTCTAAGTAAATAATAAAAATCTTAAAAAAAAAAATGAGATCTTTCCATTTACAACAACATGGGTAGACCTAGAGAGTATTATACTAAGTGAAATAAGTTAGACTAAGAAAAGACAAATACCATATGATTTTATTCATATGTAGAATCTAAAAAAGCAAATGAATAAATGAACAAGCAAAAAGCAGAATCAGACCTATAAATACAGAAAACAAACTGGGGATTGCCAGAGGTAAGGGTTTGGAAGTATGGGCAAAATGGGTGAAGGGGAGTGGGAAATACAGACTTCCAGTTATGGAATGAATAAGTCATGGGAATAAAAGGTATTTTATACAGCATAGGGAATATAGTCAATGAAATTGACTGTAATAGTTGATATGGTGACAGATGGTAGCTACATTTATGGTGAGCACAGTATAATATAAAGTATGACAGTATAACATAAAGATGTTAAATCACTATCTAGTATACCTGAAACTAATGTAAAACTGTGTGTCAACTATATTAAAAAAAATTTTTTTTAAGAGAAAGAGAGAGAGAGAGCATGAGCAAGAGGGAGGGGCAGAAGAGATGGAGAAGCAGGCTCATTCATCACTGAGCAGGGAGCCCAATGCCAGGCTTGATCCCAGGACCCTGGGATCATGACCTGAGGTGAAGACAGATGCTTAACCAACTGATCCACCTAGGTGCCCCTAAAAAATTTTTTTAATAATAAAAAAACGTTTTAAATAAAATAAGTGGGGTCTCCAGGCCTCTTTTTACTACCTTTGGCCTAGGAAATTGGGGTCATTTCAAGCTTAGAAATATTTTCTTTTTAAGATTTATTTATTTTAGAGAGGGAGTGTGTGCACAAATGAATGGAGGTGGGGGTGGGGTGGAATCTCAAGCAGACCCCCTGCTAAACACAGAGCCTGATGCAAGGCTTGATCTCACAACCCTGAGATCATGACCTGAGCAGAAATCGAGAGTTAGACACTGAACCAACTGACCCACCCAAATGCCCCTCAAGCTTGGAAATATCTTATCCTAGGAATAAGGCAATTATCACAAAAAGTATTTATTAGACTAACATTATGTAGTAAATGCATACAAGAGTCCAGTCCTTGGTGGGTTTGAAGATTTCATAGAGGAGGTGATATATTAGCCGGGTTTTAACCAATGCAGCTAGTGGCAGGGTCCGAGGGTAATGTGGAAGATGGAGTATGTGAGAGCATTCCAGGCTGAGGATATGGTATGAAAAACATGAAGAACCATGCAAGAGCATATCTTCTTTAGGGAACTTAATTTGATATAATTGGAGAGCAGGATACATTTGGACAGTGACAAGAGAAAACAAGTAGAAAAGAGAATATGAAGGGCCTTACAGGCTATAGCAAGAGATCTGAACTTCATCCTAGAAGTTCAAAGTCCTATAAGTTCAAAGATTTGAGGCAAAAGAAAGACTCTACATTTGTTGATATAATAAACTTAAGAACTCAGAATCCCAAAGTCCCAGAATTCTCAGAGCCCTCCCTTTTCCCAAGAGAGAAATGCAGAAAGATTGCTCCAGGCTAAATCTCTCTGTTAATTACCAGCTGAAGCTTTCATCCCAAACCCTGGGATAGTCACTGGGTGAGGTGGGCCAGACTTCAGAGAGCTGAGAGGACCCCTTCTTACTTGGCTCCAGGAAGCCTGAGTAACCTCTTTGGATCCTTCCTGGAGACTCACTTTTACATCTTGACCCTCTTGAGCTTGCACCCTGGATGGCAAAATAAATTGATCCCAAGGGAAATACATATACCTCACCACCCCCATCTAAAAGAAAAGGGAGAAAAGAGTAGTTTACCCAGTGCTCCTTCCCGTAACGGTTAACATCTCCCCGCTATGGCTCTGTCCCTACTGTGGTCTTACTGCATCCACTGCCTGGGCCCACTCCTTGTGAGTGAGTGGAATAAATGGGGGAAATTTGGGATCTCTCGAGAGTGTTGAGGGCTCCAGTGGTGACAAGACTAGATCAGTCTTTCATTAAAAAGGCTGACAGTGATCTAAAGAATGAATTGCAGAGTTTGACTGTGGAGACTGGGAGACCAGTTGGGGGTACTGTTCCAATGGCTTGGGTCAGATGTTGATGAAGGACCACACTAGAGCAGTGGTATAGGGCTTGGAAAGCCTATAAGCTTGGAAAGCTTAAGCCTTAGGGAGCATCAGAATCACCAGCAGGTCTTGTTAAAGCACAGACATGTGGGCCCACCCCAAGTTTCTGATTCAGTAGGTCTGGGTTAGGAATTGAGATAATGCATTTCTACCATGCTCTCCAGTAATGCTGATGCTACTGGTACAGGGACCAAGCTTTGAGAACTACTGGAAGAGCACAGTCAATGCACCAAGTCAAAAATGAAGTGTTTTCTTGTGTCCCCATTTAGAAAAGTGGTTATGGCCTTTGCGCTAGGGGCATTAAGATAAAATGTAGAACATTAATAGTCCCTCACCAGTCAGCAAGGTTCCTATACACAAAAAGCTATTATCACATTGCTATATACTGAACCTCGGTACATAGTCACCCAAATCTACCAGTCCTCACACCAAATTCTGAGACTACATTCGAAGCAATTTGAAAACAAAGCAATTTTAAGGAAGGTTTCAAAATTTCATTATAGGCAGAATCCAAGTCACCGTTGGGCATAAAGCCATTAAATTTGGGTTTTCAGTGGTCAAAATTCTCATTATGATTTAGCAATTTTCACAATTTCTTAGTAAGACCAGATAAGTAGCACTAATATATCGCTTTTCACAAGATAACTCAGCTTCAAGAATTTCTGGGTTCATCGCGTGTTAAAATGGTTCATTCCAGTAACTCTCAGCATTGGGCCACGCTGTACTCTACCCACTGAGCCAGACTCCACACAAGCAGAGGCAGCAGATGGAGGAGGTTGAAAGTATCAAATACCAAAGTATGAGCTTTACTAGGCCACCTCCCCTCATAATTTAGACCCTTCTGTTGGAGATTTGAAAATATATTCTAGACAGATGACATGTTAACAGAATCATTTCATGGTTCAGCGTCCTCTCAGCATGATTTATCTATATCTGTGGGCACCGGAGGATCCCTAGTCAAGAGATTTATGAGCTACCTATATAATTCTATTCTGTTGAAAGGAAATGTGTGCATTATTGAAAAAAAATGATAATATTTATTTTAAGATTATGCCATTTTCCACTTAGAAGCTTTAAAGCTAAAACATGTTCACCACTTTCGTATCCCCAGTGCCCCATCCACGTCTTTACCCCATTAGCAAATACTAAAATAGTACCTTGATGAGAAAAGGAAGAGGACCTCCTCATTTCTAAACTCTTGGACAGGACTTAAGCTTAGAAGACTGAGTATAAATTCCAAACCTGCTACTTAGTAGCAATCTTTATGGGCTTCAGTTTCCATATCTAGAAAATAAATTAAATACTTATTTATTTAAAAAAAAAAAAAAGGGCGCCTGGGTGGCTCAGTGGTTAAAGCCTCTGCCTTCAGATCAGGTCATGATCTCAGCGTCCTGGGATGGAGCCCTGCATCGGGCTCTCTGCTCAGCAGGGAGCCTGCTTCCCCCTCTCTCTCCGCCTGCCTCTCTGCCTACTTGTGATCACTCTCCTGTCTGTCAAATAAATAAATAAAATCTTTAAAAAAAATAAATAAGAAAAAAATAAGAAAATAAATAATTCCTTCCAGAGTCTTAGAATTAATTGAGATAAATATACATGGGGGTGCCCGGGTGGCTCAGTTGGTTAAGTGTCTGCCTTGGGCTCAGATCATGATCCCAGGGTCCTGAGATTGAGCCCCATGTCAGGGAAAGCCTGCTTCTCCCTCCGCTCTACCTCTCCCCACACTTATGCTTGTTTCTCTCTCTCTCTCTCTCCAATAAATAAATACCTTTTAAAATTTAAAAAAAGCTTAAACAAATAAATAAATACCTATGGCAACAGCTTATAAATGGTGAAGTATTAACCAACTCCATGATTGTAGAACTAGTAGTAGTAGCAGTAGTGTTAGCTGGAGTAAAATATCTTTTCTTCTCTTCTCTCACATTTACCATACAAGCTCAGCTAAACAAAGGTTGATGAAATAAACAACGAAAGTTACCAAATGTCTAAGTCCATACAATAACCATGAGTTATAGCTCCCTAGGTGAACACCGCCTTCCCTTGGGCCACAGCTCTGACCCCACAGCCCCACCAAGTTCTATCCTCAGCTGCCATTCCAACAACACTGCCAACAACTGGAGGCAACACAAAATGGTGGCTCCAGCAGTCACTGTCAGGCTATGGCAGACTTCCATGCAGGGCAGAGCCACAAGGACAGGAACCTCCATTGCGCAAGTTGTTGGATACTACAGGTTAAAACAGCATTGAGTTTAAGACCAAGGAACAGCAAATTGAAATCCAAAATCTGAGAAAACAGGCCAAGGGAGAAAGAAACAAATACCTCAGATCTAAGCAGCTATGTGCCCAGAGTGTATAAAAGCTGAGCAACATTTAGAGTAAAAACATGATTTTATGTCTCCATCACCCTATCATTGTCAGTCGCTCTCATCCAAACCCTAGTCCTGTTTCTCTTACAACAAACTCACTAGTTAGTTCTTGTTTCTTTTTATAATTTTTTTCTTTTAACACAAGTAATATATAAATATATCCTCCACGTAAAAAACTGAAATAATACAGAAGTATAGAATCAAAGTAAAAGTGCTGCCTCTCCTCAGGGGAAAGCATTGTTAGGAGTTGGATGTATATCCTTTGAGTCTTTTCCATTTCATGTCCATTCAAATATGCAGAGATTCACAGTAACTTGACCATACTGTACATAACAATCTGCAACTTGATTTTTTCCATTTAGTACTGAGTTTTTGGAACAGTTGTTCTCGAAGCGTGGACCCCAGACCAGCTGCATCATTATCACATAAAACTTGTTTAGAAATACTAATTCTTCTGCCCTGCCACCAACACCAGATCTCCTGAATCAGAAACTCAGGGAATAAGCCCTGAAATCTCTTTTAACAAGTCCTACAGCTGGTTCTAATGCACACTAAAGTTCGAGAACCTCTATTTTTGAAATCTTTCCAGGTTGGAACATACAGATCTATACATTCTTTTTAATGGATGTATGTCATTCCATAGACTGTATATATCATAGCTGTTTAGCCATTGTTCTCCTGACAGTTTCTCCTAAGACAAAAACTACAGCAATGAACATTCATATCATGAACTTTTGTGGTATGTCTATAGATAGATTGCTCAGAGTGGAACTGCTATGCCAAAGTGGTTTTTTTTTTTCAGATTCTGATACTATCAAGTTGCCCTCCAAAAGTGTTTACCAGTATTCCCATCAAGGGTGATAGTGCTTGTTTCTCCACATTCTTAACAACAGTTATTAGCAGTTTTCCTCAGTTTTACCAGTCTGATGAGTGAAACAGAAATGACATAGTAAAATCACATGTTACCAAGGGGTTCAGGGTAAGTTCACGTTCTAAAGTGGTAAAGTGAAAACCATGTACAGTCAAAATTACTTTGAAGATCTCTGAAGAATAGCTACTTTGGAGACCTACACACTCACTCCAGATATGGACAGCTCATCCGACTTTTTCCCAGGCTGTTTCTGGAGATCAAGATGACATGTTTGAGGACTTTGTCATAAGAAAAGCACTCATCTGAGGCGCCTGGGTGGCTCAGTGGGTTAAAGCATCCACCTTCAGCTCAGGTCATGATCTCAAGGTCCTGGGATCGAGCCCCACATCGGGCTCTCTGCTCGGCAAGAAGTCTGCTTACCCCCCCCCCCTCTCTGTCTGCCTCTCTGCCTACTTGTGATCTCTCTCTCTCTCTCTGTCAAGTAAATAAATAAATAAAATCTTTAAATAAAAAAAGAAAGAAAAGCACTCATCTTTATCTTTTTTTTAATTATGTTATGTTAGTCACCATACTGTACACCATTAGTCTTTGATGTAGTGTTCCATGATTCATTGTTTGCATATAACACCCAGTGCTCCATGCAACCCATGCCCTCCTTAATGCCCATCACCGGACTCACCCATGCCCCCACCCCTCTCCTCTCTAAAACATTCAGTTTGATTCCCAGAGTCCATAGTCTCTTATGGTTCATCTCCCACTCTGATTTCCCCCCCTTCATTTTTCCCTTCCTTCTCCTAATGTCCTCCATGCTATTCCTCATGTTCCACAAATAAGTTAAACCATATGATAATTGACTTTCTCTGCTTGCCTTATTTCATTTAGCATAATCCCCTCCAGTTCCAACCGTGTTGATATAAAAGTTGGGTATTCATCCTTTCTGATAGGCTGAGTAATATTCCATTGTGTATATGGACCACATTTTTTTTATCCATTTGTCTGTTGAAGGGTATCTTGGTTCCTTCCACAGTTTGGCTATTGTGGACATTGCTGCTATGAACATTGGGGTGTATATGGCCCTTCTTTTCACAGCACACATCTTTAAACACCAGACTCACACTCCATGAGGAAGGAGTCTCTCACATCAAGAAGCAGCCTGTGAAATATGCAACCAGGTAAGCAAACAGCAACTCCCCAGCTCACACCTTACCTTCACCCAGGCAGAACCGCTCCACCTTAAGCCTTCAATTGAATTGGATTCAGGTAACTTCCGTGCCCCTTTGAAGCAGCTCAAGTGTGTTCCATTGTTTTCTCTTACATTTTCTTGATTATTATGCATACTGATTTGAACATTTTAAGCACATTTTCAGGTTTTTAATGGCCATTTGTATTTCACAGAAGGCCAAGTTTTAGCTTTTGCCTTTTTCAATTGGACTACTTTTATTCTTACTTATTTGAAGAGGTTCTTTATATATTTTGGACATTAATTTTTTATGTTATGTATACTGCAAATATGTTCTTCCATTTGAGTATTATTCATTTGGTATTCCTTCATACACTCGCATTATTTACCTGATTCCTATGTCTTTCCAACTAGATGACTATAAGACTAAAGAGCAGTGAGTGTGCCTTATATTTTAAAATGTATCTCCTCACTCCTCCAGCCCCCAAGTTTATAGTAGAGTTACAAATAGTTTGATGTTCAATAAACTGAATGAATTATTATATAGGAAAGTAAAGTCTTAAGCACATAACCACATATTACTCAATATTTAATAGTCTGAGCAGTTTCCATTAGGATTCCTTCTTTCAAACACTCTGTCCACTGTCCACTATTTTACATTATTACCATCAGAAGAAACCTGTTAGGAACCATATAAGACTGTTTAAAGCTTTGTAGACCTTCCTTTAATTTCTGACTCCATGGATGAGAATTTGTCATAACTAGGAAAAATGAACTCATTAGAGATCCCTCGTTATTATGATGCTTCCCTAAAACTTGGGCCTTCCTTCCCTCGCTTGTATCAGTCCTTCCACTTCCTTCATGACAGAAAAAAAGAATGGTAAGCATACTTCTATACACAAAGCAATGATTTTTGTAAACACAAAAACTGTTAAGAAATAGATGAGCCATAGAAAGAATAACTTAAAAGGGGCACCTGGGTGGCTCAATCAGTTAAGTGTCCAGCTCTTGGTTTTGGCTCAGGTCACGATCTAATGGGTCATGAGATCAAGTCCTGCATTGGGCCCCACACTCAGTGCACAGTCTGCTTAAGATTCTCTGTCTCTGTCTCTGACCCTGTCCCCATTCAGGCATACATGTGGGCACACACTCTCTCTCAAATAAACAAAATCTTTTTAAAAAGTTTTTTTAAAGAATTACTTAGAAGTATTCTAAAAGCAGTCATAACTTCCTATAGATATACTACAAAAATATAGTTAGTTTATAATAAGCAATAAACCAAATCAATCAGTTATCTAGAAATCTATTTCTTTAAACTCAGGGAGTATACCAGGAAATGGATTAAATAGATTAAAGTTAGTTTAAAAACTAAAATTAAATGTGTTATTGACTTTCAATGTATTTTTATAGCCAAGGTGGGCATTCAATCTATTACTCTATAAAATCCAAAAATTAATCTTGTATTAGCCAACCCACCAGAAAGCTATACATGTGAACTGCATTGTTTTATTAATTTCAACTGAATTTTTCTTTATAGTCATGATGACAATCTATACCGAAAAACTATTGTTGGATTTATCATAAAGATGATAGTGAAAACACTGTCTACTATGTTACCCATCTTGAGAACATGGCTTGTTTTTATTCTTCTGAGCACTGCAAATTGTGCAGCTGAATGTATTTTGCTTTTTGGCTTGGCAGCGAGAAAGCTCAAAAACAAATGAGTAGTCCATGAATGAGTAAGAAATTTAGGTATGCCTTTTGTTTATCAACCTCACCTTGGCTTAATCTTTTTCCTATTTTTGTTTTCTCTCTGTGCAAAATTCCTTTCCTCACAAATTTCATCTGGTTGTATAGTCTGTGTTCTCGTAAATGGTTTTAAATACTTTTGGGAATGAGCCAAGTGATAGATAGAGTGGATAGCTCCAAGATAGATGGATGGAGTGATGGATAGCTAACTAGAGAAAAGAGAGACATCAAGGTATAAGAGTGGAAGCTAAAAGTAAACCTCCAGTAGAAACACAGATTTTGTTCAATCTACAAAGCCTGGCATTACCTGGGCCATAATCCAACCAGGGGCCTAAGGTCCTTGAACTCCCTGCCTATCTCCATCTACCTTGAAGCTCCTGGTTTTGACATATGACTTGTCGGCTCCTTCACTTTGTTTCCTGGACCCTACCTCATCTAAACCTTGACTGTACTCTGCTTATAACTACCTACATCTTGGCATGGAGACCTAGGTCCCTGTCTAATTTGCTGATTTTGGAACCTGCTATGCTATAATTCCTCCCAAATGCACATATGATATAGGTTTTTATCACATTTACCTTCCAAGCTATACAGAAAAGTGCTTTCTTTTAGAATCTTTTTGGAACACATGAATCTTTTCAGAGTGTTAGAGTCTCCAGTGGTGTGATTTATAGGAAAAGAATTCATAATTCTCTGAAGTTGAGGCCAAGACTTAAAAATCTAGAGGAGCTACATATTCTTTGTCTATCTCCGACCAGAGGAAGACTGGGAGACAAGGACAAAAGAGTCCTCCATTAGGAGGCAAAAAAAAAGCTAAATAAAGAGATTGAGTCCTGACAGCAAAACCCAATGGCTTTCTGGTTTATGATCATAGCATTCTAAATATGAATCTGTAAAATCTTAAGAAGGCTTTTTAAAACACTGCCCTCATCAATGATCTCTTCTCACATATCTTCATTTTCATCTCCACTTGCCCTTCTGCCTAACCTGATATTCCCATATGACAGGTCCTTTCACTGCCAAGCTGTGCTCACTGCCCTCAAATCCACTTACAGTTTAACTTTTGCCACTGGCTCTGGTCCTCAAGCCGCCACTACTCTCTTGCAAAATCAGGCCATCACCATAGGTCTCCTAAATGTCAAATCAATAAAAATCCACTTCCCAATTTTCATTTTATTTATCCTTGTAAGTGCATGTGACAGTAGCAATTATAGTAGCTACTAATTATTGAGCACCAACTGCATGCTAGGGAACTTTGCCACATCATTTCTTTCCCTCAAAGCACCCAATAATGTTCATATTATCTCAGCTAAGAGAATTCACACTAAGAGAATGCCAAATCACACAACCAGCAGGTGGCAGATTAGGGATTCAAACCCAGGAATGTTGGAATGTTGGAATGGTAGTTTCAAGGTGGCTGCAAATTCGCTGCCACCACTCTACTAGTCAATTCTCAATCTCTTACTTGACTCAGGAGCATCCGATACAGTTGATTATTCTCTCTCTTTCAACTCCTCCTTTGGCTTCTGGAACACCACCCTCTTCCAGTTATTCTCTTGCCTCAATGGCCACTGCTTCTCAAATTCCTTTCCCGGTTTCTCTCCATCTTTTCCATTTCTAAATGTGGAACTAGCCTTTAGGACCTTTTACCTTCTTCATCTACATCCACTGCCAGGGTAAAGACTACTAGACCCATGAGATTAAATGTCATGTACACTCAGGACGCCTGGGTGGCTCAGTTGGTTAAGCATCTACCTTCAGCTCAGGTCATGATTCCAGTGTCCTGGGGTCAAGCCCCATGTCAGGCTCTCTGCTTCTCCCTCCCCCTCTGCTGCTCCACCTGCTTGTGTTCTCTCTCTCTGTCAAATAAATAAAATCTTTAAATATCACGTACACTCTGATGACTCCTACATTTAGGCCTCCAGTCCAGATGTCTCCATGGAACTCCAGACTCCTGTGTCTCACTGCTTACTCATTATCTCTATTTGGATGACAAATTTTCATCTCAAACTTAATGTCTGAAACAAAAGTCTTGATTCCTGCCCTATCCCCAATCACGTCATCTCCTCCCACAATCACCCCTACCTCAGAAAATGGAAATTCCTACTTTTTAGTTTCTCCAGCCAACAACCTTGAAATTTTCACCATGTCCTCTTTTTCTCTCATGTGCTATATCCAACCCATCAGCAATCCTATCAACTCTGCCTTCAATTTATATCCATAATCCAACTAGTTCTCACCACATTCACACCTTGATCCAAGTTGCCATTCTCTTTTACCCAGATTATTACAGGTAAGAACCTCTTACCTTGTCTCTCTACCTCTACTCCTACCACGCCCCTTCCTATTCACTAGTATTCCAGTCTCCAAGTAGTATCCAGATCTTTAAACAGAAGTCACTTCCTATCACTTCACTACTCCAAACTCATAATGGCTTTCTATTTCATTCATAGAAAAATCCAAAATCATATGGGGGACTTAGGCCTTACTAAGTCTGTCACCAGTTCTCTCTCTCTTCCATCACCTCCTACCTCTCTCCCTTTCTCTGTGTTCCAGCTGCCTTGGCCTCCTTACCACCCCTAAAATGAGCCCTCCTCCTTCCTATTTCAGAGCCTTTGCTCTTACTCTTTCCCTAGGCATGGCTTGCTCCCTCACTCCTTTTAGACTCTTACCTTTACCTTATCAGACAGGTTTCTCTCAGCACCTTGTATGATAGTAAATCCCACCCAGCTGTCACTCTCTATTCCCTTTATCCCACTTTCCTTTCTTTAGTTCAGGCACCTATCACCACCTAGCATAGTATATACTTTATTTATTATTTCTTTCCCCCCTTATAAATATAAACTCCATGAGGACAGGGAATTTGTTTTGTTCACTGCTCTGTCTGATACAGTGCTTGATCACAATATACACTTAAGTTAATTGAATAAGCTAATTCTAAGCATCAGCTCAAGCTCCATTTTTAAGTAGGTCACTATTTACACATATGCTCCTAAAGACCTGAAACAGTTTTAATTAGGAAGCTCTTACATTTTGCCAAACTCATTTGGCAAACATTTTTACCCTGGGGTCATTCTTTCCCTATGTGTAATTGTGTGCCAGGTACATTAATTTGTTTTCGACTACTTTCCAGTTGGAGAGTGTATCTTTACCAAGCCATTAAACTCTTTCCTTGTTGATATACATACGTAGTTACAGTTGGGTTTTTTTTTCCTTTTTAATAAACACGGAAATGCCAACATGTGAACTTTAGGAAGGAAGTGAAGGGTAGGGCCAGAAGAAACCCCACAAACTCCAGGGAACTGCATCATCATCAAGGCAAACATGCAACACACTTTCCATTTGTTCCTTTAAAGTCATTAGAAGAATGATGAGCTGTGCCAGATCACGGTAGACCACCAAGGCAGGACTGATACCAAATCTAGTGATGAATGGGACAGGTCAATTTCCCTACATTTAGCTCTCCTGCCACTGAAGCTGAACTTAGGAGACAGAATATGTGAGATTCAGCCATGCATCTCTCTTAATTAGCCATATCACCTCAGAAAATTCACTTCTAGCCTCTGGGCTAGAGGCTGCTTATTGCTGCATTGGATTATATCAGTGATTTTAAATGTTTTTGGGTCCTAGACCCCTTTCGGAACTATAAGCCACTGTATTCGTTTCCTAGGGTAGGTCTGCCATAACAAAGTACCACAAACTGGATGGCTTAAAACAACAACAGAAACTACTTGTTTCACAGCTCTGGAGGCCAGAAGTCCAAAGGCAAGGTGTCAGTAGGACCATGCACCCTTTGAAACCTGTAGGGGAAGGATTCTTCCCTGCCTTTTCCAGCCTGGGGTAGCCCCAAATGTTCCTTGGCTTCCCAGCATAACTGCAATCTTCACATGGTGTTCTCTCTGTATCTCATACTGTCTTCCCTCTGTATGTCTCTCTCTGTGTGTCCAAATTAACCTCTTTTTTATAAGAACACCAATCATATTGGATTAGGGCCTACCCTAATGATCTCATTCTAACTTAATTATCCCAGTAAGACCTTATTTCCAAATAAGGTCACATTCTAAAGTACTGAGGGTGGGCGCCTGGGTGGCTCAGTTGGTTGAGCAACTGCCTTCGGCTTGGGTCATGATCCCGGAGTCCCGGGATCGAGTCCCATATCGGACTCCCGGCTCTGCGGGAAGTCTGCTTCTCCCTCTGACCTTCTCCCCTCTCATTCTCAGTCTCTCGCGCTCTAATAAATAAATAAAAATCTTTAAAAAAAATAAAATAAAATAAAGTACTGAGGGTTAGGACTTCAACATATCTTTTTTAAGGAATACAATTCAGCCATGGAACACAACCATCTTCCTTTTTTAAAAAAAATTTTATTTATTTATTTGAGAGAGAGAGTGAGAGCATGAGAGGGGAGAAGGTCAGAAGGAGAAGCAGACTCCCCATGGAGCTAGAGGCCTACTACAGAACCTGATCCCGGAACTCCAGGATCATGACCTGAGCAGTTGCCTAATCAACTGAGCCACCCCGGCACCCCACAACCATCTTGCTAAAAACAGTCCATTTGCATACAATCTTAGGGAGCTTACAGGCCCTTTGAGGCTCAGCCACTTACTACTTTTTATTAACTATATGTCTTGGAGCAAACCATAAGTCTTTTAAGCCCTCAATGCTCAATTCTAAAATAACAAAACTCTACCTATCAGAGTTGCAGTGGAGATTCAAAGAAATCATGTATAAGGCAATAAATGTAAATTGAGAAAGGACAAACAATTGTAAAAGAACTATTTACAGTGGCTGAAATGGGGCTGAAGCTACTGGTTTAGACTGAGGTCTCTAATCCTTTTTTGATTACACATTTTACCAGTAAGAAATGTTTGAGTACACCCTCTAATAACAATTGTCTTTCTTATCAATTGTGTACAAGTATTACTAAATTTAAAAATGGATGAGATGAAATAATATTTTTTTAACATTACCCAAAATATTCTGCAGTTAAACAGAGACATGAAAAAATGCTCCACATCACTTAGTATCAGGGAAATACAAATCAAAACCACAATAAGATATCACCTCACACCAGTCAGAATGGCTAAAATTAACAAGTAAGGAAACAACAAATGTTGTCGAGGATGAGGAGAAAGGAGAAAGGATACAAACATAGTGATCACTATGTTTGAATCCTTGAATAAATCCCTAGTAGTGCAATTGCTGGATTGGAAGGTAGCTTTATTTTTAACTTCTTGAGGAACTTCCCTACTATTTTCCAGAGTGGCTATACCAGCTTGCGTTCCATGAGCAGTATAAGAGGGTTCTCCATTCTCCACATCCACAGATGGGGATAAAGAAGATGTGGTATATATATTATATAAAATATACATATATATTATATATATAATGGAATATAAGTCATAAAAAAACCCTTACCATTTGCAACAATGTGGATGGGACTAGAAGGTCTTATGCTAAACAAAATAAGTCAATCAGAGAAAAACAACTATCATATGATTTCACTTATATGTGGAATTTAAGAAATAAAACAGGATCATAGGAGAGGGGAGGAAAAATAAAATAAGACAAAATCAGAGAGGGAGACAAATTGCAAGAGACTCTTATTAACTATAGGCAACAAACAGGGTTCCAGAGGGGAAGCGGATGGGGAGATGGGGTAACTGCGTGATGGGCTTTAAGGAGGGCACGTGATGTAATGAGTACTGGGTATGATATAAGACTGATGAATCACTGACCTCTACCTCTGAAACTAATAATATACTATATGTTAGTTAGTTGAGTTTAAATTTAAAAACAATTCTGCAGGTAAGACTACAGAGGTTTGATGGCGTCATACTAATAACTTCCTGCATGATATATACTAAGGAAGTGATTCATCATTAACATAAATCCATAATCAGATAGTCTTCATGGTAATTTTGAATTTTTAAAAATTATTTCCTGGTAAATATGATTACCTTGTCATTGTTTTTAGCCTGATGCGGCTGATGAAGAGCTTGTCCTAGGAGGACAAGTTTCATCATCTCAGGCATTTTTTCTGTTGCCCACTTGTGCTGGCATTAGAATTAGATTCAATCTGAGGTTTCTTTGAAGAAATCTTTTAAAGACACTGGTCCACTTTGTGACGATTTAGCTGAAATTCAATGGCATTTGCCATATAACCACTTAACAAGGCACCTTTTACTTCAGCATTCTAGGACTCTAAAATTGAACCCACAAGGGGGGCCTCCTCAGCCCCTTGATGGAACTCTCTCATGATTCACCTGCAGATCACCCAGACAAAACCATCCAATGTTTAGACTGAGTGAACACACTAGTGTTGAACTTCAGACATAGTAAGAGGAAAGCATAATTTGTTTCTTATTTTTTAGATAAAAAATAAACAGAAGTCCTGGTATTTTCTCTCTGCACCCTGGTGGATTGTTTTGTATCCTCCCATGTTGGAGACCACTGGAACAGTTAATATCTCTCCTTTATTCCTCTTCTCCCTCAAGTGTATGTTGACATGAATGAGTATATAAGTAACCAATGAGGCCAAGAGGGTGAGGTCTGGGGCAGGGGAAGTGTGGAAGAAAGTGGAGGAAGTGGTATGGGTTTGTTTCCTCTCCAGTTCCTTGGACTGATTAAAAGAATGAGGACAAAAATAGAAGGAACTGCTTTTCTGGAGGGATTTGATGCTACTCTGATAAGAGAGGGTCAGAAGCAGACCAAAATGGAGAGGCTCTGGGCACAAGTAGGGTTGCTCAGGGACCCAGCTGACAGAGTGTGGCTCGGAGCTGAGGAAAGGGCTTACTTCCCTTCTTCTGAGTAGAACACAGAGCTTTGGCATCCTGAAACTGGAGGCTTTGAGAGTAATCAGAACCAGCAGCCCCACAAGCTGGGGTGTTCTGATGGTTACTAAGTGGACAACATACAAGGGCAAAGAAGAGTCAGACAGGAAAGAAATAAGGGGGCAGAGGCCAAATAAGGATGGTAGCTCAGAATGGCTGTGGGAACAAATGGAGCACACCGTTGAGGATTTCTAAGAATTTCTGGGCAACATTTTGGGGAATACTATAGGCAGAATAATGGACCCCAAAGATGTCCGTGTCCTAATCCCTAGAATCAGTAAATATGTTAGGTTATAAGGCAAGGGAGAAATAAGTTT
>CM052810.1:119106411-119157636 GCA_028533885.1 Nasua narica | reverse complement strand
AAAAAAAAATCTTTTAAATAAATAAATAGATAAAAAGAGGGGCAGGAGGGATCAGCATTCCAACTCCTGATTTCGGCTCAGAACATTATCTCAAGGTCATGAGATCAAGCCCCACAGTGGGCTCCACGCCCGGCGTGGAGCCTGTTTAAGATTCTCTCCCCACTCCCATGCTGGCTCGCTCTCTCTGAAAAAAAAAAAAAAGAAAGAAAAACAAAAAAAGACTACAAAACCAAAGTAAGTGAGAGCTGAGGGTTCAGATACAAAAGAAGCACTAAGGTGGCAGGGTCCAGGAGAAACCCTCCTACCACATCCTGTTTGCCTCGCTATTCCCTGAACTGGCCACATGTTTGTGTAAAGCTAAAGAACAAAACCTGGGTGAGGCCTGGTGAAGATCAATGCCCATATCTCACACCAGTAAAAAGCATAATCTTGAGATGCCCGCCTGCCCTCTGCGCAGGCATGAAGGCCCTTCAAGACATGAGAAGCAGATGGTGCTGCTCCTTGGATCATCTCCACAGTGCCTGGCCTTGGCCAGGTGGACACCTGGATTTTCTGGGAAACCTCCGTCAGCCTCACAGCACCTGTCTCAGGTAGGCTACCACAGCTACTTCTTAATGCCCAAGTACTACTTGTATCACACAGTCCCCTTTGTTCTAAGATGGCAGACTGACAGTTAAGAACTATCTACTTTCATTCTACACCCCATTCCAGAAGTCCTGAGTCTGGGGGAGAACTCAGAGAAAAAAATCCAGGGCTCTCTTTCCACACTGAACACTGTGGGAGGAAGGGAGTCTTCCCTGCTCAAGCAGGTCTAGATAAGGAAAGTTCTTGGCTCAGGGGTCTAGAACAAGGGAGAAGAGAAACCTCTCATGTACCCACTTCCTATCTAGAAGCACACTGAGTCCTGCCAAACACAGTATGTAAGCATGTCTTGATTTCTACAGAAATACCACCTGGGGGTTGATGGGGTGGTCGATCTAATCCTCCCCTACCTCCAGGACTCTCCGAGGCAGAGCACCTCCTTTCACCTCCAACTCCCCATCCTTAATCATACCTTTGGCAGTGCTTCAGGAGCAAAAGACTCAAAATGACATAAAGTCACTGTATTTTTTTCCCTAGGGTTATCATAAAATATCACAAACTAGATGGCTTAAAACAATAGAAATTCATTCCTTCAGAACTCCAGAGGCCACAATTCCAAAATCAAAGTGTTAGCAGAGCCCTACTCCCTCTGAAGCCTCTAAGAGAGGCTCTTTCCTTGCCTCCTCCAGCTTCTGGTGGCCTAGGCTATTCCTCAGCTTGTGGCAGCGCTGTTGTCTCCCTGTGTGTCTGTCTTCACGTGTCTCTGTGTATGTGTCCATGTCTCAATTTTCCTCTTCAAGTAAGGATGTCAGCCCTGTTAGATGAAGGGCCCACTCTGCTCCAGTATGATCTCATTTTAATTTAATTAATTACATCTGCAGTGACCCCATCTTCCAAATAAGGTCATATTCTGAGGTACTAGAGAGTTAGGACTTCGAGGTACCTTTTCGTGGGGGACACAGCATAATTCAGTCCAAAGCAGCCATGGTTGATTATTCTGCAGGAATTCTCTCTTCTACTTTTATATTCTTCATAACGTGCAATACAGTTTCGTCTGTATCATCTGTTATTTCTCAATTCTCAACCACAGAGTGGGGATGGAGAAGGCAGGAACCAAAATTCCCACCAGAGATTATAGCTTTGAAATATAAATAAACAAATAACAGTCTAATGGCAATTTCTGGCCAGGGTTTTTCTCAACCCTGGCTGCACCTTAGAATCATGTGGGGAGGGGCGCCTGGTGGGCTTGGTTGGTGAAGCATGCAACTCTTGATCTCAGTGTTATGAGTTTGAGCCCCACGTTAGGTGTAGAGATTACTTAAAAATAAAATCTTAAAAAAAGTCAGGGGCGCCTGGGTGGCTCAGTTGTTAAGCGTCTGCCTTTGGCTCAGATCATGATCCCAGGGTTCTAGGATCGAGCCCCACATCGGGCTCCCTGTTCAGCAGGGGCCTACCTCTCCCTCTCCATCCACCTGTGCTCTCTCTCACTATCTCTGTCACTATCTGTCTCTCTCGCTCAAATATATAAATAAAATCTTAAAAAAATTTTTTTGATCTGAGAATTATCTGGGGAAACTTTGAAATATAAAACGACATGCACTACATGTTATTACAAATATGTATCTGTGTAAGTTAATTATGTATTTATATAAATGCTGTTCTTGGCCCCAGATCAATTACACTGGAATCTCTGGGGGCGGTATCCAGGTGCTGCTAGTGCTTAAAGCTCCCAGGGGATTCTAACCTAGAGCTAAAACTGAGGAACCCTGTCCCAGGTGACTCACTGCTGTAGGGAACTATAGGGAACTGCTGTAGAGACCACCCCTACCAGTTGGGTGACTATGCACATTCCTCTGTACTGAGCCCCTTCAGAATGCAGGGAGGAAACTGAAGAAAATAGTTTACATAGGTCCAGTTGTCTGAGTGTAAAGCATTCTGCTTAAGGGTAGTGCCATTTCTGCCCTTCTGAAGGGTGAAATGATGGGACTGGTGACAGAGCAGGACCAGAAACAGAACCCAAGTGTCCATCCCAGTTTGAAATGCCAGCTTCAAGCCCATTAGAGCCCTGCCTGGGTTAGGACTCTCCTGAAACAGTCTGAGTGTGGTACCCAGAAGGAAGCCATCATTCCAAAGGGGTTCTGACTAGGACACAGCCAATGTAGGGGTCGGGGTGGTATTTGTTCTATTAAACCTTATGTTAACCTTGCAGGATTATCTTACTGTTTGACTCCTATTGGACTTAACAGCCATAATTAAATTCATTTTTCCCCTGTGGGTTATGAAGCCACAGCTGTCAGCCAATAGAACTCACCGGGGTTTCTGAGTTGTTGGTTAAAAATCCCCATTGTTCTTGACAACTGAGATCTTGTGGGGTTCCAAGTCTGTCATCCAACATACCAGTTGCCCTTCCATGAATGTGACCAATAAGCTACTAATGTCCTCCAACTCTTTACAAATTTAAAAACATTCAATAGGTAGGATGGTCAGCAGGACCCTGCCCAAGGCCTCTAGGACTTCCTTTGCCATGTTGACACTGGCACCATTATCCAGCATTCCTTAATACAATCTTTCTTGGGTATGATCCATCACTACCACCATTCTTTAGCCTATATTTCTCCATGATGGCCACAAAGATATCACAACAGATTTTACCTAAAGTCAAATTTATAAATATATTATGTCTAAAACACTCTCCATTTTGTTTGCCATAATGCCAAACAAGAACATTAATCTGACGTGTCTTATTTTTAGTGAACCCATGCTAATTCCTAGTGATCACAACTTTTTCTTCTAAGAATTCACAAACTATTCAAGGAAAAGAAGAAAAATCTTAGTAAGTAGTCCATAATGAAAATCAAGCTCACCAGGCGGTAATTTACAGATTCTGCCTTCTTCCCTTTTTTGAAGAACTATACCACATCCTCCCCTTTCCACTCCTTGAACACTGTTTATTCTGCAGAATTCTTCCAAGATCACTGACAGTTGGTCAGCTGTCTTACCTGTATATTCTCAGTACCTGGGCTATCACTCCTCCCACACAAGAAACCCAAACACATCTGAAACAACTAAGTGCTCTCCTTACAATCCCCTTGACTGGCTTGGGTTTCTATCTCCAGTTGCCAATGTTTGTAGCCTTTCTAAACTGGGCTAGAAAAAAGTCATTCTCTCTGGAGGAAAAAAAAAAATGGGAGCAAACTGGAGCCCAATCTAGACTCAGTGCTGCCTAAAACTCCTACTCCTGTCCCTTTACCTGGGGACAAGAAATTTCCAGAACCTGGGGAAAGTTTGTACCTATCAAGGGAGCTAAAGGGACCCTGTAGGAGAGGCAGCCAAACCCCCATCACATGACTCATCCACCAAGCACAAAGTTACCACAAAGATGGAATTGATAGGAAAGGAAAAGCATTGTAGCCTCAGTAATCTTCAAAGGATGACAGCATCACCACTCACTGTAGACACACTGAGAGTGGAGACTAAGGCCAGCTCTGGTTCCCAATGGGCAGTTCCTGTCATCACATTCACAGCTGTGTATGGGGGCAGGGGAAGAGTCTATATCTCTCAGGAGTATGTCTATTAACAACAGAGTTGTGACAATGGATATTCTTGGCAGAGTCCTTCAGGCAGGTGCGGTAGAAGTAGTAAGGATTTACTGAAAATCAGTCTTCATTCTCACTGAATTCCCCATACAATCATCAATCAATTACTTAAACTATCAAATGATTGATCTCAGGGTGGCTCTTTTGAATAGAAGTTTTCAATTCCTGAGCTACAGAGTAAGCAAATTCCTTACAATACAACTGTACCCTTGAGATTTTTTTTCTCTGGGAGCACCCAGCAAAAATCAAATGCTTACTCTGAACTGTTCTGAGCACTTTACACTGATTAACCGCTCACACCAATTCTGTGAAGCTGATAGGATTCACACCTCCATTTTACCAAGGAGGAAGCTGAAACACAGAGACATTAACTAACTTGGTCAAGTTCACACAGCTTGACGGCGGTAAAGCTCTATTTGAGCCCACACAGACTGACTGTAGAACACTTACCTAGTGGTAAACTGATTGCAAAAATGGGCCAATTTTCTACCCCTTCCTGCATCTATGCTTGGAACCCTGTCACCAATCTGAGAACAGCCCTGGCTAGCCTACTAGAGGATGAAAACCCACACGGAGTAGAACGAAGTCATCCTAGCCAAGGCCATCCTATACTAGCCAGACCCCAGCCGAATCCCCAGCTAACCACAGATGCATGAACAAGCCCAGCCAAGATCCAGAGAACCACCCTAAGCCCTGACAGACTCATGAAAAATAATAAATGAATCCTGCTTTAAGCACCTAAGTTTGGGGGTGGTTTGTTACATACCAGTAAATAACTGATACACAAATGCTTGACCACTACACTACATTTTCTTCCTGATGACACTGGCTTCATCTGACTCTAAGATTCTTCTGGAAAAGAAAAGTTCTGCTGTGAAAACCCTTCGTCCAGACTACTACCTTATCTCTCTTCATCCTTATGTTGCCTCCTGCCCTACCACTGTGCCAACCTAAGACAGTTTATAAACATTCCTCACCTTTGGTCCCTAGTTTTTTTCTGGAATCAAGAGGAAAGTAGGGTACTTCAAACCCTTTGGTACTATTTTGAGCTCTGTTTCCTTCTCTACCCTCTTTGCCCATCTCCCCATCATTTAGGAGCTAAGCTGGAATAAGCCAAAGTAAGTGGTGCCAAAATAATGAAATCAGGGTAATCAGGGAGAAAGCATGTAGATAGTGCTATAAATCAACACCTCTCCTTCTCAGGCCTTTCCCTCCTTTCAGGATAGGCTTCTTACTCAACATGGATAGGGACTAGCAAGTCCCTGAAAGCACGCTTCTTCTTTGCCACCTGATCCCCCAATGAAACCTTGTAGAGCTGAACTCTCCCTGCCTGCCAGGATTCAGGGGGGCAGCAAGCTGCACCTCCACAGGAACTAACAGCCCCAGCTGCTCAACTCAAATTAAAAAAAAGTTTGGAAAAATGTTCCACAGAGTGGAAGCCTTCTGGGGCATTTCTTCCGGCTCCCTCCAGCTACTGTGTCCCCAAGGAAATGGGGGGAAGGGGCACCCCTAAGGCATCCTGAGAGATAGGGACCACAATCCACTAAAAATGGGACTAGAAATCTCCCCAAAAAAGAAAAAGACTCATAAAAAACTACTGCTTTTTCCACTGGAGTATTTCAAAACTTTTTGTTCTGTTAGGCACTCAATAAATGCTAAATGATGCTAATTCTTCTAGCTCTTCTTGCTTTACGAATGAAGCCAAGATTGTGGGGGTTCATTGCTCAAAAGGCCAATAGCTAAGTGACCTGGGTTGATGAAGAGAAACCAAAATTCCCTGGGGTAAATCTAGCCTTACTGTGCCATTAAACACCACCCTCCTCACTCATTACACTTCAACAACAATAGTTTAGTTTTAATTTCTTTTCCTTATATTTCACAGCCCTAAGGGAAAATGTCCTGTGACAATTCTGTAATAGTAAGACAATTACTGGTGACTCAGGGCTCCCTGCTGCCTCTGCATCCTCTCGCAGCTGAGGAGCAGGCTTCCCACGTAGGAACATTACGTAGGAACAATTTGCCTTGTGAATTAGTAAAGTCAGAATAAAAAGAATCTTTACCTTTAAAAAATGACAAATTCAGATGAAACTTGATGAAAATTCAGGTTAAGGATTCTGTTTCAGAACAAGAGTCAATTGTAGGCACTGGGTCCCTGAGGAAACCTTTCAATTAAACTCACAAATATTTCAACTGGGAATTTGCCTCTTTTGAGCCCACTACCCACATCATCCAGGAACCCCAAGAGTATCCTTCTAGATTTCTCCTCGTTTCTCTTTTTTTTGCTATCCAACTTCTTCCCTTTTCACCTTTGAAAATGAATATGGGAGAAAACAGTAAATCTGTGCTCTTCTTGAGAGAAAAACAGACAAACAAACCCTGCACTACAACTCAGCACTCAACCGGAGCTTAACTGAGAGTGAACAGTTAGAGATGTTCTAGGTTAGAGGGCACAGTTATCCCCAAATTCCCAGCAGACTGTGTTCTTTTTTTTTTTTAAGATTTTTTATTTATTTATTTGACAGAGAGAGAGATCACAAGCAGAGAGAGAGGCAGGCAGAGAGAGAGGGGGAAGCAGGTTCCCTGCTGAGCAGGGAGCCCGATGCGGGGTTCGATCCCAGGACCCTGAGATCATGACCCGAGCTGAAGGCAGAGGCTTTAACCCACTGAGCCACCCAGGTGCCCCCCAGCAGACTGTGTTCTAAAACACTTTTGTGAATGGGTAGTTTAGAGCTTAGACGGCTTTTTCCCATAAGCATAAAGTTCTAGAGATAAGCTAAGTCCTCAAACTCAACCATAAAACTCTACTTGGCCACAAGAGTCTAATAATGAACCCAAAGTGAGAATTTTAGGTATTACATTGCCTCCTCCTAAACAATCATTTAAAATAGTTTCCATCAGGGAATGCATGAGAGAATGCCAGAAACAGATTTCCACTTGCCCCAAAATCAAAGTGAGTTTTCCTACTAAAAAAAAATAATAAAAATAAGAGGAAGGTGAAGGGGGAGGAGATTCTGGCTATACCAGAAGTAGCCCTGATATGGCAGGTACAGGTTTTCCAAGAAGGGGAGGATGGGACAGGAACTTCTGGGTACCAATAATGATAACCTGAAGTGCCTCTCTGCTTTTACATAAGATATGTTCTGCAATTCTTTGGTTCAAACACTTGTCATAAGGTCTCCAAATTAGGAACTAGAAGTCAGCTTCTTAGAAGGGAGTTTGGAGAAGGAAGGGATCTTTGGTTTAGGGGTCATAAATCAATCAGTGAGCCAAAGAAGAACTATGTTCACCTGTGATGACATTCTTGATTTCTGTTCTTCAATTTCATGGCTGACACAATCATTGATGCTAATAAAATTATAACTCTCAGGCTTATAGTGGCGGTTTAAATTGAGAGCAGGAAGAATAATGCTGGATTATAAGCTTCTTAAAGACTAGGATGCCCCATTTATTTCTGTATACTGCTGTCCCCTTAGCACTTAAATCATAATTCATTGATGAACAAACATAACTTAAGAGGGGCTTTAACTTTTCAATGTACAGTTGACCCTTGAACAACATAGGCTTGAACTGAGTGGGTCTATTTACAGGTGATTATTTTTTCAGTAAACATGGTACAGTGCTATAAATGGACTTTCTCCAACATTTTCTCTTGCTTAATTTATTGTAAGAATACAGTATGTAATACATATAACATACAAAATATGTTTTAACTGACTGTTTATGTTATCTTTCAGGCTTCCAGTCAATAGCAGACTATAAGTAGTTCTGTTTTGGGAGACTCAAAAATTAGATACAAGATTTTCAACTGCAGAGGGTTGGTGCCACTGCTGTCTAAGGATCAACTGTAATTGTAAAACATGGGGGCTTTGGAGTTAAAGTTCTCAAATTCAAACCATTTTCCTCCATGGGGGTATAACCAGGGGCTTTCTCCCTGGGCTTCCAGTTTTCTCTTCCAGGAGAAAAAGGGTGGTGACAGTATCTACCCCACAAGGTCACTGTAGGGATCAGTGCATTTATATTTGTGAAACACAGAGCACCGTGCCAGCCACAATGTAAACTATTATTATTTTTCCATCATCATTTAGCTAACTATCCTAGATTCTGCCCCAAATTAGTTTCTCAGAGAATTTAGAAAACATGAAAGTTGATGGTATAGTGGGTTGAACTATGGCCCTCAAAAGATTGCCCACTTGGAACCTGAGAATGTGACCTCATTTCAGATAAGGGTCTTTTGCAGATGTAATTATGACAAGGGTCTTGAGATCATTCCAGATTAGGATGGGTTTTTCTAAACCAATAACAAGTGTCTCTCTAGGATATGACAGAAAAGAAGACGCTGAGAGACATAAGAAAGCCACATGAAAATGGAGCCAGAGATTGGGATTACGCTGACACAAACCAAGGAATACCACAAGTAACCAGAACTTGGAAGGGGCATGGAAGGATTCTCCTCTAGAGGCTTCAGAAGGAGTATGACTTGGCCATCATTTTGATTTCAGACCTCTGGTCTCTCGAACTGTGACAGAATACATGTGTGTTGTTTTAAGCCACCAAATTTGTGGCAATTTGTTGTGGCAGCCTTAGGAAAAGAACATATAGTTTGGGTACAGTTCGGAACAACCTAAGTTTGGTGATGAAAAAAGCCCAAACATGAACTGGAAATTATCATGAGTTCTCCTTTTTTCAGCATACTGCAATGAAACTTCTCTTTAGGAAGGGAAAATCACTGGCTTCAGGGACTGGAATGTTCAGGCCATTCTGTCCCATCTACTTGCAGCCAAAGACATTTCGGCTAGGAATCTTGAAAACATTCCATATTTTTCCATAAGGAATGAAGTGGAAGTACTTGATGTGTGGTAAGACAGTGGACAGAGTCAGCCTCTATCTGGCCCCGAATAAATGGGCAGGCAACATGGCTCTTAGTCCTTGTCCAATAAACACACTCGCATTAGTTCCCACTGTCTTTCTGACTCCCATCTATGGAGGTCAAAGAGGTCATTAGCCAAAGATTCCAAGCTAAGGAAGATACCTGGTTGCCAAGAGAGCAACATAATTGTGTATTTCTCTTTGGGTTGTTGCAATCACATCTATGAAACGGATCTCCTTTTAAATGAAAAATGCATCCAGGTCATCTGCAAGATCCTTCTAAGCCTTTGAAATTTTAAAGGAGTCCTCGGGAGAGAGTCATCAGAGAGATGGTGTCAAATCCACGGATGCCCAGAGAAATGGTTTTCATTCTTTGCCTCTCCTCTCACTCCTAGAGAAAAATAGCAGCAGACAGAGCAGCAACTGTCAGAGAGGGGTGACTTTTTTTGGAGCAAAGGCATTAGACAAGATGACACTTGCTGACAGGTTCAGCAAATAGTGGATGCTGTCACAATCAGCAGATAATTTCTGTGTGTCTGCGATGCAGGAAAGACTGCGAGTCACGGAGTGTTTCAAAGACAGGTCACGATTACTCCATGCGTCATCTTCTAACATGAAGGTCAAAAGAAAGGGGAAAGTGCTCCAAAAGAAATGGAGGCAAAGAAGGGAAGAGCAAGGAGACCTGGGTGCAGGCAAGTCAACCACATCCAGGCAGGTCTCACTTCATAGTTCCTGACAGTGTCCAGGGAACCTATGTAATTATCTGCTTCGTTGATATCTGAGGCTCTCACCTCACATGTAACCAGCACTTCATTAATTCCTAAGTCCTTAGTAATTTGTGAAAGTCACATCTTCCCTGACTCAGTAAAGGGTTTCCCTTATTTTGGTAATCTACTCAATTTTTTACCGGGAAAGAAGGTTGTAAAGGGAAGAGGCGGGTGAGGAAAGACAAAGGAGAAAGCCACATACAGTGTTCTGTATCCTTGAATACTCTGAAATGGACCTCATTGCTTAACTGAAGGGAATTCCAGAATACCTAAAACACTCATAACCAAAGTGGGAAAAAAAAATCAGAAACCAATGGATTCAAAGGCTTTTTGTCATTACTTGCCATTTTCTTTTCTCCATCAGGGAAGAAAATACTGAGAGAATGAGAAAGAGAGAGAGAGAGAGAAAGAACCCCATGAAACACACAGGTAAATAATCTGAGTGCCTATTTAAAATACTTAAATGCTTAATTTCTCCATTCTCTATCAAAGAGTTTTTCTGAGGAAATGCACATTTTTAGCACTCAAAATTAAAATAGCACACACACACACACACACACACACACACACACACGCTTGGTCAATCCACAATACTTCATAAGAGAACTGCATGATTCTATTTGACAGGGTAATTTTTAAGTAAATAACTTAATGAGTATAAAAAGCTATGTATAGTACATGCAATTATGCTATATTTTTTTTAAAAAAATCTCTATCCTTCCTGCCCAGGAATGTCAAGTTGGCTGTTAAAGCTGGGACAATGGCAAGCGTTCAGCACATATAATCGCACTAAAGATTTGCTGACTGATTATTGTTGACATTACCTAGTTCAATCTGATTCATCACTTGGGCAGGAACCAAGAGATGTTGTAAAAGGACAGGAGGTTACATCAGGAGGAGAAAAAGAAAGTTTCAACCTATGCTAGGATAAGAATCTTTGTTGCCCCTAAGATCTTTTTCTAGCAGTTGTCCTATTCCTAGGGTTCACCCTGTCTAGAAGCAGGCAGTAGGGGGCTTGATTATTTGTGTTTCAGATCTGGAAGCTTCTCCCAAAATGGAAAAAGAGGGGTGCAGAGATTATTAGAGACCAGAGGACCAGAGACTTGGCTGGGCACAGAAGCAAGTTCAGAGGAGTCACTGGAGACAAAATCTACTTACACACACACTCACATACCCCTTCTAAGCTGCCTCACATTCACCACACCATGATATTTCTGAACAGGTGGTCTGTACACAAACATACACTTAAAAATAAGAAAGAAAAAAATACAGCCAACTAGATGATCTCTTATCAAAAGTACATATATCTTGCTAATCAGAAGCTACACCTTAATTCTGATCTTTGGGAAATTATGTGGTCTCAGTAAATAAACTGTGAAAAGGAAATGATTTGTAAAAAATCAAAGCACATACACAAATCACCCCAGACACCATTTCTCATTTTCTGACATATTACTGCATACGATACTGTTTTTGGTCCTGCATTCTTAACGTCGTTTTGAATGATCACCAGACTATTAATTTTAAAAGTCAGTCGCTTTGTCTGTTCTTCTAATTGCCTGGACTTGTTTTGGCACTTTGGAAAGGCAAAAAACCAACCCTGACTTGGGTGGGAATCATTTTTGGAATAATGGTGGGTGGTTGTTCACATCTGGATTAGGTATAAAACGATAACATTATGATGATGAACGCCACAGAGCCTCATCTGCATATAAATAGACCTAATCAGAAATGCAAATTGCAATCAGGAGAAATTTTTAAAGGCTGTGTGATTGTGCAGCTAAGGAAAGGTTAACACTTGCATTGTTAAAGTGTTAAACCACTCCGAACCCGCCCGGAGTCTTCCTTTGAATGAGAAATGTGGAGAGCATAAATCTCTTAATCTGCAACCCGGCCAGGACAGAGCTCCTTGATTGCTTTGTTTTCGGTAACTAGAAGCTCAAGCAGCCAAACAGCAGCCCGATTCCAATGAAAGACAAACAACCAAACCTCTCCTTACAAACCTCTAATGAATATATACAATAGAAAATATACTGTCATTTTAAATGCACTCCAAACAGACCTCTTTCAGCACAATGCCCCATTGAGATGGAAATCAGGGGACAGAAAGATGGTCTTATAACTGATTCACTTTTCTGATAATTTTTTTAGTGCTGCTCTGAGTGGATATGAAAATATAATAAACATTTTTTTCATCCCCAAATTTTCCTGAATATTCGAGAAAGAGTCAAACAAAATGACTAGATGTGATTATATGATTAAAAAAGAAAACTCCAGTATGTAAACAGATTACTTAATCCAAAATTGCATTTTAGTCCTCTTGTGCAAAGCACAATAAAGGAGTATCTGAAAAATCAGAGTACTGAAAATATATGCAATGGTTACAACACAAGTCCTATTTTTCCTTGGGATATGCTGTCTTTCAGGAACATTCATCCTCTTTCCTCCTCCACTCCCCCATTTTTCCCCAAAAGAAACAAATTTTACAACCAGGCTTTCTCAGGTTTGACCAGAAATTATTTACGAATTATTTATTATGCCTCTTAACCAACCTCTTTCACAAAGAACTAATGAGCCAAGAGCGCCATCTTGTGTCCTACCTTGGAATCTTAAAAAGCGTTTTCACAGGATGCATGTCAAAGAGGGGAGGGTCTCCATCCCCCAGTTCAATAGCTGTGATCCCCAAGGACCAGACGTCACACCGAGCGTCATAGGAAGAGTCATACTGCTGCTCACAAGCAATGACCTATCAGAAAAAAGCAAAACATATCAACTCCACTGCCACCTCAGATGTCCTAAAAGACCCTTGGACCATCCTAGCCCCCTCTTCGTTCCTTTGGTTACACTGATAATGAATTCCAGTGATAGTAAAGTATGTGTCATCTACACCTTATCTGTATATGACTGATATGTCATCTGGATTTCCATTAACTTTTTAAAACATTTCAGTACAATAAGCATGCACTGAACCCTCCCGGTACCACACACAGGGGAGGTGCCAGGGTTCATACCTCACTGAGCCCGCTCTGACATCCCTTAAGGAAAGGCTTTGTCTGCCTTTACCTCATTACCCGCTGCTGAATTCAACAGCAAGGACTAGGTGTTTGCAAAGATGCTGGTTTCCTGCACAAAATCCCCAGAAGTGTGGCCAATTGAGCAAAAAAATGTTTGGAAGACTAGAAGACTGATGTGGTTAACATAAAATAGGAACCACTCCCTTCCATCCCTTTTTTCTAAGAATATCTGCCCCCTCTGCAAACCCCAACAACTGGTTTGTAGTTCGGTAGCAGCAGCTGCGTCCATTACTGGGTTGACTATGTACAAGAGCGGCAGAACCAGAAATGTCCCTGGGCTTGTCCCTAGTTTGGGGAGCAAGGAACCCTGTGGGAAAATCTCTTTCTATCAACTTTTTGAGGCAGACAGGAAAAGCCCCTCCACGCAGACTTGGGGGGCTATCGCAGTGAGGTTGGAAGAAGGCTGGGGTAGACCAGAAAATGTGGAAGAACCAGGTGTCCCTATTTAACCCGAAATCTGTCTCCTCAACCAAGGATGACCCTTGGCTACAGGCAGGTAGAAAATTTTGTACTGTTCCAAATGGCCTATGAAGTAAACAAGTGACATCACTGAAAAGCCCTGGGGGGCCAGAGTGACAGGCCTGCTTGACCTGTTCAGCCACCGGAAGGTATTTGGCTTTGATCCTGAGTAAGATGGGCCAACTAGCTATGAAGAGCAGAGTGACAGATTTGGCTTACATGCTAGAAGGATCACTCTGGCTGCTATGCTGAGGATACATTAAAATGGGACACGAGTAGAAGAAGCAAAACCAGTTTAAAATGCTACTACAAGAATCCAAACTACAGACAGAGAGAAATAATCAGACTGATTACATAATTTTGAAGGCAGAGCGAACTAGATTTGCTGACTGGGGCTTATGAGAAAGAGGAATTGAAGACGAGTCCACAGTTTTTGACATGGGCAGTTCCACAAGAGAGCTGGTATTGGATGAGATGGGGAAGACAGGAGGAGAAGCAGCTCTGGCTTAAAAGGCAGGAGCTCCGCTGTGGACATGTTAAGTCTGAGATGCCGGTGAGACTTCCAGATGGAGAAGTTCATCTTAGCCAGGTGAGTCTTGTATCTGACTAATAACCTGGAGAATAAATGTGTTGTTTTAAGACTCACTTGTGCAATATTACAATGGCAGTGACAGAAAACTATTATATCTCCTCTTGGCCAGACCCACTTAATTGAACTTGCAATGCCAAATAATGCCTACCATCTTGCCTGAGACCTGGTGTTTTTGCTCCTATAATTGCCCTCTACCCTTCTCTTCTGGTTTCTGAACTGAAGTACGTCTTTTCATTTTCCTGAGTCCCTGGCCTGAACCTAGCCCTAACTTCTGAATAGACTAGCCTGCCATAGAATATCCTGCCATTTTAACATGTGATTTTCAAACGTGCATTCAAACTAAAGTTCAAATAATTCCAGCTTCAGAAGTAGAAGTCATTTCATAGCTTCCCAAAACCTCCCTTCCATACCCCAATCAGGTGAGAAACACTGTTATTTTTAAAGATATCCAGAGAAGACTATTCAACACCTTCCCTTTCAGAAATGACATTTCTAAAAGAAAAAAAAAAGAAATGATATTTCTAAACATGTGGAACAAACATAATTTTTGACCTGTCAATCAGCAAACAGTTCACCATTCTTACATGTTCCTATGAGGGAAAGAAAAATAAGACTCTGTCCTTCTTCCAATAAAACCTATAGCCAATTAAAATTTAAAGTAAAAAAAAAAAATTTTAAGTAAACCTATAAGTAAATGATAAACCGTGTCCACTCTAAATGTCCTAAGACAATGTGAACTAGAGCATTCCAATAAAGGATATGGGCTCCAAATGCTTGGGGTATTAGAAGGAGACCATGCCAGGGGAAGCAAGACAACAAAAAGTGTCTAGTGCCCAAAGTCCATACCTTCTGGGAGGAAATTCAAATCAACTTCCAGCCATCTTGGATGGGACACAGAAGGCAATTCCAAGAACCCATCCAAATGTGAGAATGGAGATATCCTAACGTTTCACAAGTGTAGTCATAAAATATTCAAAACATTTATTTGGTTTCAACTTCTCTTTACAGACAGACCTTATCTTCAGTTCCGTCTGACTAACAGAAAAGCATCTTTTGGCCAAATTCTCCTCCCAAAACTTAGTTTGTAATTCAACAAAGAAATTTTTAAGTTCAGCTTTCCAAAGAAGTTTACAGAAAATTTTGCCACTAAAATAATTCACAGATAATTACTGAGTACCCATGAGTCAAGCATGGTACCAGGTCCTAGGGAGGGAAAGCTAAATTCACACATTCAATCTTCACAATTTAATTTCACATTGTGAATTTAAATTCACAATTTAATCTTCATAATCTTTAGTGAGGTAGGTGCTATCGTCACTTTGCATAGGTATGGAGACTGAAGCATAGCACAATTAAATAGCTTACCCATGGCCCACAGCTAGTCATTGTCAGGGCCAGAATTTGAACCCAGGCAGAGAAGAAACAAGTAAACAAATCATGTTCTATACAATAAAGGTTATGTTCAAAGAATGGCTGAATTATCAGCTTCTGCACTCATATTTTGAATAAATTAACCAGGTTTCTTGAGATTTTTGTCACTTAAACTCCCACCTCCTCAGAAGGAGTCTTTTAGGACTGATCTTCCACAGAAGTAAAAGGCCCCTTATGTAGGCTATGTGTGTGATGGGATTCATAGACACACCCTAAGAGGATGCATCACAACTGAGGTCAACACATCCTGGATCTGGATTCTTTATCTATCCAACCAAAATCCACAACTATTTCTTAAAGAGAAGTAATCCCATTCTCCTGAGCACAGTATTCTCCTTATTTCTAGATAAAATAAAGCTGAGTTAAGAATGCTTAGATGGGGGGGGGGGGCGCCTGGGTGGCTCAGTGGGTTAAAGCCTCTGCCTTCGGCTCAGGTCATGATCTCAGGGTCCTGGGATCGAGCCCGGCATCGGGCTCTCTGCTCAGCAGGGAGTCTGCTTCCCTTTCTCTCTCTGCCTGCCTCTCTGCCTATTTGTGATCTCTCTCTCTCTCTCTCTCTGTCAAATAAATAAATAAAATCTTAAAAAAAAAAAAAAAAAAAAAGAATGCTTAGATGGTCCATTGGTCTCCTTGTCCCAAGGAGAAGGCAACCTTTCAAAGAGCTCTCTGAATCAGATGTTCTGGTACTCTCCTAAGAAAAGGAGACTGGCAACAGCAAATAAGTATACTGTGCTGAGATCACGTTTCACAGGTTCTGTAAGTCATGTTAAAGGGGTGGAAAAGACAGGGTGAGATGGCATGGACTCAGGCCGAGGACCCCGAACACCTCATTCTCTTATACCTACCTGTCCACCTCACCTCACGACCACCACCCCAAGGAGGAGACATGCCCAAGGCAAGCGTATATATATACTCCTTCTTGACTTCAAGGCTTTACTCCAATCATAGGAGTATAAATGATGTTGGTGGCAGTGGAAAAGGGAGGACAGAATAGGTATAAGAGAAAGCTTAAAGGAAGACCTGTAGGACTTCACATGGAGAGGGATTTGGTATGGGAGCTTAGGGAAAGGAACACACCCAGGAAGACTGACATTTTGATCCTGAGGGATCAGGAGAATGATGGTACCATCAGGGATGGCAGGAGGAGAAGTCAGTTTGGCAGGCAATATGAGAAGTTCAAATTGGGTCTGAGTTTACCCCTCACCAGATGTAGAAAAATCGCTTATACCCTTGGGAACTCACTGTTTTTTTTTTTTACACGTAAATGCAATAAGAAAAGCAAAATTCTGTTAAGATCAGAAGCAGAATATATACTAAAGGGTAACGATAAAATACATGTTTTCAGTGACTACATGAAGCTTCATATTATAGTAAATATATCTTACATTTCAGAACTCTATAGATTTAAATCTTCCTGTTTTAGTTGCCAACAAAACTCCTCAAAATTTGTAGTTTTAATACAGTTATAAGTACCAGAAGCAGATACCAGGTTGTTTATCATGAACTTTAACAAATTTGTGTATCTATCTTAATCCAGTGTTGTGAATAGAAAACCTACTAATAAAGATCAATTTTATAAAGTATGGATTCTCCAAAGTTGATTTTATTTTTTTTAAAGATTTATTTATTTATTTGTTTGTTTGTTTATTGACAGAGAGAGAGAGAGAGATTACAAGTAGGCAGAGGCAGGCAGAGAGAGAGGGGGAAGCAGGCTCCCCGCCAAGCAGAGAGCCTGATGTGGGGCTTGATCCCAGGACCCTGAGATCATGACCTAAGCCGAAGGCAGAGGCCTTAACTCACTGAGCCACCTCTCCAAAGCTGATTTTAAAGTCCCACAGCATGTTGGAGGTTGATGTGAAGAGGATGTGCCTTCTGGAATGTCCATAAGACACATATATGGACTGTTACAAATGTTTAGTGTACCTGGCAAAGGCTAAGGATTATAGCATTAAATGATCCAAAACAGACACACAGTCCTAGTATGGTAATTGCTAGTGGCCTAATGACTCCAAGATTAAAATATTCTATTTCTGAGGTGCCTGGTGGCTCCATTAGTTAAGGAGCTGCCTTCCGCTCAGGTCATGATCCCAGGGTCCTGAGATCAAGTCCTGATCAGGCTCCCTGCTCAGTGGTGAATCTACTTCTCCCTCTCCCTCTGCCTGCTGCTCCCTCTGCTTGTACTTTCTCTGTGTGTGTGTGTCAAATAAATAAAATCTTTAAAATAATAAATTAAAATATTAACTCTCTGAGTCTCGATGAGTTTCAGAGGTATATAAATCCCTACATACTTCTGCATAGCCGCCTTTAACAATCCCCAAGACTCTGGCTTATCAGTGAATGTTTATACTGTTTCTGAGTTTTAATAAATAGTTTTATCCACTTGGTGTTAATCTACTATTAACCTCATCATTTTTTTATGTTTTAAAGGGGCCAGAACCTTGATGATCTCACCAAAGGGACCCCATTAAGTGAACAGAAGTAACCCAGGGTAAGGATTAGGTCTTATCTTTCTTATTTTTCCTCCTTGTCCACATCAATTTGTGGCACACTTCAGAGAAGCTGTGTTGAAAAAGCTTCAGACTAGAATCAGAAAGTCTGAACTCCATTATTTACCAGCTGAGTGCCTTTGAGCAAGTCCCTTGAAAACTCTGAGCTGAGGCTTCTTTAGTTATAGGGCTCTCACTTTCTACATCTATAAAACGGAACGGTGAAAATGAATGATCTCTGCTATCCCTTCCAGCTCATGTACTCTTAGAGCTTTAAGCTTTCCAAATAAGTGCTCTTGGGGTGGATCTCAGAGAGGCTAACCTCTCCATGCAAATTAGCTAGAGTGAATAGATTATTCTAGGGTGTGAACCAGAAGGCTGGAACCTTAGAGACTTTATTGCCAATATTTTGTAAAAGGTCTTAAAGTCTATGAAAAGATGCTGGTTGCTGTGATAATGCCTCTGTTAGGGAAGATGAGCTTCAACGATAGAGCAATTGTTTGGATGCTGGTTAATGGAGCATGTCTGGGTTCCTACCTTGAAATGTGAACTTATGGCTTTTCTGTACCCTTAGACTACACTGCTGCTTATTTTCGGAAGAGGAAAAGCACTAATGCTTGGATTACTAGCAATATCTATGCGTTAGCAGCCACAGTATGCAATGGCAATAGCGATTTTAACCGGAGGTGGGCTTGAGCCTCCCACATGTGGGTCATTACCACCTTGGCTGCCAAAAACTTTTCTTCCTAGAAGGGCATGAGAACAAGAAATAAGTTTTCACTAACAGTTTAGCTCTGCTGGTCTTTGGGGCAAAGGCTAGCAGTCAACCCTCTTTGTTAGGGCAGTTCTCTTTAGCCTTCTTCAGGGTAACGAATTCCAAAGTTCCAGACTCTCTAAATCTGCTTTGTCATTCCTTTCCACCCCACAGAGGGAACACCTCCTCCTTTCTCCTGATGGAGTTCAGGAGGTAAAACTGCACCCACAACTTGATAACACAACTGCTTTGACACATACCATCTCCTGGACTACCTTTGGGCATGGTCAGTGGATTTCTATTGAGCATGGTTGACCCTTTCCTCATTTACCAGGGGAATAGCAGAGAAAAAGCAAGTCTTAGTAGCTCTTGGATTGTAGAAAAAGTTTGTACCTCCGGCTGGTGGAAGAAAATCCCAGAGTCAGGCCCTTTCCTCTCAGTTTTCCCATTCCCTTACTAGATTACTTTGGCAAATTACCTAATCTCCCTGCACCTCTTCTTCCCATACAAGCCAAGCAACCACTTTCTCTGGGCCTTGTCTGATGTACTGATTATGAAAATGCTGGTCACCCAGCTTTTTCTATGGTACCAAAAGTTAATTGTAGATATCACTGTGTCACTGATGTATGGGTAATATCTATTTTATTTACTTATTTAACCCTTTTTGTATTTTCTAAAGTGTCTAGAGGGAGCATGAATTATTTCTATAACAAAAAGCAAATTTTGTCTGTTTTTTTATCTTGAAAATGTAAATAAGTACTGAAAAGTCTGCCTTAATTTTTCAAGGATGTCTTTCATTCCTTCAGAGTATTGCTTGGCTGTTGGGAGTTTTCATTAACAAGTTGGCATGTTAAAAGTAGTGTCTTGGTCATGAAACTAGGTTCCTATGAGATTAATACAAGAAGAATTAAAGAAATTCCCTTCCCAACAATATCCCTTTCTATTGTAAGCACAAGGCTATAGGTAGTACTTTCACTTTCTTAGGCCATCATGATCCCATGAAATGCCCCATGATTATAGTTTCATCTAGCCTCGACCAAGAGTAGGGCTTGCTGATAAAGCTCTGAAGATAGAGGTAAGATCCACTTTCTATCTCTTGCAAAAAAGACTTGGGCTATAAGGAACCTGAGGGAACAAAATAGTCTCTCCTCATCTCAAGGTCTTCATTCTCTGAAAAGAACACCTGTATTAGATTAGATGTAAAAGGGGTAAAAGACAGTAACATATGAGCTCCTGCATTCAGAAAACTCAGATTTCTCCAACAAGATATTTAACTTAAACCATTTATCAAATTATATATCAAAGAGCTGTTGGGCTGAAATCTCTTTCAATAATGTGACTTTAACCAATACTTTCAAGCAAGTTGTATTACAGGAGAATCATCTAACATAAGGAAAAATATTTTTTACTCTTATAAAAAATAGCCCATCAAACTTAAAAAATAATAGATGTTATTCAGACACTCTCATTTTCCCACTAATATTTTAAAATGTTATTAAAAATGCAGTTAGGTTTGCCTTATATGTTCTGATTTCTCACCTTACTAGAATTGATGATTGATAAAGAATTATAATCAAAGCTCAAGATTAAAATTTCACTCAACTACACAGGCAAAATGCTGTTATTTCAAGAGCTACATTCAGCTCTAAAATCGGCAAGGCAAATAGACCTAAAGCTATTAATCCTTGGCTGACCTTGAGCCCAAAAATGCAGTCAATACACTGGCAAATAAGATGGGCTGAAAGGTACACAGGCAAATAGGATTCCTAATTTTACTTATGCAATTTATGCAGCATAATTGGTATATGTTATTGATCTTAAAGATTTCTAAAACAGAACTTCTGTGGAATTAGAAATTTCAGTTATAAATATTCCAATGGCAAATGTTATTCATCAGTTTTACATACAAATGTCTTAAAGTGTTACAAGCTGAGATACTGAATAAAACATATGAAATCTCTTCCCTGGGATGAAATATAACTTCAAGGGAGGATATATTTGAGATTTGCTTAATTTTTTTTGCAAAGGGGATGTGGACTAGAAGAACTGAAATTGATAGAGTTGGTTGGGTTTTTTGGGGGGGGGCTCTTTCATAAAACTCAAGGCTAAAATTGAACCTATATTTTGAATACTGAGAAACTGCCAAAAATAATTTAAATTATACTACCCTCATGAAATTCAGGAAGGTCTCTAATTAAAACATAATGTTCTGCAAGGCTTTCTCAGGATTGCTACCATTCAACTTACGCCTTTAGAGAAATAAAACAAGGTTCAAATTAATGCCTGCACAATACCAACTTCCCACCATGTCAGTGGAGGTTAGAGGTGGACTGGTTTTGGGTTTGAGGCCAGGCTGACTTTACACTTAAATTCTCCAAAGCCCCAGGAATCTGTCACTTATTCTTTTATGTGATAAGCCTCATATCCATCTCAGGACCAATACTCACAGAACTCCTTTGGGAAAGGTAAATTAGTGTGCCCACATTTCTCTATGTGTCCTTAGTACTCAAAAGGTTCTGAATCCATGTAAGGACACTGTGAGAAGATGGCATCTATGAACCAGGAGGCTAGCAGGCCCCACCAGATACTGAATCTGCAGAAACGTTGATCTTGGACTTCCAGCCTCTATAACTATGAGAAATAAATGTCTGTTTGTTTTGTTTTGTTTTAAAGATTTTATTTATTTATTAGAGAGAGAGTGAGAGAGAGCATGAGAAGGGGGGAGAAGGTCAGAGTGAGAAGTGGACTCCCCATGGAGCTGGGAGCCCGATGTGGGACTCGATCCTGGGACTCCAGGATCATGACCTGAGCCAAAGGCAGTTGCTCAACCAACTGAGCCACCCAGGCGCCCTAAATGTCTGTTTTTTAATTTAAAAAAAGAGAAAAGGCTCTAAATGAACACATTTGCTTGGAAACCCAGGATAACCCCACTACCTCCCCTGCAGCAGCAGCTTTCCCCCCAAGAAATGGATGCTAGAAGGGATCTTAGGATTCACTCAACCCCCTTGGAAACTTAGTCTCAGAGTTGGGGGCGGGGGGATGAGGAGGGGAGGTGATTTGTCCAGACTTACACAGCTGGTTTGTGGCCATACCAGGAGTAAGAGCCATGGTTCCCCCACCCTCCTGAATGAGACATCTCCTGGGAATTCTTATTAAACAGAGAATGCTAGGTCATTGCCAAAGAGATTTCATGTACCATAAGCCATAGCCACAGTAACTTCCATACTGTGAACACTTAGTAAATCCACTTAAGCAGGTGGATTTACTGCTGCCTCTCACTTCCTTGCTGCCCCTTCCCTTTGCCTGCTATTGCTCCATTTCTACCAGAACTCAGTTCAGTTGAGGAAAGAATGAGTAGCAGTTCTACAATTGAGTGCATTTTACAGCTTGTTAGGTCAGGTTTTATTACCTCAGTGAGGAAACAGATTCAGAAAGGTTAAGAAACTTGCCCAAAGTCACACAGCTAGTAGGTAAAAGAACTGAAGCATAAGCCCACAATAAGAAACCAATGGGGGGGGGGAGGAGAGTTTTTCTCCTCCATAATACATCTGAAAAATAGGAAGGGAAACTAATCAAATAGAGTATCTGAATGCTCCAACATAGGCATACTCCCTTATTTGCAAGTTGTCTCTGGATTCTGTCCTCACACAGGCTGATGTCACCATGTAAACCAGGATGCCCTTGGGAATGTCGTACTTTCCTACCAGAGTCATTTCTTGTACCTTCTAAAACTAAAGAAGGTGTGGAAAAAACCTGGGACATAATAGAGCACTACAAATACTAGTCTCCCCACACCCACCTGCTCCTGCCTCACCCTCACCCACGGCCCCTCTGGGATCCCACTCCTAAGGCTGAATACCCCCCTCCCTATGCTTTCTCCTCCACCCCAGTGACCATCAGGCAAAAGACCAAATGCAAGGTTTGGCCTGGGCATGAATTTCCTTTCATGGGGCTGAGCCCCTGGGCCCTGGGCAGGGCAGTGGAGGCCCTGGTGGGAGGGTTGCCACCAGGTAATTTGGGACTCAGAGCTCAGGAAGAGCCAAGGCCAGGTCTGACATTCCTTCAGCAAGTACTTCTGCCCCTGTGAGAACAGTCTGGCCCTTCTCACCTTCCCAGAGAGGGGTGGGAGGACAGCCCGGAAAGTTCCAATCCTTCACAGAGGCCCTTATTTTGATACTTCTTGTGTAGCACTGAGAGGGGGACAGTGGCGGTAAGGGGATATGAGGCCTCTGCTCTGGGCCTCACATGCTTCTGCACATCTGGGAGCTGAAGCCTCAAATGGAGTTCTATATTTAGACCCACCAGGAGGAGGGTGATGACATGTCACCACCACCTCCAGGGCCAGCCCCCCACCTCTGCACTAACATATGACACATGACTCAACTTCCCTGCAGAGCTCGAGCTGAGAACGGACCTCTTGCTGAAGCTGAGGTTAAAGGCTGGGGCTGCATCAATCATTTTGCCCTTACCCTGGACCCTTCCCCCACCAGAGCCCCAAGTACCTGGGCTGTGCTTCAGAGCCCTTCAAGGGAGAACCACTGTGGGAATGCAGGCAGGGTCAGCCCAGAACAAGAAGGAAGGGAACCCCAATATTTTTTAGAAGCTGACATAGGAGTTTGGAGGGAATAAGGGAAGACAAATGGCTAGAGAATCTCAGGAACGAATGTCTTGAGGGAAGACACACGGGTCTTCCAGATCAACAGTGATCTGAGTTCTAAACCCCTCACTTGAATCTCCTAAGCAAATAAGGCCTATTCCTTTCAGAGATATGACTGGCACATGGGATCCCGATAATCCCCATCCATTTAAAACAAAGTCAGATAAAAATGGATTCTAATGTCCTCACCATTTTTATCACTTCACCCTTACTGAGAGCTTAGAGAGATCCTGCCTTCATTATCAGAGAAACACCAGAGCCATGGAATATGTGAGCTAGAAGAGGTTTTTCTTCCTAAAACCTGTAAATGTTCTCTGAGAAATAGAAGGAAGCTTGGAGGCAGAAACCACCCAAGCCAATCTCTTCCTCTTACAGATGAGACCACGTTAGGAGGACTGGGTTGCAGACAATATGCACCACCATTTTTAAAAATACTTACTATGCTAGGGACTACACAAAACATGTTCAGTGCATCATTTAATCTTGTCCTTTGAAGCTGTTCTTTTTTTTCCCCCCCTCTCATTTTACCTCTTTTAACTTCTCTCCACCTTACTAATCACAAATATTCAGGAACTTGCCTGAGGTCCATGGTTAGGTGGGTAAGCAGGTATCTACGATTTGCTCCCAGGTCTGACTCCAAAATGTGTGCGCTTAACTTTTCTACCCAAACTAGAGCCATATTAAAATAACCAAACCACAATCACTTTTTAAAAATGAGTGGCAGAGGGGCGCCTGGGTGGCGCAGTTGGTTGAGCGACTGGCTTCGGCTCAGGTCATGATCCCAGAGACCCGGGATCGAGTCCTGGAGACCCGGGATCGAGTCCCACGTCGGGCTCCCAGCTCCGTGGGGTCCACTTCTCGCTCTGACCTTCTCCCTTCTCATTCTCTTTCTCACTCTCTTTCTTTCCTAATAAATAAATAAATAAAATCTTTTAAAAAAAAATGAGTGGCAGAGGGCGCCTGGGTGGCTCAGTTGGTTAAGCAACTGCCTTCGGCTCAGGTCATGATCCCAAAGTCCTAGGATTGAGTCCCACATCAGGCTCCCAGCTCCGTGGGGAGTCCGCTTCTCGCTCTGACCTTCTCCCCTCTCTCACTGTCTCTATCTCAAAAAAAATAAATAAAATCTTTAAAAAAAAAAATGAGTGGCGAAGCTAAAACTAATATCCAAATCTCCTAAATTCTCTTCCGGAGAATTATATATATATTTTTTTTTATTTTATTTTTTCAGGTCCTTCCCTTGGGCATTAATCACATTGGCTTCTAGTGTCATGTTGAATTATTACATTTTTCTCAACATAGTAGGAAGGATCATTCTTATCTAAAATAATTATAAAATTGAAAAGGTTGAAATCTTATCTAGTACACTGGTGGTCACAAACCATTTGCGCTCATATAGTGGTTAAGAGGAAGGATTCTGGAGCTAAATAGTTGGGTTCAAATCCTGGTGACATCATAATACCTTATCCAAGGACAAGAAGAGTCTTTCTGTGACTTACTTAATCTAAAACATTGGACTAGTAATAGCACTGACTTTATGGAGTTATTGTGAGGATTATAAATGAATTCATTCATATAAAGCACTTAGTGCCAAAAGATGTCTGCACCCCTATGTTTACTGCAGCATTATATACAATAGGCAAGATATGGAGCAATACAAGTGTCCATTGATAGGTGAATGGATAAAGAAGAATGTGGTCTTTATATACAATGGAATATCATACAGCCATAAAAAAGAATGAGAGCTTGTGACAACACAGATGGACCTATGCTAACAGAGAGAAAGACAAATACCATATGATTTCACTTACACATGGAATTTAAACACAAAACTAAAGAACAAACAAAGCAGAAACAAAACCATAAATACAGACAACAAACCGGTGGTTGCCAGAGGGGAGAGAGATGGGGCAGTGCGCAGAATAGGTAAAGGGGAGTGGGAGGTACAGGCTTCGCAGTTATGGAATGAATAAGTCATGGGGATGAAAGGTACAGCAAGGCAATATACAGTCAATGGTATTTTAATAGCATTATATAGTGACAGATGGTAGCTTCACTTACGGTGAGGATAGTATAACATACAGATTTGTCAATTTACTATATTGTACTCCTGAAATTAAAGTAACACTGTGTGTCAACTACACTTCAGTAGAAAAAATAAGTAAATAATAAAAAATAATTTTCTGGGGCATCTGGGTGGCTCAGTGGGTTAAAGCCTCTGCCTTCGGCTCAGGTCATGATCTCGGGGTCCTGGGATCGAGCCCCACATCGGGCTCTCTGCTCAGCGGGGAGCCTGCTCTCCCCTCTCTCTCTGCCTGCCTCTCTGCCTACTTGTGATCTCTCTGTGTCAAATAAATAAATAAAAATCTTTAAAAAAATAATTTTCTAACAAAAATAAAAAATTAATGCACTTAGTACTTGGCACATAGTAAGCACTCAATAAATGCTAACTCTTACTTGGGGACCAAATCCATTAACTAGAGCTTAGGAAGCAAAATAGTAATAATGACAATACTATTTCAGTTCTATAGTGTTTTTATGGCTTTCTGAGCCCTTCAACACAAAATATCTCATTTGTCATCTCTAGTCCTTGCAGTGCCAAAGGAAATAGCATTATCCTATCATTTAGCTAGGAAAAGCATAATTAATGAAGGCAAGAGTGGTGCAAAAAGCCTGTGATATTTCTGCATTGGTGTAAGCTTGTTGTTATGGCAACCGTCCCGTCAACGGCCCTTTTACCAGCCGCGAGCCAGTTTTGGAGCCGTCACAGCACATCTGTTTCTCTGCTCAGCTGATTAGCTCTTGTTTGCAACAACGAGCAGATGGAAGTAAAAACAAAAAAAAATTTTTTTCTAAAAAGAAGCAAATGTTTACTTTATCCACAAGTCTGCTTTCTAATACAGAAACAGACCTTTAGTTGTTTTAGGAAGATGCCGACTAACCTGGAGCCTTAATCTATGGGCTACTTCTCTCACTGGTAGGACTGCAAAGTGTAGTCAACTATAAATTATAGGTGATAGGTCCTACATGTATGTCTTTTAAAATGATGTGTCTCATGCTCCAGTTTCAGAATATTCTTCCACTACATCTCTGTGTGTCTTTGTTGTATGAGCTGTCTCAGCACACATTTTCCACACTGAACACTCTTGTGAACACACTAAAGTGAAAGAGTACAAGGATGGTGGGTTGGGAAACCTGAATTCTGGGACAAAGACTGCTCTGAACTAGCACAGAGAATAGCCTCTCCCTGCCTTAGTTTCTTCATCTGTCAAATGGGACTTGCATTCCATGCTCTCTGAAAGGCCAGTTTCAGTACTTACTAGGTATGTGGATTTGGGCATGACTTCATCTACACACTTCTTTGAGCCTCACTTTCCTCAGTGGGAAATGGAGAAAATACCATCTACTACAGAGAGCTGTTGGAGTGAAATCATGTGTTAAATAGCCCTAACCTAGTTCCTGATACATTAATGCATCCTTCGCAAGTGAAAGTCCCCTTCCCACCATACATTGCTTAGCAGGTACAATATTCAAACTATCTGACACCCAGTTGGCTCATGGCACTGGAGCTGGCCCTTGAGGTCCCCTGCTTGACAGATATTACCTGTAGTGTTTGAACCATTAGAAGATCTGGGGTGTCCAAAGGAAAGGACAGGCACCTCTGATGGCCGAGGAGCACTCAAGGGACTCTGGATGCCAGCCATTTACCATCCAGAATGGAAGTATTTCAATATTTTACCAATCAGCATGGCCACACCCATGCATACCAGTTAACACTAAGGCATTATTCTAACAATCTACAGATGTCCCCAATAAAAATAATACTTTGGTCCTTTTTCTTGAGTTTCAGTCATTTACAAACGTTCAGTTTAATTCTTTGTTACATGTGACAGTGGGAAGGGAAGACGAAGGATCAACTTCCCCAACCCCTCGCCATCACCATCAATACACATAAAATAGGCTTATATCCCTTTTTGCTATAAACCAGGATATTACCAGGCATGAATGTGATGCAAATACACGCGGAGCAATACCAACACTGCAGCAGACATGGGTTGTATTGGAAATCTTCTAGTTCAGTGGGTCACAAAATATAGATCCTAGTCACCATTACCCACCTACCCACTCAGTGTCCCTGGGCACTTAGCCTGGCAGAACCTTAGATTCCTTATCTATAAAGTCATGTACTCGTGCCTAACTGGCATCCTCACAGGTGTGAGCACTTAAAAAGTAATATTTGTAAAAGTTTTATGCACATGTGAGATATTATTATGCCTATTATTTATTATAAGAAATTGGCTGTCAGGAGACAGTGGAGGAGAAAAAAGACAATAAACATAGCTAATAAAAATATATATAAATGTCTAAGATACAGGCTAAAGTAAGAGGCAGGGACACCAGAGGCTCAATGTAAGCAGAACGTTGAGGGAGATAACCTGAGTCAAACATCTTAGGAGATAATAAAAAAATGCTTGGCTAGAGATCAGGTAGGACAGAACAAAATTCTAAAGGTGCTGGGTACCCAAGTAGGAAGGCAATCTGTTATGCATAGTACATCCATAAAGAACTGTGTTTGCCTTAAACACCTGAGGCTGGGAGAGAACTGTGTGTGTGTGTGTGTGTGTGTGTGTGTGTGTGTGTGTGTACAGATAGCCACAGCTGGGCTCTCTAAACTAGCTCCTCTAACATGCAGATCTGTAGATTCCAAATGACTGTCTGATTACCTTAGAAACTTGATACTTACTATAGAGGAGGGGTGCTAAGTATTTGGAGGGTTGTTACAGGTTGAGTTGTGTCCTCCAAAAAAAAATAAGTTGAGGTGCTAACCCCCAGAACCTCAGAATGAAAACTTCTTTGGAAATTGGGTTCCTATAGATGTAATTAGCTGAGTTAAGGTGAGGTCATACTGGAGCATGGTGGGCCCTTAATCCAATATGATTGGTGTCCTTATGAGAAGACGGCCATGTTAAGGCAGAGACACAGAGGGAGAGTGCCTTGTGACTACAAAGGCAAATACTCGAGCTATGCAGCCACAGGCCAAAGACTACCAACAAAACACCAGAAGCTAAGAAGAACCGAGGAAGGATCTTAGAGGCTTGAGAGGGAGCACAGCCCTGCTGATGCCCTGATTTTGGACTTCTAGCCTCTAGAACTGGGAGATAATAAACTTCTGTTGTTTTAAGCCACAGAGTTTTTACTACTTTGCTATGGCAGTCCAAGAAAACGAATACAGAGTCGATAGCCTTGGACCCCCAGGACAGGAAGAGAACCGTCTTTAACTTCTTCAACACAAGATCAGCTTCATGGAAGTAAAGGAGAGTGTCTGTATCAAGGGTACTTTCACTGGTGGCTACTGGAAGGCTAGAGCCACTACTGCCCAGGCAAGATTATCCCCAAGTCAGTCTCTATGAAGCCATGCAGGTTATAGGGGGCACAGTCTGGATTTTTGATGGTTTCATGTAGCTGATGAACCAACAAACTCTGCAACTACCTACTTTTGACTTTATACAAGAAACTTTGTTTCCGATTGTTTAGGTCATTTTGCTCAGGGTAATCTGTTAAATACATAGTTTCTATGTTTAGTGTCTTTCTTTCCTTCTTATCTTCCCCAACATAGTATGAAGTACTACCACACTAATGACACCGTAGAATATTTCTTATTCTATATTGTTGAGTTGATACGGCTTTTACCCAGTATTTTTCAACTTTAGTCATATCCAGATGAGGCAGTGAGAGGATATAAATGGAGAGTGTTGACAATCTGAGAGTCAATGCCTGTCACAGCTTTGAGCTGCCCCAGTGAGCTGTACATTTGGACTGCTCATCAACATTTGATTGTGGTATGGTCACATTCCATTAGCTACCTGGTTTGTAGTATAGCTTATTTGAATTAAATATTGAAGTTACTCAAGCTGGTGAAATAAAAATGGAAATAAAATTGGGGAAAGAATAATTGGGTTCCATTTCTCAAAATTAAATAGGATCAAGGATCTTTCAGCTGCATTTTCAAAGAAAAAGCACTGGTCACCTGCAATGATTTTATCCCACTGGTACTGGCACTGCATGCATTGTTGTCCTGTTTAATCTAAACACCACTTACTCACACTAGAGAAGTGAAAGCATGTTAAGATCAATATAGGACGTAGGCTGTCATATGAAGACAATGTTCATTTGAACCACTGCTGATTATACTTTTAAGAACTGCTCTTGACCCAAAGCTTTGCTCACCAGGGAGGGTACAAATGTTTGTGGAATCCACCTGACAAACAGAAGATTGTTCCTGTGGACATTCTTATGGAGAGTCATGAAGCAAAAAGCAGCTTTGTTGGAAAGAGTAATTCTCCATTTAGAAAACAAAAACATAAGGATTGTGTAGGCTTGAGTCCCAAGAACGGTAGCCTGGGACTGACAGCATACCCCGGGCAGAAGCAGGCATCCTGAGAGAATCTTTGAGGCAGGCACGAGCCATCAGGCGCCTGCTGCTGAAAGGCACTGTCAAGGTCTCCACGCGGCCATCTGCCTACTCCTCAACTCAACCACTCAAGCAGGTAGGATGCCATGCTGGCTTTTCCCTGCTGAGAACACAATCAGACAATCTGAGCAATAGAAGCTCACCACAGACCACTACACTGTCCCTTCTAGAAATATTCCCAAATATTTTATTCAACCTGGCTGAAACTGAAAAGTCACAAACACCTCATGAGAAATGTAGAAAGTCAAGGGCAGCCTTCTCTTATTTACATTTAGTGATTCTGGGGACCCCAGCTCACTGTGGGTTAGAATAAGAACATCATCTTCTGTGTTATGTTATCCTAAATATGAGCTGAGTGGTCTCAGGTATGCTTTAATAACAGATCAATCAAAATCTACAGAGAAATATGTTCATACCAGTCATTGTAAAGCCTCCTCAAACTACCCTCCAAATTCATCTTCTCCTTTGGATTTTTTTTTTTTTTTAACCAATGGATTCATTCATCCAAGAGATGTTTACTGAGCACCTACTCTGTAGCAAGCACTGTGCTGAGAGCTGCACATCCCATGATCCTGCCGACAATTGCAAGGGGATGATCACAGTGTGCTAATGGGGGCTCTAAAGGCTGCAACAGAAACGCAGCGACAGGAGCCTCAGTGTCAGCCAGGGATTAGGGAAGGTTTTATACGAGAGACAGAGGCATTTGAGCTAAGACTTGACGTTTGAGGAGGAAAGTTTCAAGGTTCTAAGGGCTACTCTAGAAGATATAACAATGCATGGAAGGGTTTAAAGGAATGCTATATCAACATGGATTTGGGGTGAACTTGTTGTTCACTACTCTTGAGGCTTAAGAACAAGTAAATTGGGAAACGGTAACCTGAGAAGAGGGTGCAGATAAGGCTTATGCTGAAACACTGACACAGCTTTAGGTATATCTATATATCTCTATCTTTAAGTAGATATGTGTTGGAATATGAAGGGCTTTGTTCACCATCTAAAGGAGTTTTGATTCTGCCCTACAGTGTTTCTTAAAGTGGGGTTTACAAGGTCCCTATGAAAAATTTTATGTTTTTGTTGCAATGATAATTTTGTTAGTAATAAAATGGGAGGAAGAGTGATAAAAACATATTCCAAATCATCTGGATGACCGTTTGCCTCACAATTTCAGTGCCCCTATTTATGTTTATTATTAAGTTGGCATAAGCCAACAGAAATGCACCAGTTAGAGACCAAAGGAGATGCTGTTTGAACAAAGACCCCCCCCCCCCACCGGCTGAAACCGAGTAAAGTGGTGGGAGAACTCGGTCACTACATGGTACACAGTAGTAAGCAGGACAAGATAACTGAAAATAACATATGCTGTCATGCTCTGAAACATATTCACACTGCAAAGGACAACTAAGTTTCATAAAACAGTGCCATTTGGCTCATTAAATTAAAGGTTGTTTATTTGAATGATACTGGCTTTGTAGCTTTTTCATAACACATTTTTTCCCTTTTAGTTTTATAGCTCTATAAACATAAGGTACAAGAAGTTTACTTCTAGTTTCATGTTTTTTAAATCTTATTTAAGAAACATTTAAGATTTAAGTGAACACTAGAATCTGCAGGGTTTTTCTTTTTCTCCAAAAGGGGCCTGTACATTACCCAAGTATGAAAGAGGACCATAGACAATGGTGAGCAATTGAAAAACTTAAGCATATTGGTATGAACTGATTATGGTGTTAGGAGACCACCTGTGCAGTCACATAGAGGAAGCACAGCCATGGGGACAGAATGGAGATAGAGAGACCTCTAAGGAGATGACTGCCTGTGTTCTGTTATTAAAAGCACCCATTTGCTTAATTCCAGAGACCTGCTCAGGGCACAGGCTCCAGGACTGTGGAATTAAATGCTGACAGGGCAAGCAAAGCTGTGTCATTGTTTTAGGATTGGCCTTATCTAGCTGGAAAATTCCCCAAACTTCTACATGATTCATCTCACAGAGGGCTCTGTGATGATGCCAGAACTAAATTAGGACCAAATCCCAGGTTTTACTAGAGAGCCAAAAAAGCATACAGGAGAAGTTGCTGTTGACCTCATAACAAAAAACAACCAGGACCTCTGCATATAGTGCTGCAGTCCAATTGGAGCTTAAATCTTTCTTTTGACCAAGCCATGTATCACTGGGGCTGCACCTATCAGGGAAGGTGACTTTTGCTAATTTACACAAAGGCTGGGTAAACTTGCTAAGGCATGACCCGTGGAGAGAGCTGCATCTTCTGGAGGGAACAACTTTTTCTAATTACATGAAGGTAATTATAATCTAGCTGAGACTTAATCTTGCTTTTCTCAGATTATGTGTCATTACTTATCACTCCCCAAACCAGAACTTAAACAGTTCTGAAAATCTAGGGAAGCATATAATTTCCTCATAAAAAGGCACAGGTACCAACACACTCAACAAACAAATATAAATGCCTTCTGCTTACCTCGGGAGCCATCCAGAATGGGGTGCCAACAGATGTGTTTCTCCGTAGGCGTGTACTTGTGAGTTGAGCTGAGACACCTATAAGAAAAGGGTACTGTAATTCAGCAGTGAACAGAGGGTGGTGCTAGACCAGAGGCTGGCAAATTTTTTCCATAAAGGGTCAGATAATGGGCTCTGAGAGCCGTATGGTCTCTATCATAACTACTCAACTCTGCCACCAGAGAACAAAAAGCAGCTATGGACAGCACAGAAACAAATGCGTGTGGCTGTGTTTCCATAAAAATGTATTTATGGGTATACATAATTTTCACAGGTCATAAAATATTCTTTTGATTTGAAAAATCATTGAAAAATGTAGAAAACCACTCTTCTTTTACAGGTCATATAACAGGAGGCAGGTCAGATTCAGCTGATGCATTGTAGTTTGCCAATCACTGTGTGGGAGCATTTACCACTCGATCTAAATCACTAGAGTATTTCTCTTTCCTAATGAACATTACTATCCATATTGCTACAAAATTGGAATCAAAAGAAAATATCAAGGGTGCCCTGGGTGGCACAGTCAGTTAAGCATCTAACTCTTGGTTTTGGCTCAGGTCATGATCCAGGGTCATGAGATAGAGCCCTGAGTCTGGCTCCAAGCTCAGTGTGGAGTCTGCTTAAGATTCTCTCTCCCTGTCTCTCTGCCCTTCCTGCTTATGCACTCTCTCTCTCTAGTAAGTAAATATTTAAATAAGTCTTTAAAAAAAAAAAAGAAAAGAAAATATCAAGAACTAGACCCAAAATGTCTTCCTATTATATTTCCAAAATATTTCAGGTGATTTCTTTCTTAAAATGGTGCTTCATTTTATGGAGGAAGAAAATCGGCATGTATTATTTATAGTAGAGCATCAGTGTGTAGACATAAAAGGTTTCTAATCCCTTATCTTACCTAGAATCCCATAAACCTGGCAAGAAAATGGTTTGTCAAATGGAAAAAGAAGTTGCCTAAAAATATTATCTAGGGCTCAGTGTAGAGGATCTGAATTTTAATGTAATCCCAGTGTATTTTATCTATGTTAGTTTTCGGACTGCTCTCTTCTTTACAACAACAAGCGAACAAACTAGAAGTAAAGATGTACGGGTTAGGAGTCAGAAAACCTGTTTTCCATCCCAATTACGCCTTTTCCTAATTGTATGACCTCAAGTAGACCCCCTCAGTCTGAGCCTCAGGTCTCTTATCCTCAAATTGGAGATAATGATACCTGGCACACCCACACAAAGGGTTCTTCTTAAAGATCAAATAAGAAAACAAATGTGAAATAACTTAAAAATAGTAAAATACTTTACAAATATCAGTTATTCTTTTAATCCAAGCAGAAATCTAAGGCAGCCCTTAACAAAATGACAAGCATTGCCACGAATACTGTTGATGAGAACTTAAGAGACCTGAATCAGGCACAGATTGGCCAAGGACCCATGGGTTATTTCTGGGGATCGTTGTGGGACACTTGCATTCTCTTTATTAGAAAACCAAAGAGGGCTCTCTAAACTCTACTGGCCATGGATAATTTGTTATTTTGCCAAATACTCTACTATAATTTTGGTTAAAAAAAAACTTTACTTTTCTGTTTTTAATTTCTATAAATTCTTTTGCAGCAACTGGACGTTTAGGAACCTTCTACTGGCAAGATCAGGAGACTCACTTCAAATCACAAAGCTGGTGTGTAGATAAATCAGCATTAATCCCCATCCTCACCCTTCTGGGCTCTTTCCCTCACAATATATGGACTGCCCTTGGGATCATGTGCAAAATACAGACCTGACGTTATCCACAGCATATTCATAGGGTTACACCATTCCTTATATAGAAGGAGAAGCGTTAGACTTGAACAAAGTATCCCTCTGCTATTTTTCTTCACTCTTTTATTAAATAAACCAGTACACTTAAAGTAACTTCATTTATTTTTGAGTAATTTCTTCTGAGTAAATCATTCACTGATACACTTTAACACTGAATTCTTTCTTAATGTCAAAACAACGAATATTCAAAATCATCGATCTTTTCTCCTACCATGTTGACGTTTATAAAGAACATTTTAAAAAGTGCTTCTGTAAATGTTTTCTCATTATTTGTAACAATCATACTGAAGTACTAACTGGTGTTGAACACATTTAGAAGATTAAAGCATTCAATAAACTTAAAAAGGAAAACCAAATGGTTTGTTGGTTTGTGAATATCAATACATGAGTGTTGCAAGGAGATATTTAATAGGTCTCTGGCCTTAGGTGATATTGCTCTGCATTTCCTCTCATACTTCCATTTCCTGTTAATGTTTCCAGTTCAACCAACCTCACATGTAGCAGCAATAATCACAATTTAAAGGGATGTTAGCTGCCAGACCCAAAGGACTATTTTACCTTCTGCTCACTGGGAATAAGTATGCCTGAGGCTAGAAAAAGTCATTTGAAAGACCAAACTGCTTTCTCTTTTCATATGCAAAAGAAGAAATGACGAAATGTAAATTATAGACAACAGCCCTGAGAGGAGAAATTCTTGCCAGAAAACCAAGTTTTTCCATCAAATTCTTCTTTTGAAACACTTTTATTTTCTATCTTTAATAAAATTGCTTCTAAAGCTGAAACTAGATTAAAAAACAGCATCTCCTAGGGTGATCCATCTGGTAAAACCCCCACTCTCCAGTCTATGTCTGACTGGAAAAGTCTCTCAGCCTATGGGATAGCAGAGAGGCCCCAGTCTTCTGAGATTGCAATAAATTGTTGCCTTGGGCTAAACTGCACACATCAAGAAAACAAACGACAAGCAGTCATTACCAAAGTCAACGAGCTTAACTCCTCCTTCTGTTGTCAGAAGAATGTTATTCCCTTTGACATCACGGTGGATGATTCGGTTATTGTGCAAATGCTGAAGGCCCTGCTTGGTGTCCCGCCACCACAAAACAGGAAAGAGAAAGGGGAAATGTGAATGGTTATTTTAAAACAATTACCCTACCTTTAAAAATCCAATCAACATCCACATTTGGCTATACCTCCCTGCTGTTATACACCTTGCATATTACAGGGCCATTTCCACTTGTTAATACGCAATGGTGATCCAATTAATTACAAACTGCCCCCTCAAATGTCATCCCCGTCTGATGGACGGTCTTACCAAGAGTGACCCATATAAGATGTATGAGATCATTGCTTCATCCAACCGCTGGCCGCACCTGAGTAGACCTTTGACAAGCTCGGTGACTGAGCCCCCATTACACAACTGCACGAAGAGGTGCCAAGGAGAGAGAGATATAGCAGGAGAACACATACAAAAGAAAAAGAAAAAGATGTTAAGAAGAAAAGTCAATTACTGACCTTATGTAGTAAATTTACAGATCTCAAAACTCCAGGTCAGAATAATTAAACTTCAAACTTAAATTATGTAGTCAAACCTACAGTATGTGTGTGTATTTATTCAGGGTGATAACTTATAAGTGAAAGTACATGTCCAAAAAATTGATTATCAAGTGAAATATAAAAGCACAAATTACTTAGACATTTGAAAGAGAAAGTACATGAGTAATCATGGTGACTTATTGGATGTTTTTCATTTTACATGAATACTGTCTATTTAAACACACACACACACACACACACACACACACACATTTTAAGGATAAGAGAAGACCAGAAGAGGCAAAGATGGATGCCGCTGACACTTGGAAGGAAATAAATCTCATTTCAATCCTTCCCGTCTCCAGGGCTAGCACTGCAGGCATCAGAGAAGCCCAACCAGCAGCTCTTTCTAGAGTTGCCACTGCATGTCAAATTTATGCGGTGGAGTTGCCACGTTTGTGCATTTAAGCTTCTCATATTCAACTGTGGGCATTTAGCAACTTTATGCCCTTCTTTTCTGTAATGAAAAACAATGTAAAAGCATATCTTGCATATTTGCTCTGTTATATATTATACATTACTGAGATCTGAGAGTACATGAACTAGGCGTACTATACTTTCGTGGAAATGTAAGGGTTTTCAGGGATAATTTTTACTAACTGTAGAAGTCAACATGCAGGTTTGGGCCTGCTACATGCTGTCTTAAAGGTTCTTAATTGGTCTGAGCAGGACATGTAAAAACCTGAAATTGTAGGCAGCATGTTGTACATGCATCTTACATTTTTTCTGAGAAAATTCAGAGCTTTCTTCAGATTCTCAGAGCCATCCTTTCTCTTATAAGGTTAAGACCCCACTCTAGACCTAGGTTTCCTTCTGGCAATTTGTCGACAATTTGGAAAAGAGTTAACCAGTGAACTGTTGGGGGCCCCTTGGGATGTGGCTGCTTGAATCAACTGGCCTTTCATAAACAAGGAAATATGAGGGAAGGAACACAGATTAGCACCTTTCCTAAAAGAAAACAACTCTATCAAGATAATACATTAGGATCTATTTTATTCTAATTATGAATATTTGTAATGTTTTAACAAAGGATGAGTAGACGTTTTTATTTGATGTGTGTCTTAGTCCTTCTTACATACACGACAGACACCTTGCATACACATTAACAATCAAAATAACCTGGAACTGAGTCTGCCCATTTTTTACCATTTAAATTGCTCAAAAGTAATAATATGTGATTAAAAATCTAATATAGAATTATCAATCCTTAAAACTATGATAAAATTACTATCAAGAATGATTTAGGAGGGACCCTAAAAGTAATGAAATGCATTGAAGGCTATGATGGTCCCATTAGTTTGGAATTAAAGCATCCTTGGAATCTACTCTCTACCAATGTCAGGTATAACTTGTAATTCAATGCCAATCACTCTGATGGCCCTAATGCTGTGAGTACCAGGGTACTGTCTTCCAAAGGATTCCAAATTCTTTCAATTATGACTATTTTTTGCATGACCCTGAAAGGGCAAATAACATTCAATATTCAATCTAATATCCTCTCAGCAATGAATGCATTTTCAGTGCCATGATCTGTATTAAAAGCTAAGCTTTCAACAGACAAAAATAATTTTCCAGAACTCCCTGAACTAGATTCTGTATTTCAAGGAACAAATATTGGAGAACTGAAAAGTCAAATGATGATCATGATATGACAGAAGGGAAGTTCTCAAGAAAAGGAAAAACGCTTCTGGAGCTGGTAGTGTAGAGCTTGGAGAGCTTGAGAGAACAAGATTGGAGTGACAACGCTCCCTCTTGAGGGGTTCTAAATAAGGACATGGTTCTCATAGAAACTTCAATTTCTTACGATCCTCTTTTCTTTTGTAAATCTAAGGGGAGACCTCTTCATAGGAGCCTCATGCCAACAAAGAGGTGTCCGTGTTGAACGGAAATGGCAGTAGGGCAGGGTGAAGCTGACCAAGGCTGAATTTTAACAGTTCTTACAGAGATTCAGAACTTTAGGCTCCATTTGGGGACAGAGACAAGACTAGAGTTTGAATAACAAGGACAAAGAGAGTGAGGACCTCATGATAAGAAGGAGTATCAGGGACCAAGAACATGGGAAGATAAAAAACCCAGGTAGTACGGGGTCTTGGGGTCACACACAATTCAAGGTCCCTGTCCTCACTGCTATAGCTTTACATGAGCATCTGTTGAACACACATCCAGATGCCACCCAGGACGAAGGGAAGAGGAAGAAGAAAGAAGAGGTTCTACAAATACTGACTCTTTACCCCCACGATTGAGCTTTGACCTGGACTATGAAAACGGCATATAAATAGTAGAATTTGCCCCTTTCCAAAGAAGTCACTCAGTTGGACTAAGTTTAACAGAATAAATTAAGATCAGTTGTCTCCTCTAGGCAGGCTGGGGGCTCAAGAACAAATGTGACTGCCCAGTTCATGACCTATTACTCACTCATTCATGAATACAACACAGTCCCTGACCTCAAAAAGCTCACCACCAGTAACAGACACATGAGTAATTAGGGCATGGCATAAGGAAGTAGGAGTGTGCCTAAGGGAGTGTGGTGGCACCAAAGAGGGAATGGTGGCCCCTGCTGAGACAGAGTAAAAAGAAGACAGTCTGTGAAATCTTCTTAGGGGATGCAACATTTACAATGAATTTAAAGGACACATGAGTTTATGGCAGATGGACAAGAAGGGGAAGGGCATCTATGAATTCTAAATAATCAGCTCCTGTTGGACAGAGTATAGATTCCTATGGCAGGGAGATGGGGAAGGAAGGTGGGGAACACGAAATGACAAGTGTGCCCTGCTAATGAGTACAGGCTTTATTACTACACACACATCTACTATAACACCATAATGTATCGTTAGACAGGTTTTAGGCAAGAGGTCTCTATTCAGATTTGTAGTCTAGAAAGACCTGGGCAGCAGACTGGAGAGTGAACAGAATAGGAAGACAACAGAAGCTGACACCTACTAGGAGGTGTTGAAGCAAGCAAGAAGGGAGGGTCAAAAAGTCAAGAGTCATGAGGATGAAGATTCAGGGACAGATAGAGGAGGCTTTTATGAGACAGAACCTGCTATCATTTCTGACCAACTGGATGTAGACAGTCAAGAAGAGAGCGAGGCTAGGGATCTGGTAAGACTAAAGGAAATATCATTAAAGTTCTCTGATCCTATAAAGCCAAAGTGATAAGGGAACAGAAGGCAAGCTGAGGGCCAAGCACAAGCTAACACTCCCCACACACACACCCCTGTGGTATATATGTGCCATTCCTCAGGCACTCCTGGCTGCCCTAGAACAAAGGAAAGACAAAAACAAATGGTTAACTGAGAGAGATCACGGTCATGCAGGATAGGAGTCTCCATCAGTTTGCAACTGTCTTGATGATTTACAAGGAAAAAGGCAATCTCCAGAAACCCACAGACTCAATATCCTGGGGCCCTAACATCACCCTCCCCTCCATAAAATAGAAAATCTTATATAATCAGTCACAACTCACAACCCCAGTGCAGCTCTTTCTGCCCACGTGTCCTGTCTCAATGCTTTAATAAAACATCACCTTCTTGCACCAAAAATGTCCCAAGAATTGTTTCTTGGCCACTGGCTCTGAACTCTGCCACTTCAAACCATATCAAAAGAGTAATAGGAACGCAAGGCACTATAACACCTTCATCAGAACCTCTCCTGAGCCTGGCTCCTGTCTCCGGGAGGCACATGCTTTGTTGAACTCCAAGTGCGCTATTAAAATTCTACCCAGAGAAAATTTAAATTAAATGCTGGGTGTTGATCCAAGGTAACTCAACCCTGGAATTTTCCCCCCAAAACGTCATTTTAGTCTCTCCTGCCCTACTTTAACTGTGGCCATTTTTGCAACAAACATAGCCTATTTAGTGATATTTATATAGGTAGCCAACTTATAAACTTTCTTCATAGCCTATGAAGAGATTAAGAGCAGCCATTTCCGTAGCAGGATCAAAACAGAGCTGTGGATTTAAAAACAATGAAAGGATACTACTTGGTAGGTGCCTTTTGTTCACTAAATGTCAGAGTTTAAGAGCTGTGTGACTTCCTGTGATTCACAAAAACATATAATTAAACTGCTCAGGGCCCCTTTAGAGGAAACTGTCCTGTGAAATTGAAAAGCCCCCAGTATAGTTTTAAAGGGCAGCCTGTGGGTTACAGAAAAAGGATGTTGGATCCTCAGCATGAAAAAGGAAAGCAGGACACATTGACAATTGTCTTATCAGTGTAAATGTTCAGTGCAATGAAATGAACATTTTAAAAGCATGACAAGGAATTACATTTAAATGTATCAAATAAATAGTCCCCTTAGAATTTTAAGAAGGCAACCAAGTCTCCTGCCCCACCCCTGAAGGTTGGCACCTGCAGCCCTTCCTTCTCACCCACTCTGCCTGCCATTAGAGTCAAAAACAGAGGTGTGTCTCCATCCCTGCTTTCTTCCCTTTGGCCTCAGCATTCAGGAAATGTGGCAGCTGGATGCATCTAGAATTTAATGAGCATTTTGCTCCAAACCAAGAAAAATAGAAAAATCATTTATGTACCAATCTATTTTCTAAAACAGCGTTGAATATTGATTCAATCACAGTATGTGCATTTGCTAAGATGGCCATAATTTCAAGCAATAAAATGTTCCTTGCTCAATAAGCCATCAACTTTCCTCTGTGTTATTAAAGAATGGCCTATGCAGTATAATCACCAGACCTTTATTCTAGTCAAAGCTCCAACTTTCAAGTAGATTCTGTACTGGCATGTTGATTTGACCTAGTCAAATTGCAGAATTAAGAGGAATTTCTTTTTGGTGTCTTTTTGCTCAGTGGATTTTATCCTTAAAGGGCATTAGTTCAATAGGGAGCATAAAGCAAAAGTCAAGAATCATCAAAATTGCTCAATAAGATGCCTTAATGAGTAAGGAAAGGGTTACGCTGCTCACGTAAGGGGCTACCTGACCAGGCTCACAGAAATCCCAAATGTGGAGAAATGCTGAGGGGTACAAAACCAGAGATAAGGGAACAAACCAGACCACCACCTGGCCCTGAATGTTAAGGAGTTTTGTTTTTTTGTGGGGTTTTTTTGGCAGCTACACTGTAATCACAGAAAATGACAAGGGTGTTCTCAATAGTCTCAACAGTCAATGATAGTTCTCAACGGTCAAACCAACACGGCACAAGAATCTCAAGGTCACAAGCTTCCCAGTCAGTTCTCAATAAAAGACTGTCACTAAAACCCAACAGTGGCAACCCATTCGGGACCCCTCTCACTCTAGAGAGCATTTTCTTTCTGTTTCTGCTCTCGCCTTCACTTAATAAACTTTCACTTTGGGGCGCCTGGGTGGCTCATTCGTTTAAGCATGTCTTCAGTTCAGGTCATGATCTCAGGTTCCTGGGCGAACCCCAAGTCGGGCTCCTAGCTCAGCAGGGAGTCTGCTTTTCCCTCTCCCCTTGTACTCTTCCTCCTCATGCTGTCTCTCGTGGTCATTTACTCTCTCTCTCAAATTAAAAATAAATAAATAAGTAAATAAACTTTCCTTTTGCTTCACCCCTTTGTATCTACAAGATTCATTCTTTGACTCTGGGAGGCAAGAACCCTGCAACCCTGTGACCTTAGGAAGCACTGTGTTGGATGCTGTCCACCTCTCAGTAAAGCCAGAACAATAGATTTTTCCTCCACACTGTTGGGGCAGATTGTGTTTATTTTGCTGATACCAGGTGAAGTCAATGGCTTGCACTAGAAGAATGAAAGCTGTGTCACTTGCATCCCTAGAGTTCCAGTCAGAGTGGTGAGGTAGGTGGGCCCTGAGACTCCCACCTCCCATCTCATCTCTCTCCAGGGCACGTGCTTATTGGGGGGCGGGGGGTAGAGTCACTTCCATTTCTCAGCTTATCTCTCTTGCTTTTGCTGAGCACACAAAGTACACGTACATAAGCTGCAACACTACTGCATTTCAAAGTCCCTCCCTTCTCCACTCCCAAGGGTCCTACACCTTCCTCCTACCCCCAGGATCCCAATGACTCTCCTTCTAGAACCCTGCCAGAGGCCGCCATCTGAAGCAGTGCTTGCTAACCATCTTTGGCCAACCAAAAGGTACTTGTCCTACGTTCCAAACCCTCAGAGCTTGCTACAACCTTGATTTGTTAACATGATAAACTTGATTCATGTCACCGGATTAGCAGGTGAAAATGTTTTAAAGTTTAAAGTATGGTTTAAAGTATGACACTTGCAATGATAATCAGGCCTATACCAGACTTCCTGGGGCCTTAAAGAAAAGCAAAAATTGGACAAAGATTTCTCCCCTCACTTCAACTCGGCTTAGTTAACTGAACTTATAACTGAACTCTGATAAAGAAAAAAAAAAAACAGATTTTTTTAAAAAGCTAATTATTTTATCAGGTTTTATAAATATTTTACTTTATGTGCTCTGAACTCCAAACCATTTAAGATGAACATGTGATTCATGCTGAAATTAATAGTTTCTATCTGCTGAATATTTTATGCTAAAAGGAAAAAAGAAAATGTAGTTTATGCCTTAGCACATACTAGGTATTTTTTTCTGAGTATCGTGTTTTTATTAAAGGTCTAAATTCTTTTTTTTTTTTAAGGTCTAAATTCTTATATTTCATTTAGGTGACAGATAATAGGACTTACAGATTATTAAAATTTAATGTTTAGCTTAAAACTTACTCACAAATTTTCCAAAACATTATTATATGTGTCTCCACACCTTTCTAATATAGTAGGTATTTGCCATGAAAGAGAGCTTTGATTTACTTTCTGCTAACAATTAGTAATGAATTTCAGAAATTATATTTTTATTTGCTTTTGTTTTCAGAGTTGTGGTGATTCAAGGGGGTCATTAATAACATTTTCCTACCCTCTAGAATTGCTCTATAGAATAGCTTCCCACTGATCCTTTCATCTCGTTCAGCAAGGAAAGAGCAAAAGTAACATAAATTTAATCTCAATATACATAATGAGATGAACTATATTAAATAGACCATAAATTTATTGTGTAAGTCTTCTAAAGAATGCCTTAAAAAATTGCAGATAAAGCAAAATGGTCAGGGTGCTATGTAGATCCTCATGGTCTTTCTGCTGAGTGCGTGGGGGTGTGTGTGTGTGTGTGTGTGTGTGTGTGTGTGTGTGTGTGTGTCTGGGAACTGCTTTGATTGAAGCCAGAGAGGCCAAGTCTGTGTTCCCAGGACCCAGCAAGCAGTGCCACAGGCTGTAGCAACACATGATGGGAGAAAAATTCTAAAGTGTGGCTCTCCACCTGGTTTTGCCACATAACTCCTGATGTAACCAAAGGCATATCACTCCTTCTCTGGGCTTATATTCCTCGACTGAGTACCAGGGGACTGACCTGAAGAAAAGCCAAGGTTCCAGCTAGTTATAGGAGCCCAGGAGTCCCTTTTTTCTATAAGCATATTGTAGGCACTGGATATACCTAACTACCCAGCAGCCTGGCAAAGACGGCCCATTCTGGGACAAAAAAAAACCAACCAAACAAACAACTAAGGACATCTGGTTCTCCACACTACCAACTTTGGCATGGGCCAAAACGACCTGCAAAAGGTGTAAATGTCAGCGTATTGTATTGCTAAGATATGAATAATTCAATATCTGAGGGCAGACTCATCATCTGCCTGTGGTCATCCTGTAAAAGCAAGGGATAATCTGCAGGGGAGCACTTGCATGAAGCTTATTAGTTCATAGTTCTGGGCTCCTTCTCATCTTTCAAGGCTGTGCCTAGCCCTTTCTGGCTGCCTCGCCCATGCCTGAGGGGCTGATGTTCCGTCACTCCTCATCCAGAAGAGCATTTATTCTCCAGGGGGCCACAGGTATGTGCAGCCCACCTGCCTGCTTGGTCACTTCAAGGGGAGGCCCCTTTTAAGGCCTCAGAAAACTCCTGGAAATTCCAGTTCTCCATGTTTATCTCCATGAGCCTTTATCGGTCAGGGGGTAAAAACAACTGAAACTAAGATTTCTTGGTCACTGTTCTTCCACCATGAAATTGCAATGAGGTTTAGAACGTGGAGATTTTTTTTTAAGATTTTTTTTTTAAGATTTTATTTATTTATTTGACAGAGAGAGATCATAAGTAGGCAGAGAGGCAGGCAGAGAGAGAGGGGGGTGGAAACAGGCTCCCCGCTAAGCAGAGAGCCGGATGCAGGGCTCCATCCCAGGACCCTGAAAAATCATGACCTGAGCTGAAGGCAGAGGCTTTAACCCACTGAGCCACCCAGGTGCCACTAAAACATGGAGATCTTAAAGAGCTGAAGAAGAATATAATAGAGACCCTAGAAACAATATTTCCCATGTCCCAAGAAAAGCGGCATTTTAAAAATTAACGTTATTTTAGAGCTCATCAGTAGGATAAAATATATATTCTCAGGGAGGAGGTAGGGAATAATAAATTCCAAAAGAAAATACTATGAGAATATATTCTATAACAACCAGCCAACCAAATAGACAAAGATGATCTCTGAAAACCAAAACCCTTTACATATTTATATTCTGAAAAAGGCAACTGATCTGACAGAAATGTTCAAACTGGTTTCCCTGCAGATTACCCCATTTGAATATAACAAATGAATTCCCCATACACAGTTGCCATGGCAGCCAGTAATATATCGTTCCACACCCAGGCCCTCTCAGAGCCAGGCAAAAGATTGGGACAAGAAGCTAGAAGACGTATTGAGGCCTGACCTCTTTGGTTTAGTGCTTTTCTCTTAAGCTTTCACATATGTGCTTCTGCTTCTAGACTGCATTTGTGAAGTTAGGCACAGAGGTATCTCCGTTCAGAGAAGTGGAATCCAGAACAAATCAGGGTGACCCTAGTGAGCATGAGGCAATAGACCTGTCCTAATATACTAATTTCATATATTGCCATTATTATGTCTTTGCCATTTTCGGTCTCACAGGGAATGGAGTTGTAGGGACTGACTCTTTTGCACCCAGATACCCACATTCGTTACCATTAATAAAAAAGAAAAGGCAGGATTACATTGCATACAGTGGTGCTCTTCTCAGATTCCCTCTTTAGAGCACATGCTGCCAGGAAGACTGCCCACTCCCTGCTCCCAGCTCCTGGCAGTACCACTCACTAGAAATTTCCCCCAGCTACAGGGAACTGCTTCCTGTAGCTTACTGCTCCTGTAGCTTCCTGTAACTGCTTCCTGACCCCTTAGGTCACACCCCCTCCCAAGGTAGCACACAGTTGTGACTGGCTGATGCAGAGATACAACTCAGGACCACTCTGCAAGAGCGCCCCAGCTCTCCACCTCCCGGAGAACGGGCAGTGGCCTCTTGCAACCACACAGCCATTCCATGTCTCCCTTGCCCAGTCCTGCCTTCCTCACTTCCCCCCAGGTCTAGCTCCTGCAAGAACTCTCCAATAAACCTGCCACATATGACACTCAGAGTCTGTTTGAAGGGAACCCAGTCTAAGATGAAGATTAATGAACATGAATGGGCTAAACCAAACTTGCCAAGCCAAATAAACCTTGGGTTAGCGATTTTTGAAAATGACTTACAATCAATTGGAACATGCTTTCTATGAAATGTTCCCAGTTTAACGAAGAAAATACCTTTTCCAACTACATTCCTACATTCACTCTGTATGAGAAGAAATTATGAAACTTCTGAAGCAGAGAAATTTGAACATTTTCAGCATACGACCTACGTGTAAGAACTGTGGAGGAGAAAGTCACATCTGCTAAGGTACTTGTGACACACAGGAGGGACCAACTCCTCACATGAGTATCTTACACTATTTAGGCAACAATGCATCTGCTTGTCCCTGCTGCTCTGTTTAAATGGAAAGTTACCCAATGGGAGCCTCTTACCTCCAAGACCAGCCATAGCTGTCCTCCCACACAGCGATCCGCTTTGTAAAACATCCCATAAAACTTTACAACGTTGGGATGATTCGGAAGAAACTGCAAAATGTTGTATTCTGCTTCAATCTCCTCGTCCATATCCTACACAGGGTAAAAAATGCATGCTGAATTAAGTCCAACATCTGAGAAAGGATACCAGTATGATATCACTTAATAAAGCATATTTAATTCTGTATTTTTAATGTCATCATTACTGTATCTTGAAAGTAGCTGATAATAGGCATTCACATCCCAAACAAAAGCTTCTAATTTCTACATCAATAAAATGTCTTTATTATTCCCTTTCTTCTTTAATAACACTATTATAAATATCTATTTTTATTTTAAAACATCTCAATTTTCAAAGCAGTTAAGGAGAAGTAGCTTGAAGGGACCCAACCCAGCTTAGGACACCTTATAACCTCACCGTGCAAGACAGCTTCCAGCATTATAAGTTGCCTAGCGCTCTGAAAGAAGATGAATGAATGCGTCAAGTCTAGATCACTCTGCAACTGAGCGACTAGACCCTGAGGGAGTGAAAAACATTACTCTTTCCAAGAAAATAACTTTTGAAGAACTCAGAGGGTCGAAACCAAAAGAGTAACATGGACAAAGAAACAGAAATTCAAGGACATTTTAACTCCATATGGAATCCTTTCATTCAGATGAGCTGACAAATCATGACTCATTTTGAAATTTCATGCCAGGTTTCATGAAAATCATAACTAGAACCAGGAAAGACGTTGAAAGCTTAATGTGAATGAATTATATTGTGGTTGCAATTTACTACCATTACTTACACTGATTGGATCCAAAATTTTTACTGCAGCCAGGCTCCCATCTCTCTTGTTAGTTACCTTGTAGACTTTGCCATAGGTGCCTTTACCTATGGTCTCTATAATTTCCCAGGTATCAGTGGGATCTGGAAGTGATTCAAGTCCAAGCATTGTGGGATTATAATGGAACAATCCATACAGATGTTTCCTGATGGAAAGAAAAGTTTGTTATGTGCAACAGATCACAGGATTGGGGGCAGTGGTCTTTCAAAACAAGAATATTCTTTAGAAGAAAAAAAGGGATTTTATATTTATTTGAGAGAGAGAGCTTGAGAGAGCATGAGCAGGGGAAGGGGCAGAGGGAGAGAGAGAAGCAGACTCCCCACTGAGCAGGGAGCCCGAAGAAGGACTGGATCTAGAACCCTGAGATCACGACCTGAGCCGAAGTCAGAAGCTTAACTCACTGAGCCACCCAAGCACCCCTCAGAACAAGAATATTCTTATTTCTTAATTAGCAACATTTATGATACTTTTTCTTTTTCTTTTCCCCTTTTAAGTAGATTAAAAAAAAGTATTTGAAGCCTTCTTAAGTAATGGGGGTAGAAGGTAGAGGAGTGGGCAACATGACTCTGATATATCTTTTAAAACATGATTTTTTTTAACATCTTAATTTTATTTTTTTCAGTGTTCCAAGATTCATTGTTTATGCACTACGCCCAGAGCTCCATGTAATACGTGCCCTCCTCAATCCACCACCAGGCTCACCCAACCCCCCCACCCACCTCCCCTCCAAAACCCTCAGTTTTTTTTCTCAGAGTCCACAGTCTCTCATGCTTCATCTCCCCCTCCAATTTACCCCAATTCACATTTCCTTTCCTTCCCCTAATATCCTCCATGTTATTCCTTACACTCCACAAGTAAATGAAATCATATGATAATTGACTTTCTCTCCTTGACTTATTTCACCCAGCGTAATCTCCTCCAGTCCCATCCATGTTTATACAAAAGTTGAGTATTCATACTTTCTGATGGCTGCATAATATTCCATTGTATATATGGACCATATCTTCCTTATCCATTCATCTGTTGAAGGGCATCTTGGCTCTTTCCACAGTTTAGCGATTGTGGCCATTGCTGCTTTGAACACCGGGGCACACATGGACCTTTTTTTCACTACTTCTGTATCTTTGGGGTAAATACCCAGTAGTGCAATTGCTGGGTCATAGGGTAGCTCTATTTTTAATCTTTTGAGGAATCTCCACACTGTTTTCCAAAGTGGCTGCACCAACTTGCATTCCCACCAACAGTGTAAGAGGGTTCCCCTTTCTCCACATCCTCTCCAACACGTTTTTTCCTGTCCTGTTAATTTTGGCCATTCTAACTGGTGTAAGGTGGTATCTCAATGGTTTTGATTTGAATTTCCCTGATGGCTAAGGATGGTGAACATTTTTTCATGTGTCTGTTAGCCACTTGTATGCCTTCTTTGGAAAAGTGTCTGTTCATATCTTCTGCCCCTTTTTAACATATCATATCATTATCTGATAAAACATGATTCTAAAAGAGAAGATTATATAAGCCCTATAGGAAGGACCAAAAGGGCCAAAGAAGTTGCTACTGGGGGAAGAGTCTGAAAGCTAAAGGTCTAAGATTTTCATACTCAGGTTCGTGTAACCATGAGCAGGCCTCCCTGATGGTCACTGGACTCCAGTCTCCAACCTCCATGTGCAAAGTCTAGGGTGGTAGGAAGGAGGATTTGGTGCCTCTACCAGGCATCGATCAATGTACAGCACTCACTGCTGACCAGGTCGTGGGTCCTGCCAGGATTAGTTAAGCTCAGACTCCATCCACACAGCAATAGCCTAGTGTGGGAATCACACTGAGTAGTTAGCCAGGGGCTGAAAACTTGCTTTGCCTATTTAATAAGAACACAGCCCTGTGGAGTTCAAGTACTTTAAGCACCAGCAGCGATACTGACAGGCAAATAAAGTCATCCAGGACTAATCCCATGAAAAAGCCCCCTTAATTTCAGTTGCTCCCTGAAGAAGGGTCCCAAAACCAGTCTTTCTAACTGCAAGGGAGGGGCCAATCTGGCTCCAACAGCAAGAGTCAAGGCATCCAATCCCCACACAGTGGCCTGGTAGCCACCCTCGGTGAGCACTTCTGCCTCATCCTGGGCATTCTAATTTGCACTTTAATTCTAATTATTTTCTATACTGCATCCTTCCAAGGTTCAGCCTTCTGACCCAGCACAAGAATCCAGTTTTATCCCTACCCTTTATGATAGGGGCATTTCAAAGACATTGAAAACCATCACCAAAACAAAATAAAATCCCAGTGACTATGGAGTTGATGCCAGAAAGAACCTGCCTTTCCAGAGCTCACTTAGCAGGCGCCTCAGGCTCTCAAAAGGAGCCTACAATCAGTACCTCAAGAACCCAGGCAAGGCTGATCCTGGGCTGAGGAACTGACCCCAAAAGATTGGCTGGACCCCATACAACTTCTGCCTTTCATCTGCTCATTTCAAGATTCCAATAAACTCCAGCCTTCCCTCCTGGCCAGTGTTGTACAAAAAAAAATCTTTCTCACCATATGCTTCACTGTTTTTGCCATCTGTACATTACCTATGCTATTAGTTATTAAATATGTTTAAATTACTTGCTTTTTCATATTTTACTCGCTTTTTCATATTTTTTTAAAAAGATTTTATTTATTTATTTGAGAGAGAGAGATGAATGCATAAGCAGGGGGAGTGGCAAGTAAAGGGAGAGGGAGAAGCAGGATCCTAGATGCGGGGCTGGATTCCGGGACCCTGGGATTGTGACCTAAGCCGAAGGCAGACATTTAACTTACTGAGCCACCCATGCTTTTTCATATTAATAAATGTCTTCTAAAGGCACTTTTATCTCTATCCTAAATTCAAAACCAGTATCATTTGCCATACATCAAAATTAGCTGTAAAATGATGATTATGCTAGAAACAATAAAGAGTTATTCAAAAGTTCAGCCAGATACTGCTACCCTGTGCTTGCTCTTACTAAAAAAAAAAACAAAACCAAGGGCAGGGAGATAGATCATCAAATGATGGAGAAGAATTATAAACAAGAACAAGGTTTTCCTTAACATCATAAGACCAGAAAAAGAATAAGAAAATAAATCTGTCTCTATGTGTTTCAGTGTTCTTTATTGTGAGATCCCCAAAACCTCTCAATACCTTAAGAACTGTTCCAGGCCTAGCTTCTACAATAGCAAAAAGTTGGACCAGCCAGGGGTACTGATCAAGACCAGACAGGCTCAGGGGGTGTTGGAGAAGGTAGTGAGATGTGCTTCCTGGAGAAAAGAATCCAGCCCATCAGCTAGACAGAATCACTTTACACTTGCCAGTGCAGTCCCTGTTCCAGCAGGGACACTCACATCTGGGTTCAGTGTCCTGACAGTGGTGCTCAAGTCAACTTGTCTGCATGATCCTGGCCCTTCCCTGACCAACCCTGAGACATGAACTGGCTACTCATCTCTCTGTACCATGGCTTCTTGATCTGCATCATGGAACTGCTGCTATTGGTGATGCAACCCACTTCACAGAGTTGCTATTAGGATTTGGAGATGGAGACAGAATAAAGTGAACTAATGAGAGCCCAGAGAGGGCAGCTGCCATCATAAAAGCATAGTACCAAGTTCTGCTTCGGAATAAGCAAGGCTTAACGGTTTCCTGTTTTGTTTTATCTCACTTTTATCCATGAACTAAATGAGAACCAAATTAGTTTTACTCCAATCAGTTAATAGTTTCAGACCAATGGCTGGAATTTGGTGTGTGCAAATGAAATTAAATCACAGAATGTGGCATTGGGAGAGGACTCTAGAGGCCACTGAATCAAGTGGTTTTCTAATGATTCTGGGCCACAAAACCCTTTTGTTAAATTCAACCTCACTTAGGATACTGATGTTTAAGCTGAAAGCAGCAGTGTGGGTCTGGCTGAGGCAGGCTGGGGAGCCCTGTGCTCCCATGGGAGACATGTAGGGTGACTAACCATCCTGGTTTGCCTAGGACTGCCTCAGCTTTAGCACTGAAAATTCTATGTCCTGGGAAATGTCTCAGAACCAGGAAGACTGAGATAGTCTCTGAAGCCCCCTCAGAGCATTATTTAAAAAATCACTGTTTAAGCACCCCCACTCCATTCCCCTTACTCCCTGTTATGTACTAAATTGTACCCCCCCAAATTTATATGTTGAAGTCCTAACCTCCAGTACCTCCTAATAGGACTATATTTGGAGATAGAGCCTTTACAGAGGTAATTAAGGGGAAATGAGGCCATATGCAGAGCGCTAATCCAATATGACTGGTATCTTTATATAAGGGTTTAGGACGCAGACATACACAGAGGGAAGACCATGTGAAGACCCAGAGGGAAGATGGCCATGTACAGGCCTAGGAGAGAGACAAATCAACCTTGCCAATACCCTGATCTCAGACTTTAGCCTCCAGAACTGTGAGGAAATACATTTCTGTTGTTTGAGCCACTCAGTCTGGGGAATTTTGTTATGGCAGTCCTAGCAAACTAGTACACTCCCCTTTTACAGATGAAGAAAATAAAACCCAGATTGGTGTCAAGACTGTTTACAGGCAATGCAAGAATGGGAATCCAGGCCTCCCTGGGCCTGATCCCGCGGTCCTTGTTCCACAGAACAGAATGAAGAGAGTCAGCGGGTTAACAATGGTCCTGTCTGACCAACTGCACCAAATATTTAAAAGTTCTGTGGTAGGAATACTCCCAATCACATGGAGCCTACGTGCCCCACGGACCTAATGGATGGCAAGCTCTGCTCCGCCTAGAACAAAAACAACTCACCTAGAGGGACTCATCTACAGTTAGCACCAGTGACAGGTGCACAGAAGGAGGACCAGGTTCCACCGCCACGGTCTGGGCATCCAAAGATAAGGTTAAAAAAAGGT
>CM052810.1:119042535-119106311 GCA_028533885.1 Nasua narica | reverse complement strand
TCTCTGGACTTGAAACGAAGGGGTTACTTCAGGAGGCTACAAAACTCAGGTTATACAGGCCAATCTCTTTGAAAGACAAACAGGACCAGTGCGTCCCGGCAGAAGAAAGTGGTAAGTTGTCAGCGCAGGGTACGCTTGAGCAGCTTACAAAGCAATCAGGAGTCCTGTCAGCTTGGACACGTCTATGCGTGCAGTTGCTCTGAAGTAAAGACTTGACGAACACTCTTTGCTTTTGCATTGTGTGAAAAGGGGTTACATCTTATTAAAGGAATATGTTCCTATCTTTGTCACACATGATTAGCCAATTATCTAGGAGACAGTCAAACTTCTCATTATTTAAGTCAAGGGAGAGATGGACTCATTGATTGATTTAGTAAGAGACTTTACCCTTGTGGTAACACAGTCCCTTGGAAGTTAAGAATAACTGTCTTTTTCTTGTTTTGTTTTCTTTTGAGAAGGCAAACTCCTAGAGGTCAGAAGCCACATCCCCTCATGGTAGTCGAGAATATTCTTTCTGTGGATAAGGACTAATGGACCAAACATGCCTTCTGCTTGCTGTTAATAGCAGGGGCAGGGGTCACACCACCACAGAGCAGCTCAGTTCTAGATCCCTCTTTCCACCAGAGAGAGGGGCCTGCCCAGGTTACACACCACACTGTGGTGAGGAGTTTCACCTACGCCGTAAACTAATAGCTCAGCGGCTGGCTGCTTTATCTTATCAGAACTGAATGTTTAGACTTCCTTAGGAATTTGGGTTTCAATCATCAACAGACAACATACTTTAAAAAATAAGCCATGGGAAAAAAAAAAATAAGCCATGGAATATTCCATAGTTAGGTTTTGTCAAACATGATTCCATGGATATCTAGTTTCACACACTTACACAAAGTCAGGCATTAGGCTTCCTGACGGAAGAACATCCCACTACCTAAGAAATGGTATTGGGGCGCCTGGGTGGCTCAGTGGGTTAAAGCGTCTGCCTTCGGCTTGGGTGGTGATCCCAGGGTCCTGGGATCGAGCCCCGCATTGGGCTCCCTGCTCGGCAGGTAGTCTGCTTCTCTGTCTCCCTCTGCTGCTCCCCCTACTTGTGTTCTCTCTCTCTCTCTCTCTGTCAAATAAATAAATAAAATATTTAAAAAAAAATAATTAAAAAAAGGGGCACCTGGATGGCTCAGTGGGTTAAGGCCTCTGCCTCCAGCTCATGTCATGATCTCAGGGTTCTGGGATCAAGCCCCACATCGGCCTCTCTGCTCAGTAGGGAGTCTGCTTCCCTCTTTCTGCCTGCCTCTCTGCCTGCTTGTGATCTCTGTCTCTCTGCCAAATATATAAATAAAAATCTTTAAATAATAAAAAACATAAATTGAGAAGGATAACCTCAGGGTTAAAAGAGGCTTAAAATACACATCAACTGTGAAATAAAGTGTGGATTCACACAAAAAAACAAACATTAAATTATATCATTTATAAGATACTCAGATCACTGATTAGTTATTTAATAATTATTAAGGAAGCATTGCTAATTTTGTTTTAGTTGTTATAATTGTATTTGTAGTTATGTTTTTAAAAAGGTTCCTTATCAGAGTGTTTGGGTGGCTCAGTCAGGCATCTACCTTCTGCTCAGGTCATCATCCTGGGTCCTAGGATCAAGCCCTGTTGGGCTCCCCGCTCAGTAGGGAGTCTGCTTCTTCCTCTCCCTCTGCCCTCCCCACCACTCGTGCCCTCTCTCCTCTCTGTCTCTCTCTCTGTCTCTCTCTCTCTCAAATAAATAAATAAATAATATCTTTAAAAAAAAAAGATTCCTTACCTTTTAGCAATACACACTAAAGTATTTACAGGTGCAACAATATGAGGAAAAAATAAGAAGGGGTATACATGACAGAACACTGGCCATGAGTGATGGTAATTACTGAAGCTAAGTCCATGGGGGTTCATGGTTATATTCTATTTACTTTTGTATGTTTTTCAATTTCCACAACGAAGTTTTTAAAATTCAGTTTAGCTAGTGTATGTCAGTGTACATTCTGGAATTTATACACCTGGTCAACCCTACCTCCCTGAAGAGTTTTCCCACCACCACCCTTGAAAATCTTCTAAAAAGTCTCAAAGTCTCATGTAGGCTAGCACTTTATTCATGTAAGAAACAATAAACCTTTAACCAACAAAAGCACACCCCAGAATGTGATACTAAAGCACCAACACTCAGACTATCAGAAAGTCACCTTCTCATTCCCCCTCTAGCTGACCGAGGCACAGTCAGTGCCCCTCTGTGGCTGCTGTCCCAGCCCAAACTGCCATTAAATACAGAACTATACTTAGGAGGAACTAATGAACCGCTGAACAGCACAGGAAAATCAATAGACAGAAGCAAGTGACCTTCTTCTGTCCGTCCAACTCCTGCTCTTTCTTCCTGAAGGAAGAAAAAGAAGGAACATCAATTTGCAGACACAGAAATGAACAAAAAGACTCATCACCACAAAGATCTATAATCGTTTTCATCATGTCCCTGAAAAAGAAACTGCCCAATGGCATGAAGTTGAATCTGCCCAAGGCTAAAAACACAGAGTCACATAAAAGAAGAGAGAAATGCGTACTAACTAGCTGTGTGGGTGGGCCCTATGCAGCTGATAAAAGGCCTACGAAGAAAATGAAGAATAGTCTAAGGTGAGCTTTGACTCTGGCAATAAAAGGAGCTCATGGAACAAATTTCACATGGTGCCCTTAAAACTGATGTGTTTACTGAAGAAGGAAAAAAAAAAAAAAAACCTAATCCAAAGAAGGAAAATGCTCTTGATAAATTCCCTGTTCATTCACCTGCGTCGTTTCAGAGGCTCTAAAAGCTGACATCAACATGGGGTCAAAAACAAATAGATGATCTCAATTTTTCCAGGGTTGACGTGAGCACTAAACATCCTTATCCTGAAGTGTGGCCATTTCTTCCATGTCCTATGGCTTTTTCCTTGTGCTTTCCCCGTCACTTCTTTGCATTTATCAAAAGCTAGACCTGGTAATTCCAAGGTGGTTGTACACCATCTTCCCTTCTTTCAATAATAGGTCATATATTAGACGAAATTACCATAAAATTTATTCCTGTGCATTCAGTAGTTTCTAAATGCTCATTGTATGCAAGCCCTGATTAGGTTCTACAACAAATATAGGTAAGAATAACAAACTCAACTCTGCTTTTGAGGTTCTAAACTTGTTTAGAAAATCCTTATGACTTCTGGGGCAAGATGGAGAAGTGAAGTCAGTTATTGACTTTCCTTATAACTAAGTGAATGAACAATGTTAACAACAAAAAGTTGAAATCCAGCAAACAAAACAAAAATATATTAGCAGTAATTAAATAAAAGAAATGACACAATGTCATGCCATAATCTTTGAAAAGCAGCATTCAGGGAAAGTGAGAGATGGAAGATCCCACAGTCACTGCTGTGCTCAACCAAGCTCCTTCTTCTCCCCAGAAGCATGATGGGTTTTGGAGATGGTGAGTAGACAAAATGCTGAAAAACCTCAGCAACACTCTCTATCTAAAAAGAAGTAATCAGAGAGGGAGAATTAGCAGCAAGGAAATGATCAAGGCTTATTCACTTATATATTCAACAAGAATTTATTAAGAAACTCTTGGATAATCACTCAAAACTAGGCTCCGTGGGTCATTAAAAGGAAGTAGAAGAAATAACCAGGTTCTATTTGAAAACAAATTGCATTTCCAAAGTTATGCAGGAAAGATGCCTCTTGCCAAGTGAGATGACCCTAGCTCAGCACTTGAAACAATATTTCAGAAAGAAGAGCAAAACCAATATCTATCAACCATGACTGTACCTATTGCCTAACACCTCTACATAAGGAAGCAAGATGATTAGGTCTTAGAGAGACAGACATTTCCAGATATAGTTACTGAATATCACAGCACAGGGAGAATTTTTCAGTTACAGAGAACCAACACAGACACACACACACCCCAAAATAAAACAAAAAGCAACAAAACAGAACAAACTCTCAGGCTTCCCTCCACAGCAACACTCAATACTCAATACAAGAAAATACATAATTCATGTGTACAAAGTTCTGAAGTAGAAGAAGGTTTGAACAAATATTTTTATATTTAGCCAGATTGTTGTTCAAGTATAAAGACAACAGAATTTTCAGACACAACAGCTCAATGACTCTGAGTCCCACTTGAAAAAAAAAAAAAGGCTTGAGTCCCAAATCCAGAAAACCAAGAGATAAATGTGGAGCTCTAATATAAAAGTCTGACAGGGAGAACTGAACCTAGACACATTTAGAAATTAGGTTAAACAACAGTTTGAAGTACATTTATTTCATACTGGGCATGTTACACATTTCAACAATAAAAAGCAATAATAAACCAAATTCAACAGTTTGGGGAGAGGTTGAGGAAAAAAGGTAGAATTTCCTAACATTTCTTTACTTCTAAAGATGATAAATCAAGAAATTGAGACTTAAGTATGTAATATGAAATTATAAAGTTAACCAAGTAAAATAACAATACTAGCAAAAATGAGGACAAAGTGTATGTGATAATTTTCTTATCCATTTCAGTAAGCAGTCAACAGATAACTGATAAATTGATAAGTAGAGGTTAAAACCACTATGTAAATTTATAAAAGAAATCTCTAAAACACCAAAAAATAGACTACAAATTTTCGACATTATAAAAAAGTATACTTATTCATATTTGACACAAACATACACCATACAAAGAAAAGATAATCCATGGGGTAAGGGATGAGTTTGGTGTAGGGATGGAGGAATCATTAAATAAAGAAAATATGGAGCTCCTGGGTGGCTCAGTTGTTGAGTGTCTGCCTTCAGGTCAGGATCCTGGGCTTCCTGCTTAGCCGGGAGCCTGCTTACCCCTCTCTCCTTGACCCACCCCCCCACCACCATGCGTGTGCGCCCTCTATCTCTCTCTCTCAAGTAACTAAATAAAATCCTTAAAAAGATAAAAAATAAAATAAAATAAAAACATAAAATATGTAAATTAAGAAGTATTCATCTTATAATAAATATATTTTTTAATGTGGCCAAAATACAGAACAAACCAAATCTGTAGAGATCCATATCTAAAATTAACTCTCCAAGAGACTCACTATAAGTCAGAAAGTTTAAAAGTAAAAAAGTCATCAAAGATCAACCAGGAAAATGGTAAGGAAAAAGAAAAAATTCATAATCTTAACATCAGAAAGGAGCAAATTTAAGCCAAAAACTACTAAAGAACATAAAGGGTTATACTGAATGTATATTCAGTAATAATAATTAAGCAATTACTATGCACCAGGAAATGTTCTACACACTATTAGAATCACCAGAGGTTAAGTCAGTAATGTACTTATACATGTTATAAATCACACTATGTACCAGGAAATGTTCTACACACTATTAGGATCACCAGAGTTTAAGTCAATAATGTACTTATACATGTTATAAATCACCACCAAAAACAAAGTGTTGAAATTCATAAAAAAAAAACCCTAGAAGAAACTAACAAAACACAATAATAGTAATAGACACAGTTAACCATGACAGAATAAGACAAAATAATAAGAAATATATACAATATAATCAATATGCCTAACCCATCAGATATATATCTATAACTATATAGGTATCTGTATATATATCTATAACTATGTAGTTATAAATACAGATATATCCAATGTAAAACTTTTTTCAAGTACTTTTTAATTTTAAATTTAATTTTAAGCAGAGGAGGAAACTTAGATTCATCATATTACCAGACTAAAAAAGAAAACCCATATGATCACCTCAACAGATACAGAAAAAGCACTTGACAAAATTCAACATCCACTCAGGATTTTTTAAAAAATGCTCAGCAAAGCAGAAATAAACATGTACTTCTTCAACTTAATAAAGGCATCTATAAAAAAACCTAGAGTTACCATCACATCTACTGGTGAAAAACTGAATGCTTTCACCTTAACATCAAGAACAAGCAAAAAATAAATAAATAAATAAATAAATAAATAAATAAATAAAAAGAACAAGCAAGGATGTCTGCTCTCACCACCTCTGTTCAACATTGTGGGGGAGCCAGTGCAATAAGGCAAGAAAAAGAAATTAAAAGCATCCAAATTGGAGATCAGAAAGGAAGAAACAAATGGACTTTATTTGCAGATGACATGTTCATCTACATAAAAAATCTGATGGCATTTATAATAAGGCTACTAGAATTAGTGAATTTATCAAAATTATAAAATACGTCAATATTTTAAGATCAATCATATTTCTGTATTACTAAAAGGAAAACTTTTCAACAAACAGTGCTGAAACAATTGTATAGCCATAAACAGAAAGAGAAGAGGAACTTCCACCTTTTTCTCTCATATACAAAAATTAATTGAGCACAGAACAAACATAAAAGTTTAAACTTCTACTAGATAAATATACAAGGATGCTCACTGTAGCATTGTTTCTAATAGAAAACCAGATACAACCTTAAGGTCCATCATTATAAAAAGATCATGTAATAAATCATAATAATTACATAAAATGAAATACTATCTAACCACATATAACAATTTAAAAGAAAGAAAATGGGGGCACCTGGGTGGCTCAGTGGGTTAAAGCCTCTGCCTTCAGCTCAGGTCATGATCTCGGAGTCCTGGGATTGACCCCCACGTCGGGCTCTCGGCTCAGAGGGGAGCCTGCTTCCTCCCATCTTTCTGACTGCCTCTCTGCCTACTTGTGATCTCTCTCTCTATGTCACATAAATAAATAAAATCTTTAAAAAATAAAAAATAAAAAAATAAAGGAAAGAAAATAAATTTTGTGTCAGTTAATATGAAAAAATAAAAAAATAAACAATTATGGTTTTTAAAAAGTATTGAACAGCATGTAAAGATGATAACTTCGGTGTAAATAAAAAGAATATTATGTGTATTTTTATGTGTGTGTATCTATATATCTGTATCTTTTTATACATATTTTCCAGAAAGCTACAAAAAATCCTCTTAGACTTTAGGAAGAGGTACCAGGAGTCAGAGAAATTAGAAAAGGGAAAGATTAATGTAATTTTTAGAAAATTTAGACTTTTCTATACTATTTATTCTTTTTTTTTTTGGCTAGCACATATGTTTTATTTTAAAAGCTAAACCATTTTTTTAAGCAAATAAGAGCTCTTTATAGAGGAGATCATTCTGGCCCAAATGCCTGCTGAGGTCATGGGAGAACAGAAACTATGTGAAGCTGTAGAAGCCCATCTGAGAAGCAGAGGAAAACAGAGAAGGAAAAAACCAAAAGGACCATGCTAAAAAGAAGACTAGCAAGTGGGTTCACTATCAATTCTAAATCCAGGCCCTCTGAGGCCTGCTATGCTTTGTATGTCCTTGTACATCCATGAAATTTCCTACTGCATTCTTCTAAGAAGCGGCCTCTTCTCACAAGCCAATTTACATCCCTACAAGCTAGTTTTAATTCCTAACAACCCCAAAGGAGCCTGGCCTGTACCCTTTTTGAATACCTTGCTTTATTCCATAGTGGAGGTGCTGCCTTACCTTGCTGAAAATGAAGCAATCTGAGGCATGTACCCTGTGAACTCCTGCAGTCAGTCAGGCCTAGCAAGTATGATTTAAATAGAAACTTGTCCAGCAACATTTTCTACTTGTGAGAAAATTTATGATGAAGATTGCCATCTCTGAATATGTTATCCAGAATATTTTGTCTAAATGTTATAGTAAGCTCTGTATGAATTACAAATCATAAAAGAATGCTTTCAAACCCAGAGAATAACTTTTAAAAATAAATCAGAAAAGTAAACAAACAGTGAAAGTTTAGAGAAGGGGGAAAGTCACACAAATATCAAATATAATAAACACCCGGAGACACATCAAAAAAGAAAACCATATAAGCATGAACAAACTACAGTATAATTCCAAACTAACATATAAGCAAGTATGTGATACAATGGTAAAGGCTGGTAAGAGATTAGAGACATTTTTAGGAACTGACTTCTTAACAAACATAATTTATCTGCACAAGGCTACCTAGAACCCATTCAGGTACAGCTTAGATACCATCTCTTCTAGTAGGCCTTTCCTAATCTTCCCATTAGAAGTGACCTTTCCTTTATGGTCTCACCATATCAATACTCTTTTCTAGCAGTTACCACATTGCCTGACATTTACTCATCACATGTTGGTCTTCTCTACAAGTGGGGTCCTAGAGAACAGGGGCTATGCCTTCATAATTTTTTATGCCTCATAGGCAAATACCCATTGTATAATAAGTGCTCAATAAACTGTTGTTGAATACAAGATTAAAAACCAAAACTTTAAGAACCAATAAAGTTTTTCTAATTAAAAAACAACAGCTGTAGTTTCAGAGGACTAAGAAAATGAGGAAAAATAAATGAAAAATACAATACTCAAAAATCCCACCATCCCAACTCATAACCACTCTTAACTATAAATATCATTGCATTGTGTGTGTAAACACACACAACCACTGATTCATTCATGTCACAACCTTGCTTAAACAAGTAACCTAAGATGACTTCCTATTGCTAAATTCATTGTAGTCTAAATTCTTCAGATATTTAAGACCTCAGCAACCTAAATGCAGCCTTCCTTTCCTGTCTTAAAACTCCTTTCATTTTCCTGTATCAAGCTTATGAATTTCAACCAACCCCCTCGTCATTTCCTGAATCATCCTTGGATGTCTGTACCTCTGTAATTTTGCCCAAATGATTTCTAGCATCAGAGTGTTCATTCCACCATATCCACTAATCACGAATCCTACCAGCCCTTCAAGACCCAGCTCATGTTCCCTTATCACTCCACGAATAGGCGGCTCCTTTTCCTCTGAAACTCTATAGTGCTCATATATGATAAGCTGGCCTGTGGTGTCATTTTGTGAATAAACCTCAACTGCCAAATGAGTTCCTAAGCACCATAAAGGCAGAGACTGTCTAATTGATATGAATCCCCTCTGCATTTACATCGGCTATCACTCAACAAACATTTGTGAAACAAAGGAAGAGACTGAGTACAGTTAAATAGGGAGTGCTGAATCTTGAGAGTCTCAAAGCAATGACTTCAGCTGACCCTTCAGAAAGTACATGTCTTGGATTAGCGGAGTGGGGACTGTGCAAAAGACACTCAAGAAAGAAAAAAATAATGGGAGACATTTGGGGCATTTCAATTAGAAAGCCCATCATTGCGCAGGGCTATTCCACATATTTCAGGATTGTGTGTCCCAGCTTATTATGTACCAGCCCCTTTCCATTATGACAACCAAAGACATCCCCCAGCACTGCTTCCAGGTAAGAAGGATTAACTGAAGGCACTACAGAGGTGCCATGGGCATCTGGAGAGGGAATTCATGGGTCCTGACCATATCTAGCTGGAGCAAAAGAATTACTTCCACCAAAGAGGTGAGAATAACACCCAGCACCATCGATCTTTGAACCCCTCATGTTGCTACAGAGGAAGTAAGTCAACTGACAACCACTCCTGTTCATCTCTTTCCCAACAGCTTCACTCATGCACATACTGAGTGAGAAGCAATGAAAAATAAGGTAAAGAACATGGTCTCTAGTCCTGAGATTGATCAAGTCCTGGCTTTTACACTTACTAGCTATGTTGGCAAGGGAAGAAATGTTCAACCCTTCTGTGCCTCAGTCTCCTCATCCATAAAATGGAAATAATGAAAGTACTCACCACTTAAAGTGGTGTGGTGGTCCCAGCAAATAGGAAGCACAAAATTTATTATTTATTATTATATCTTGGAAAAATCTGCTAGCTGGAAAAAAGGAATATCACCACGAGATACTCTTTTTATAACCTATAAAACCTTATTGATCATAGGGAACATTTATTGAGTGTCCAATACTGGATATTGGACACTATACCAGATGGCATAGCTCCGTGAGGCAGTACTACTACCATTCCTATTTTACAGATAAGAAAACTGATATAGTGAAAGGTTAAGGAAGTTAAGATGGGAGCCAGGACTTAAATCTTTTTGGTTACCCCACTCCGCCTCATTGATTTAATAAGTATTTAATGAGCATCTGCTACTTGTGTGGCATGTTTCCAGGTGTTGAAGACACAACAATGATCAAAATAGACCAAAACCATGCCTTCGTGGAGCTTATATTCTAGTAGGGGGAGAGAGAAAATCAACAAAATAAATAAGTATAATATATAGATGATAGGTAGTGATCAATTTCAATGAGAAAAATAGAAAAGATGACTAAAAAGTCAGAGAGGGTGGTAGGCAGTGTGGTAGCAGGACCAGGAAAGATTCACTGAGCAGGATACATTTGAGAAATGACAGGAAAAAGATGGAAGAGTAAAATCTGGAGGGAAACTGTTCCAGATAGAGAGTACAATAAGTACAAAGGCCTTGAGGCAGGAGTTTATTTAGCATATTCAAGGAATAGCAAGAAGCCAGTTGTGGCTGCACTAGAATAAGCAAGGGAGAGAAGTAGATGGTGAAATCAGAGAGATATGGGACAGGGGAGGAGCAGATAAATCACAAAGGTCTTTATCAGCCCTTTTAAGTTAAAGACCTGGCTTTTACTTAGACTGAGATCAAAAGCCATTGGTGGGAATTTAAAAAAAAAAAAGCCATTGGTGGGATCTGAGCAGTAAGGGCATGATCTAACTTGTTTTAACAGATTACTTTGGTGGCTATGCAGACAGTAGACCGAAGGAGGTATCACTTGAAGATCCCTTAAGAGATGTCGAAATTATTATTAGCAGGAAAAAAAAAAGGAACAATGCCTTCTTCCCTTCCAGCAGGTGTGATCACAATAGATGTTTGTTTGTTTTTTTAATTTTCCAAAGCAAAGTGCTTTGGAAGCCCCTTTTCACCCTATCTATGATGTCTTGTTGACTACATCAGATGTAGGGAACCCTCACTCAAGTATACTGCAACTGGGAGCCTTTCTAAAACAGGCTATCAGGTGCATCCACAGCAGCTGGCTAGAAATCCCTGCATTCTCACATATCACTCCTCACTGTTACCTTTTAGAACATGAACTTGAGCACAGAACTGGTTATCTGTTCTTAGTATAAAGTTGGCCTGCTACAAGTGGGACATTTAGAACATGGTCAAGTGGTAGAAGTACAAAGACCAAAGAGAGCTAGGCTTAAGCTTAGCCAGACATTCCACAAAATGCATACTGAGTACCCACTCTGAGCAAGCCGCTGAAAGACTTTAAAATGAATCTCAGTCCTGACCTAAGTAGGCATATGGTTCATACAGTGAAATGATACAGCTTAAATGCAAGTTACTATACAGCAATAAGTATACGCTACGGATTGTAGACAATACACTAAATATAGCTAACATAAGGAGGGACACAGTCCATCCAGCCAGGAGGATCTGGGGATGGCATCTGACTTGGGCCTTCAGAGGAAGTTGGAGCTGGATACACACAGATGGGTAGGCTAGCCAAGCAGATGGAGCCAAAGAAGAGAATGGAAAAAGGGGGACTTAAGATGGGAACCATGGTTGGGAGAGTTCGGGAGGACCCAGGGACATCCATAAAAATCCCCCAGCAACTTATTTAAAATGCATATTCTGGGCTCACTCCCCAGCAATTTTGAGTCAATAGTGGGTGGAAGAATCTATATTTTTATCAAGAACCCTCAAGTAACTTTAAAGTTTCCCACTCAATTCCACACCCACTTTGAGAAACAATGGTAGAGATGAGTTAAAACCACCCCATATAATTTCCCCTCTTATTCTCTCTCAGATAATCCTGTTTATTTCCTTTAAGCATTAATTGCTACAGATACTATTTTTGCATCTTATTCATTTACAATTGATTTACTCCATAGAGTATGAGCAATGTCACCTTGGAACATAAGATTTCACCACAGAAAAATAAAATTATTTTCCTAAGTAAAAACAAGGGTTCTACAGAATGTGTTCTATTTCAGCTACTGTGGTTTTTGTAAAGTACAATTGCTTCCACAAATGAGATACATTTTTAGGCAGGTAAATGAGGCTTTTTTACTTATAGGTATCACCCCAAAATTCATATATTAAAACTCTAATCCCCAGTATGATGGTGTTTGAAGGTGAGGCCTTTGGTAGGTCATTAGGTCATGGGGGTGGAGACTTCATGAATGGGATTCCTACCCTTATAAGGAGACACTAGAGAGAGTGCTCTTTCTCTGCCAGGTGAGGACAAAGTAAACCAGTAAGTGGGCTCTCAAGAGAACTCAACTGTTCTGATACCTTGATCTGGACTTCCCAGCCTCCAGAACCATGAAAAATAAATTTCTGTTGTTTAAGCCACCCAATCTATGGTATTCTGTTGTAGCAGGTCAAACTGATTAAGACTGTCAACAAGCTATACCATGGATCAAAATGGGAAACTATATGATTTGATCATTGAAGGCTATATATGGATAGGAGGAAAATCTTTCAAATTTACAAGATTTTTTTTTTCTAACAAGTTCCAAATTATTTCACCTGTATGTAAGTAATTAATTAGCATTTCTTGTGGACAATCAATACATCCTGTCAGCTCTGCTCTAAATATAAATTCCTGAATCTGGATATCTGCCACAACCACCACCACTGCCTCACTACCAACGCAAGGGCCAACGCAAGCCACCACAGAGCCTTTTGAACAAATGAGAAAAAGGACCGCTTGCCAGCTCAGCGAGGCACCTCCACCAGGGCACTAAGCACAGCTCGCCACCTCCTCCAGCCGGCCAGGCCACTCTTGTCTCCCATGACCCACGGTCTCGGGCTCCCTTCCGGTCCCCGGCTTCAGTTCTCACCTCCTGCAACCTGTCCCCCTCTCCTGCCCCCAGTCTGTTCTCCTCTATGAGTGGGATCTTTTTCAAAGTTGTATAAAATGCCACTGCAACTAGAACAGGGTCCAGCCTTCTCCCACCGCGGCCCGAGAGACCCCCTCTCCCTTTCCGGCCACGCCTTCTGCGGGTAGCTGGCCGCCGCCATCTTGCTAGCCATGAAGCCAGCACACCGCATTCCCTGCCACCTTGTGGCCCTTCCGTTACCCTTGCTGTTCCCGGGTGGGAAATATTCCCCTGCTACTTCCCGCCGTTCATGGCTCCGTTTGTTTACCTTGGCCTCCGAGGAAGCTTCTGGAACCACCGTGCTCACGGTGGACCCTGAGGCGGGTGGGCGGGAGTGTGTGGGATGGGCCGGGGTCCCGCGAGGCCTCCCCAACAGCCATACATAGGCTGCAGTTGGGACAGGAGTGAGGAAGAGCGCCACCCGAGGCGAAGCAAGCTCTGTGAGGGGCTCCTCCGGCAGAGTCCCAAGCTGCAGCAGAGAAAGCCTAAAGTTGGTTTGTGTGGCGCTTCTCGGCTTTTGAATCTTACGTTGGACCTCCAGTTGGGCATGTGGCCTTGATGGAGCGAGGGAGCAGAGAGAGGCGCCGCAGGGGGGCCCGGACCACGACCAGCGAGACCAGGAGGGCAGGAAACAGGCGCAAGGCTAACTGGAAGGTCGCCCTTCTGCCCACTGTGCGTGCTCGCGAAGGGAGCCGAGCCTCTGCTACTGCGGACAGGGCTGGTAACCGCACAATCCTTGGCTGGTGGGAAATGCACCGAATTGGAAAGCAGGACACCTGGTCTGCAGCGGCAGGCTTATCTTTCTGGGATCCCGGCAAATATCTTAAGTCTTTTCATCTCTTTGTGCCTCTATTTCTTCTTCTGAAGAATGACGTGGTTGAACGAATCACTGTTTCTCAAAGTTTACTGCAGGCACCGCGCACTGTACTTGATGAAGCCCAGATCAAGTCAGATCAAGCTGACACCGAATCTTAGGCAGGGCGGGAATTGCCATTTGACAAGGCACTCTGGGTGATTCCAATGATCTCTAAGTTCCCTTCTCTAACGTTCTATGAATTTTAAGGCTTAAACCTGTACAAATATTGAGGGTGGGAGGGAGAGTCGTGGCATAATTGAATTTATTTAATATCATTCAAATTACCATGTCACCAAATCACAAATCAATCACGATGTTGCACTCGCTTAGGAACAATACACAACCACAGCTATGACCAAAGATTAACTAAATGATCAGATTTTTCACTTCCTCACTAAAGCATGGGGAACTCTCTCTTAGCTTTAGCCGCCTTAAACCTCTCCAAGTGAAATACATTAAAAATAACTGCAAATTACTGATGACTAATGCCCTTCAATTTGGCCCCAAGCTGAGAAATTCTGTGCAGAATAAAGTGGTTTATAATCCCACACGTCCATTCTATTATAAACTGCAGGTGGCAAATCAAGTGGCTATGAACTATGATGTGTGTGTGTGTGTGTGTGTGTGTGTGTGTGTGTGAAAAATCAATACTCAAGGAGGGTGTGTGTGTGTGTGTGTGTGTGTGAAAAATCAATACTCAAGGAGGGTATTTCTTCACTCCTTTAATGGGAATTTAACAGCCCGGACAAAAGGGAGATAGATGCTAGCACGGAGGCCCCAGGAATCTGGGTGGTGCCTCACAAAGGCCTGAGGCTAGAGTGGTCGTCCCCCGTCCCCGCCTCTACTGCACACCAGCCAAGGCCAGCTGCGCCTGCCCTTTGCAGAAAAGCAATCTAAAGCAAGCACAGAAGCAAGCTGGAAGGAAAATAATTGCAACTCACACCGATGACCTATTTTCTGAATCCGGCTTATCTGAGATTGGATTCTCACTCCTCCAAAAAGCAGCAGAACACTTCATGCCCAGAAAATGGTCTCTTTGAGGAGTGCATGGGCCAGAATGTTTGACAGACGCATTGTCCCCAGAGGACTTTTTTCCGACCCAGGTTCCAAGTGGTGTTCGGCTCAGACAGCTACTATGGGAGGGGCTGATAAATCTACCAAATCCTTGGAGGCTTTGCTTCCCTGCTAGCCAAGATTAACATGATGCTAATGGGTTGTGAACATGATCTGCTTAGTATCTCCTACCAGCAGAAGCAGCAGAATCCAAACCATCTTCCCAGGCCCCACATGTACATCACATAATATCGCCAACTTTATATTCTCCCCACTTGAGGTTGCATTGCACCTTCGTTCCAGACATAGTACAATCATCATCTTTTTCTAAGTTAAGGGCCTGTGACTTTCCGATTTGGCTTTCCAAAGAAGGAGCAGTGACTTTCAACAGCATTCAGTAGCATTCCCTGGGTTGTGTGCATTCAGTAGCGTGCCCTGGGTTGAGTGCAGGGCAGCAGGCTAACAGGACAGAGGAGGAGCTAGGAACAGGAAAGCAGGGCCTGCCTGCCCACAGCAAGCTGCTTCTCTGGCCAGCCACGGTGGGGGGAGGCCCTTGTGAAATAAGCTGAAGGCTGCAAAGTCGCAGACAGCGAGAGCCAAATAACTTCAGATTAGCTGCAGTCTTAATTTCTGAGGAAGAGTTCATTCAACCCAGGACCGAGGCTCCAGTGGGAATACTTCCTGGAGTAGATAAACCTACGTATGGTTTTGAAGGAAGAAATACAAAGGATTAGCATACACTGGCAGGAACAGCACTGTGAGAATGCAGTTATAAGAGCATGGTTTAGAGAATGAAGATCTACCTCTGCTGGTCAGTGCAACCTTTTGTGTTTCCATGTACTGTCATTAAGAATCTTAAGAATAAGGATAATGTGTTCTGTGTTCTTGTATTCCTCATTGTGCACATAATAGACGCTCACATTTTGGCTTATACAATTACAGCCATATAAAGTTGGACTGAACTTATCAGTCATCCCATTTGTGTGCCAGATGAATAAATGATTGAATGAACAGGATATGAAAAAGACCTGGTTCCAGGAGGAGGGCCAGAGGCATAATCAGGAGACGACGTTGAATTGATGGGGGAACTTTCAGGCAGCCTAGAGGGTTAAAATTTAGTGCCAGCAGTTTTTCTCAGGAAAGAGCAGAACACGAAGGGCAGCAGGACACAGTTTCAAAGGTCACTAACAGCCTGGTCAAGAGGACTACTAGCTAAACCAGCTTTGCCCGAGATTTTTTCCTGGCCCTTCCAGATTATAGGGTCCCAGTAATTTATCCTGCTTTCCTTCCCCACCTCTCCACCTCCTCCCCCAACCCTCTAACAATACTTATTAGCTCAAAGCAAACCATCTGAAGACAGGGACATGCCCCTGCAAATGGCTGAGAGCTCCATCTGCTCCAGATAAGTGTTTCTAAGAAATCAGTTATAGGGGTGCCTAGGTGGCTAAGTGGGTTAAAACCTTCGGCTCAGGTCATGATCTCAGGCTCCCGGGATAGGGTTCTCTGCTTAGCAGGGAGCCTGCTTTCCCCTCTCCCTCTGCCTGTCTCTCTGCCTACTTGTGATCTCTCTCCGTCAAATAAATAAATAAAATCTTTTAAAAAAGAAAGAAATGAGTTATAATGCATTCCCAGTGTGAGTACAGTAGCGGCAGCCTGACATACATTTGCATACTTTCTCTTCTGTAACAGGCCTCAAAAATAACAATAGGCAAACTGGATCAAATTCATTAATTTTAAATTTGCTTGAGCTGCTCTTTTTGATGGAGGTAAATACTAAAGCACCATGAAGATTTTAAATCCATGAATGATGTAGTATAACCTTTGTTTTCTCCAATGAGACATTTTGCAGAATGGACACTTAATTTGTGTTACTGTAGAATCACCAGCCGATTCTGGAATGTCCAATTGCTACTTGTTTAGAAAGGTCATCTACAAATGGCAGAAAAAAAATTGCATCAAAAATAATAATATATAATAATGGTATCAAGATAATAATAATATACCAAAAATAAGATATACACACATCAAGTCAGCAATAACTCAAGAACCCCGAAGCAAAAGAATGTCATAGATGACTTTTGCAGTTGCTGACATCACTACACGGTCCTGATACACAGACGGGGACCATGCCTATCAGGCCTAACACAAGGCCTGACATGTGACTATAAGATGTTGAAAGAAATGACTGATGGGATGAGGGATGGAAGAATAAATGTGACTTATTGACATACCAAAGGCAATTCATATCCTTTAAAAATGTATACGTAAGATTTATTTTTCCAAAAACCTAGAAATAGCAAGAATGTCATCATGTCCATTCATATGTGCCCACATGTAGACAAAAGTGTGCCCACACGGCAAGCAAAACACCTTCAGAAGGTAAGTACATCAAAAAGAAAGACTTTAATTTTTAAAGTCTTTACACAGCAGAAATATTCCCAAACTAGCAAAGCATGTTATAGTATTTGAAAACAAATTACTGCAGATTAACCTTTTAGTCGCCTTCATCTATTTATGGAAGGCCAGGCACTACACTTGGTGGTTAAAAAATTGCAAAGCAAGGGGGAAAAAGCTTCCTTTTGGGTTTCTTTCCCTGGATAATTTTTCCAAAGAACATTCTATTAAGTTTTACTCTAAACAGATGCATTTTCTGGCAGGACCAAATAATCCATTTTCTGCTCTATTTTAATATCCGTATTTTCATTTCATGGGTTTTATCCCTCAATTCCAAATGACATTCTAAGTCAAATGAGAACTTAACCAAAGTCATCAGCTGGTACTTTTTGAAAACAGTAGATTTCATTGTTAAAAGGAGATAGGATCTCTAGATATTAAGTCTGTCCTGAGTGGAACAGCCACTGAAAAATAGCAAATAATGTGTCCAACTTGAGATTTTAAAAATTTGGGGGTTCGGAGTTCACCTGTTTTGTAATACAAACACACACACACACACACACACACACACACACACACAGTTCACCTGTGTGTGAAAAAAGCACGAGAGAAGGAATGGCTGAAGGAAAAGAGACAAAGACTGAGGACAGTGGTTTTGATGTAGGTCCTATACTACTTGGGTGAGGGGATTATTCTGGGGAGTTGTTCCTACACTTTTAAACCTCTGTCTATGTAAAGAACCATCTTCCTTAATTATGAACTAAGATGAGCTTGCCCCAATCATATTTTGGATAATGCCATGTTGACATCCTTTGGTGTTAGTGTTTTTTAATTAATCCTTCTAACACCCTCTCATCAAAGCACAGTTCATTCTGTCACCATTCAGTGGTGCTAGGGTGTGACAGGTCCTGGTGACATAAAGCAGAGTCCTTGTGCTCATGAGTGTTACCGAAGAAAAGGCCAAGATAGTGCAGGAGGCCTAGACAGAGTGAATCCATCCCGTGAGGTGGTGGGCTCTCCAACTTGTTTACACATTGGAATCATCTGGGAGATTTCGAAATACTGATTCCCGGGTCCCACTGCTATTATAGATTTTTATTTCATTGTTCTGGAGCATAGCTCTGAGTTTCAGCAGTCTTAAAAGCTTCCCAGATGAATCGAATGCGCAGAAATATTTGGGAATCATAGCTATGGGGGCAGTGGTTCTCAAACATTAGAATGCATCAGAATTCCACACGAGAGTTATAAAACACAGGTTTCTGGGCCCCAAACCCAGAATCTCAGGCATTAGTTGTGGGGAAGAGCCCCAGAATGTGCATTTCTAACAGGTTTCAGAACAGTCCAGAGAACATGCATGCACACAGATCGCAGGGAAGCTCTCACAATGCTTTGGCCTCTGAAGTCTTAACTATCTGCTTAAGTCCTCTCAGGAAGACCAACACATTAGCCTTCTTAATTCTCCTAAGTACCACTGACAACTCACTAACTGCCTATCCAATCTCTTCAAGGGGAAGCCTTCAGCTTCTTTCCACGTCAGAATAGAAAGGCTAAGGACAACAATACACACGTCTGCACACCCATATCCCCACACCTGCTTTTTTTTTCAACTGGAAAGTTTTCCTTGGCAACCATCTAAATCACTGCCCCAACTCCTCCTGCTCACTAGGTCCCTGATATTAGCAAATAACAAGACTCTTTTTCAGGAGCTGGACTGTTTCTATTTTACCACTTTTTTCCCCCAGACTCTTTCTGTGTGGGCAGAAAGGGTGGCTCTCTTCTTTACCATCAACTGCTCTTCTCCCAAAACCTGGCAACAGTTCTCAAAACATGTTTGCTAAAAGAATAGATGAGATTTAGCAACCTTCCTTTTGTATGCAAGGCTTGTAAAATTCATAAACACTTTGAATATTTAAAAACAAACTTGACAAGACAAAGCAGTTTGTAAACAGTCATATGGTGGTTTTCTCATAAGAGTTGTTAAGAATGAAAATCTCCTAGTTCTTCTGATTTGATCCAAATTCAATTAACAATGCATCCATTAGAAGTAATTCATAAGAACTGAATATACAGAGTGGTGTTATTTCCCCAGCTAGATTATAAAGGGGGAGACGATTTTACTATGGTTGCTGAGTATGGTTGGGGAGGTTGTACACTGCTCAAAGTCACCCAGTTGAGGAGACAAGAGGATGTTGAAATACATGTGCCCTGGCACGGGGCTTCATATCCAAAGAAAAGGAAAACTTTTCCTAATGGTCACAAAGGCACAGTTTCTCACCAAGCTGTATAGCATTTCATAATTCACACAAAAAACACTGGATGGGTCCTTTGAAAGTGTCTTGTATTTATTTATAGTCCTCATCTCAGGTAGCAAAGCCCTTAAGTATGGAGGTGCCCCATCAATATACATCAACTAGATTGAGTTGTTGTTAATTGATAACTAATTGATACTTTTTTTAAAACTACTTTAGGATGGGGATGGTGGTGGGAAATCCCAACTGAACTCTTTTAGGGATCAAATACCATTTTAGCGGATGAAAAAGGATTCAGAAAACATGTCTTCCTCGGGTAATAGGAAAAAAAGAGGGGTAGAGAGTTCACCTACATTACTGGACTCTTAGAATAGCTTTCTTGAGCCAAAGGCAGATGTTAATTAAATTCTCTGCTAATCTAAGCCCTAAACAGCACCTCCGAACCATCAAGACCAACCATTTGGTCCCCTGCTAAGCAAGTGTAATGATAAGTGAGCAGCTCTGCAATTTGACTGGGACTTTGAATTCCAACTGAGTTGTTATATTGCGTGAATGATTTTTCATATCACTTCACATCAAGATAATCCCCTAACTTTCAAAATGAACTCCCATAGCAAAGAAATAAATCAAACTTTTATAAGATCTAATAGATGTCAGAGTGTTCTTTTTGTGGCAGGAGTTTTAATTCTTTTTTTTTGAAAAAAAAAAAGATTAATCATCAAAGCAGCTTAGTATAAAATTGAAATTCCTCATTTATATTATATTAAATTTATATTACCTGCCACTTCTATCAACTCTAAAGGGGTAATTTTCTATATTGAATTATTTATATTCTCTTGTAATCAGATACCTGATAAACTTTTAAACATTTATACATCCACCTAATTAAAAGATGGTAAGTGAATTAAACCTGAAAATGAAAATCTGCCTGTCAGAACTTGGAGCACCACTGAATTTGTGTGTCTGTTTATCTATCCACTTACCTATATCCTCACACGTATATCTATATGATGATTGCTGTGTAGTAAGCACTTGATCATTGCTAAATGAATGATGAATGGGTGTAATAAATATTGTAGATTGAGATGGCAAGAGATAATGCCCACGATGGGAGAGAAAGTAATAGATTAGCAAATTACTTCAGTACTCTATGAATTTTATGAATTTTAATGCAACCTACCTTGTTTGTTATTGCTATTTCTATAGAGAAGGCTTGACCATATTGGTTCCTCCTATCATACTGAAAGTCTTATTATACAAGCTTCTTTTAACTTGTTATCAGTCGTAGGGATTCCTAATCCAGATACAGGAAACTAAAAGAAAAATAATTAATTTGCTCGCTTTACATGTCAAGATAATTTTTGTATCTCGTAACAACTCTGCCTTTCTGTATTAGTTTCCTAGTGCTGCTGCAAATTAACACAAACCAAAATTATTACCTTATACTTGTGGAGTCAGCTGCCTGAAATGAGGATCACTGGGCTCAATTCAAGGTGTCAGCAGGGCCGTGTTCCTTCTGGAGGCTGTAGTAGAGAATCTGTTTCCCTGCCTTATCGGGTGTCTAGGGGTCACTTGCAGGCCTTGGCTATGGCCCTTCCTTCACCTGCGAAGCCAGCAGCATAACATCTTCAAATCCCTCTGCCTCTGACCCCGACTGTCCAGCCTCCCTCTTTCCTTACAAGGACCCTTGTGATCACGTCAGGCCCACCCCGATAATCCAGGATCATCTTCCCCTCCCAAGATCCTTCCTTTAATGGATCTACAGAGTCTCTTTGGCCATGTGAGTTAGCATTCATGGGTTCCAGGGATTAGGATATGGATACCTCCCAAGGCCATTATTCTGTCTACCTCCCCTTCTAAAACTGTAGTTGGCATTTTAGCATCGAGCAGTATCCAGGGGGGCACGGCACTGAAGCAGCAGATGGAACACGGTTTGGGAGTGAAGGAGAGGAGCAGGGTTTGAACCCTGGCTTTGGCCACTTACTAGCTGGGCTTGGCCGTTTAGTATACGTGGTGTTTAGTATAGAGCATCCTAAACCCTCAGAGCCTCGGTTTTTTTTCACTACTTGTAAAATGGGGCTACAGTACCTACTTCATTTTATTGTTGCAAGGATTAGAGAGAAAACAAGCCTAGTGCATCTGGCTCCCAGCTCACAGTGGGTGTGGAATAAATAGGAGTCGATTCCTCTCACCCACACATTGAAAGGGCACAGAAGCATTAAACCACCTGCAAGCTGATTTTTATTGTACTGACATGAGGTTAATTATTATTAAATTCAGTACAGAGAGGTTTCCTCCGGCCCAGAAAGTTAAGGATGGACATTCAATTATGGGTTTTCTTTGTTCGCCAACAACCTTAGACATTAGAGAGCTGCCTGAAAAAAATCTGCTCTACTCAGGAGCTTAAATGACAACCTGATTTAAAACAACGAAAAGGATTTATCTTTATCTCTCATTCTCAGTTACTTCCCTGGTGAGATATTTATAGCCAGAAGTTACTAAAATCACACTGAAATCAGCAGGAAAAGATTGAATATAGTGGAATTCATATTAAAGGGCAATTAAACAATGCTAAGTCTTACCTCTTATTAATTTTTATTATACTTTTTTAAATTTGGAAATTATATATGCTTAATATATGTTGAGTTGACAAGACTGACTAAAGAAAACAATGCAGTAATTATTTGAATGTCATAAATTGAGTTGTCATGGATCTAGATTTAGATTTGGAGTCAGATGATTATGATTATCCAGGAGTCCTATGTCCAAGTCCTACCTATCTTACTCTTCTGCTGTGTGCCCTCAGGGGGTTCACATTACCTCTCTGAGCCTTATCTGTGAAGTCAGGGTGACTACAGGGATTAACTAAGACTATGAATGTGAAACCACTATACAAGTATAGGATATTATCATCCTTTATTCATTCAACAAGCATTTTATCTTTATTCTGTTGTGGACATGAAAATAAAAAGAGAATAAAAAAATGAGTAAGACTCTGTTGCCTTCCCTCAAGGCCCTGTCAAGATAATGGGGAAAGGAACAGAAACATATTATTTTTATAAAATTTCCCCTTCAATTTTGTTACTTTTTAGTCGCAATATAATTTGCCTAGAGTGAAATGGTGAAATCTTATATGAACCATTCAATCTCATTTTGTGAAGTGCATCTCAAGAGAAAACATTTCAACTACCCCAGAAGGTTTGTGCTCAATCCTTAGCCAATCCTCAAAATCCATCAGACATAACAACTGATTAGATTTCTATCACCATAGGTTAGTTTTGCCAATGTAAGAGGAAACTGGACAAGCGGAAATAAGAACTCTGACCCAGAGAGAGGGTAAACGCAGGGCAGCCCAAGAGCGGCTCTGTGGAGTCTGGTTTTGCACAGGTGGGTCTCAAAACAAGGAAAGTCCTGTGGTCACTTGCCAAGACATCCATACACTCTGGATCCTTGGTTCTATGTACGCCAGGCACATAGCAAAAGCAAATGAGGATGATCTTTTAACTATTTTTTAACTTCAAATATCCTTATATATGGGTTACCTCAACCAGAAGGAGAAATCCACTATTTTGGAGAAGTTAGATATAGAAACTAATGGTTCAGTTAGTGCATTTGGATAAAAACGTACAGGCCACTGAGACCTTGGGGAGACTGAGGGAACAGGGAGAAGAAGCCAAGAGACCTTTCTAGAGATTTTTTTTTTTTATTCTTCCCACTTCCGAGAATGGGAAGAGTCAAGAACACCACATATGATCAAGTAGAACAAAGTCTTCATGAAAGGTTGCCCTGACTAGGTGAACCCCTCCAGGTTGCCCTGGCAATGGGGCAGCAGTTTATGAGGATATTTTAATGAGATAATGAGGGAAAAATATGAAAATGAAGAAAAAGTGTTTAGGGGTGGAGACCACATTTAGCCTTAGCAATTAAAAAGTAAACCAATTTCATAACTCTTGGAATAGGTCACATTTTCTTATAACTTTATTTTTGTCCATAGCTCAAAAAGTTTGTAAATCCTAGCCAGATCTCCCCTCCAGGAGGAACTTACCAGCTCTTGGGTTCTCAACTCTGCCTGCCTGTTGGAATCACCACAGGAACTTTTAAAAACACGGGCTCTTCCCTCAGCAACTCGTACTTAATTGGGCCAGAGCCGGGCCCAGGCACCTGTTCACAATGACCGATATTATTAATAACCACAATAGTGTCTTGATTATACAGAAACAATTTCATTCAAATAGTTCATTAAGACTTACAGCGTGTTTACTATTATTTACTATGCAGTTAGGAGGCCAGATGCTTAGAGCTGAGAGCTACCACTATGTATGAAAAGATTAGAGAGAAATGAGCAGCATTGTGCATTTTATACCATTAGCATAACCTGAAAGAGAGCAATAATTGGGAGCACATTAAAAATCCTGTAAAATAACCTCTGTTCCTCCCATTCCAGATGCCAGGGAGGGGAGCGATTGCGGTGCAGGTCCGGGGCGACTGGTGGGCTTTGGTAAACGGTGAGGAATTAAGGGCCCGCCGCTCTTCCAGCTCCAGATCTTGTGGGCCAGAAAAGCACTGGGCTGGAATTCAGGAGACTTGGGTTCTACTGCTGGCCACCTACCAAGTTATCTCAGGGAAGTCACTCGAATTCAAATTAGGTTCGAGCCCCTTCAGGGAAAAGGACAATGATTTTTTTATTGAGTTAACTTAGAAGGACAAATAAAAGCTCCAAGTTTGCATAAGACATAAAAAGCATTCCAGACAAAGGGACATCTAGGTGACAAGAGGAGGAAGTGTAAAAGGGCATGACATGCTTGGGGAACCACAAGTACCTTTGCATGGCTAGAGTATAAATATTCAGGAGAAGCAGAGGCAGGAGTGTGGAGACAGACCAGGTTCCACAGCATCTTATGAACCATGCCGTGAACATTAGCAACTAGAGAGTCACTGGTTACCTTAAGGAGCGCAATAACACAATCGTGTACGTGGTTTAGAAAGATCATTCTGGCATCAGAGAGAAAAGGGGAGGAGCAGGTGGGAAGTAGGGCAAAAGGGAGGACTCTCAACCCAGTGGCAAGAATTCTAATTAAAAGGCTACTGCAGTCACTGTACCTTTCTGGCTGTCAGTGTCCTCGTGTATAAAAATGAGGTGTATATTAGTCAGGATACTATTTACAAGTGACAGAAACATAACTTCAACCGGCTTTTTTCCCTCTTTTTCTCATGGTTAGAACCACAAGTGATGGTGAAGAGGTATTTCTTGCTACGTTACATTACAGTAAAAAACTTTACAGAATTATTGATTCTGTATGTGATCAGCAAATAAATCTTACTGGTATTAGTGATAAAAGTAAGGAGAGAAGGGTGAAGACATTAAGCTACCTTTTTTATTTATTTATTTATTTTATTTATTTGTTTGAGAGAGAGAGAGTAAGAGAGCACAAGCCAGGGAGGAGAGGCAGAGAGAGAGGGAGAAGACTCCACACTGTGCAGGGAGACCCAAGTAGGCCTTGATCCCAGCACGCTGGGATCATGACCTGAGCCCAAAGGCAGACGCTTAACCAACTGAGCCACCCAGGCATCCCAAGCTACATTTTTTAAAAAAGTAGTTTCTTGGCTCACATTCCAGAAATGTCCAAAGATAGGAGTTCAGACATCACTCAAAAGATCTGATCAGGGTTTTCTCTATTTTTCTAACAGGATTTCCCTACATGAAAACCAGGTGGCCATCAGCAACCAAGGGCACCCCACCTATAGTCACCCCAGTGGGCCTAAAGCTCCAAGAGCAAGGTCCCAACGAGACCTCTGGGCTCGCTTGGGCCATGTGTCCAGCCCTGAACCAATCGCTATGAATCGAGAAATGGAGCTCTCTGATTGGCCAGGCCTCGGTGAATACCCACTCCTTCGAGATGAGGGCAGGGTCCATCCCACTCAAGCCACATGGTGTGGGATCCCCATATGAAATGAGACTTATCTTCCCAGATGAAAGGAGAAAGGATACTGAATGGGCAAAAACAACAGATGTCCACTAGAAGTTAGACTAAATGGTCTTTAAGTTTCCCGTGCTTATGGTGTTTTCACCATAAGCCCATTCTGCTTTCTCCATCATGCCAGGTTCCCAGAAACACAAGTCCCAGTCCAGGAAGGGAATTTGGACATCTCTTACTGATGTTAGATGAAGTTAGGTCTTTGGAGAGAACACAGCACACGCAGAGACAGGTGCTATTGTGGAATAATGAACAGACTCCATAACTTCTTCAGTTCTTGTACAGTCTCTCTTTATACGAAAAGAAATGGGAGGAGGATAGTTTCCAATAAAGTAAGTTCCTCCTAAAAAAGCATTAGGTATCAGAAACTCAATTTAATTACTTTTATTATGGAACTAGAGAGAGTTGAAAAGAGAGCTGCAAAATTAAAGTGTCAGAATAAGTTTCTGAAAAAGCTCAAGAGTCTAGAATTTTTCAGCGCAAAGAAAAGATTAAGAAAATTAAATAAAGGACTTGTACCAGGGAGATGATATGGTCCTTATCTGCAATATTCAAGAGTTGTACCAGACATAGGTATAACTGTATTTATTTTTCCCTCTTTTCTCCCTCTCTTCCTACTCGGCCTTTTGATAGAATTTGGAGCATCTGAAAATGACAGAAAAAATCCTACTAGTGAAAGGCATTGGAAATTAAAATGGTTACTAGAGTGAACTGACTGTTGAAAGAAAAAGAGAAAGAGATTGAGAGAGAGAGAGACTATAGATTTGATAGATACATTGGAAATTGCCAGTTCTTTCCAAAGGCAAGGAGAACTAAGTGATGCTAAGGTCTCTTGAGGTTTTCTGTGTAATCTTAAAATTAAATTAGGTGATAATTTATATACTTCTCACTTGACTTTTGGCCATTTTTTTACAAATGTCCCCTTCATGCATTAAAATATCTAACTGTAAATAATTTAGTCAAACAATATTCTATTACACATCCATCATGTAACACTTCAAGAAAACAATAAAGTACTATAACACTAACATCTTCTGTTTCTAAGTACCAGATAGGATAAATGCATTGCTAATTAAAGACTTCCAAATCTTAAAAACGAAACAAAGGTCTCACTAAGAAACCAAGTAACACTTAGTTTTGTTTTTAAATTTCATGCTACCCATTTTTGTTTATAGAGGTTCATGATGCAATCAAAAATATTTACAGGACATCTATCACATGCAAAATATTTTCCCAGAAACAGTAGAGAACATAAAGAGACAGAAGGTAGGGTCTCCACCTCTGTAAAACATATAATTAAAATCATGTAGACAAAACATTAAGTGCTTTGACAAGTTAAACAAAAATGCACAAGGATGGAATATAAGAAATATTGCCTGGCAGGTCATAAGGAATTACAAAATGAGTACAATACATCCTAAATCCCAGCAGGGCCCAGCACTATGGGTTGGAGAGACTGCATGGAAAAGGAGAATCCTGAAAGGGACCTAGATGAATGGGTAAGAACACTGGAGAAGGAAGAGTAGGTTGAGAATCAGGTATGTGAGGCTCAGAGCTGGGAAGCACAAGGGACATTTGATCAATGAGAGCCAGCAGAGGATTCCTCTGGGGGAGCAGCAGAGTCTGCCTGGGTAAATATTTTGGGATAACCCTGGCCTTGAATTCTTTAGGGTTAAGAAGTTTCTTAAGAGAATTCTAAAATCAGCATTTGAGGACCATTCGTCTGGTCACAATTTATTTGTTTTTATATTCTGCTTGTTATGTGGCAGATGCAGTTCTAATTGCTTTATAAACACAGACTCAGTTGACCATCACGACAACCATTTGAGGTAGATCCTAGGAAGCCAGAGCACAGAGCGGTTACAGAAATTTGACTGTGGCCACATAGCTCGTATGAGGCAGAGGCAGTATTCACAGCCAGGAGTCCATCAGCAGGGTTTATGCTGTGAACCACAGAACCATGCTTTGCAGGGAACAAGCAGGAAAGAATGTACCTCCTGGAAGCAGACTGGGAATTCCAACCCTGGGAGCTGACCACTGAGTCAAGGCAATGGTGGAAGGAGAGGAGGAGAAGGGACCCACTAGAAATACAATGAACTACATGTGGGAAGGGGGCGGTGCTAAAAGTGATAAGAAAGGAAAAGTCAACGAGAACTTGGAATTCTTTAATTTTATGCTTCCTCTGGAGACAAGGAAGTCTGGTTGGGGAAGATGAGTTCAAATGCAGATATGAAATGTATGAGCTCCTTGAAGTCAAACAAACCTGAGTTTGAATTTAGCTGCATGACTTTGGGCAAGTTACACAATCTCTAAGTCTCTCTTTCTTCATTTGAAATGGGAATATTTCAGCTGAGATGATATAAATCAGGGGTTAGCACAATATCTGACAAAGAGAAAACCATCCATTTGATGCCCCCAGGCCACTAGAAGTGTGGAACCCAGAGTTTGGGAATGAGTTAATGGCTGGAGAACATGGAATAGGAATGGAAGAAAAGAAGAATTTAAAATAAGCAATGACCAGCAATGTGACTGCCACTGTTCTGGGCTCCTCTAAAGCCTCATTATACGTAATTCTCACAACAACTGAGTGAGACCATTTACAGATGGGGAAACTGTGACCTACAAAGGCTGAGTAGAGGGCAGGTTTTTCAGCATGGGTCTGCCTAACTCCGAAGCCCTCAATCCCTACAGCTTGTGGTCTCTCCAGCTGAAACTATTTGAGACCCCAGATCATCAAGCCAGAAATACAAGAGAGGAAAAGAGGGATAAGGAATGAACGTGGGGAAAGGAGACCAGGAGGAACCATATGAATGTCTGCCCTTCCCCAGTATCTTGTAGTCCTGCTGTCATCTGCAAACTGTAGTTATAAGCTGACAAGTAGGGTTGTTCTTCAAATGTCCAAAAGTCAAAAGAGGAAAAGACCCTGGGCAGCAGTGGCCTTGTCCACACAGTCTACCTGTGGAATAATAGAAGAAAAATAATAAAAGAAAATCGTATATTGGTTTCTGTCCCTAGTTCCTGCCACAGAGATCCTAAAACATTGTAACTTCCTAAATTATCAAAACACTAGAAGCTTTCTTTGTTCTAATATTTGGTCTTTGACCTTGGTTCCTGACACAGAGCTCCTAAATGCCTTGAAATTTCCTGGGTAATACAGAAGTGTCTTTCCTCTAATGAGGCAACTCTTGGTGGCTCCGGGTTAGCTTGGGGGTAGAGGCTAGTCACCAGAAGCCATCACTAAGCCATGATTGGAAGCTTGGAACTTTCAGCCCCTCTCCCTATTCTACCAGGAAAGGGAAAGGAGCTGGAGATTGAGTTAATGATTGACCATGCCTGTATGATGAAGCCTACTTCTGGATTGGTGAACATATCTACAAGCCAGGAGGGTGGTGCACCCTGATCCCATAGGGAGGGACAGAAGCTACTGAACTTGGGACCCTTCCAGACCTTACCCTATGTATCTCTTCACTTGGCTGTTCATCTTGTACCCGTTATGATATCCTTTATACAAAATAACTCAGTAAGTGGAAATGAGTGTTTCCCTGAGTTCTATGAATTGTTCTAGCCAATAATCTAATCCAAGGAGGAGGTCATGGGAATCTCAGATTTGTAGCCAAGGTGGACTATGGGTGACCTGGGAGCCTACTACTTACAACTGGTGTCTGAAGTGTGTGTGTGTGTGTGTGTGTGTGTGTGTGTGTGTGTGTGCGTATGTGTGTGTGGTAGGAGGAGAGTCTTGTAGAACTGAGCCCTTAACCTGTTGGGTCAGCTCTAACTCCAGGCTGTTAGTCTCAGAATTGCTTGGTGTGGAAAATCCACACATCTGATGTCAGAAGTGATGGGAGTATGGTAAGTAGTGATAGTAAAGGAGAAACAGGGAGTTTTTTCAAGTCGCTCCCCCACATGAAGGCTCTCCAATCAACTCCACATGGGGATTTGTCCCAAGTCTGGTACCCAGGAAAAGCCCAGGTGGGAGCCAGCTTTCTCTTCTTCCTGCCAATCTTATTTCCAAGGCTGAGAGGCCTTTCTTTACCTCTGAACACAGCCTGCTCTGCATCTGAAATCCCGTATCTACTTACCCTCTCAGAGACCTGCTCCCATTCTCCTCCCTCAAATACTGACAGGGGCCCAGAATTGAACTGGAATTTTCCATAGCCTTTCCTTTTCCAGGGTGTTCTAACCCACTGGCCATTGGCCTTGTCCTGGGAAGAAGCCATCTCTCCTGCTTTCCTTCAGGGCTTTCCTTACCCTCTGAAGCACAGTAGACCCAATGCTCATATTCCCTGCCTGTGTTGCAGGCGCTCATCCCACTTCCGTAGACTATTTCTGGGAGAGGGGTGAGTGAGGAATCCCAGCCACAGACAGCCAGAGTGGTCAGTAGTGATAAAGGCTACCAGGAGACCGAGGAACAGGAAACAGCCCCTTGACTTAGCTAGTGAAGGTTAATGGTGGCTTTCAAAGATGCTGAACAACAGAGGCAGAAGGCACATTGCAGGGGTGAAGAACAGAGGAGCTGTAAACCACTTTTCCCCAAACACGTACCAATGAAGGAAGGGGAAAACAAGATATTGGAGAAAGGGGCCACATGATCAACCGAGACTTTTTCTCAAGATAGGAAACGACCTAGGGTTATTTTCAAGCATATGATAAAGAAACGAAATACGGAACCAAAGTCTAAAAGTAATAAAATTCCCCTCTTGTTGATGAAACATTTATATCTATTTGTCATAAAAAATTAACTTCACTTCCCAAAAGCTTTAATGAGTAAAGTATATATAAATATAGGTATTTTTTTCCACTTGGATTTTGAGAAAGATAGACATAAAAGCTAATAAATGCAAATCCTTTAAAAATTATAAGCCCTATAGTACTCTCTGATCCCTTTCTATTAAATTTGACTGGCATAAAAACAAGTAATTGAAGTATTAAGAATCAATTAGTAGCGATCTGCCTGATTGTCATTACACCTTTAATGAGCAGTATTGGTTTCAGCCTCCCAGTGCAATGGTTAGTGGCTGCGAATGAATTGATTGCCCAGCCACCAGCTGACATTTTGAGAACCTTGAGACATCATCACTTTTTCCTGCTACTAATTAAGATTTATATCTACCACAGTATTAATATTGCAAAGGCTTTTGTGAGGGAGGCAGGGTTTTTCCACTGCCTTTGTGTCCGTGGGTCTCTTCAGTTACAAGTGTACGTGCTGGGATCACAGAGGGGTAAACTCCATCCCAGGGACTCGGTTCAAACGGAGTCCTCTGCTGATTCATTCAAAGAAGATTTATAAAACGATGGTCGTGTGCAAATCACCGTGCTAAATGCTGGAGCGAACAAGGAGAGAGGACCACCAAGATGGATTAGACACTGGCCTGAATTTAGGGGGCTTGTTGTTTCTGGGGGAGACACACATGGCAGAATGCAAGTGAAAATAGGACAGAAATAATGAAGACGGGGGCATAGACAAGGGAGCAATACATTCTGATTCCCAACAAGTGACTTTTTTAATGCTACCGTCACCAAGATTCAAGGGTTCCCCTGAGTCCATGCACCTGGGAAGGGGACTTTTCATGAATGATTCTATGACCAGTCTGAACATTCGTGGAAAAGGCGCTCATCGATCTACGGCTGTGATTCCCACTCCGAAGGGAGCAGGGACCTGCCCAGCCTGTGTCCCACTCTGGTCTGGCCCTGCATTCACAGGTCAGAGGGGTACCTGCACCCTGATGGGCATACATTCTCCCTTTCTCCCACAGCACCTCAGTGCCCACCATTGCTTCTTTAATTACATAGGGATGACTACAATTAAATAAAAATGCCCAAACATCACTTTGGAAGCATTTTTCAATGCTCATCTTTAGGCTCCATTCTAAGAGATTTTATTTAAATTGATGGCCTCGGTTATTCTGAGGCTAGAAGTTCCCAGGCCACGTTTTGAAGGAAATGGCCTAACCCAGGCCTCTCACTTTACAGCTAAGGGAAGGGCACCTGAGAGGGAATCATCCTAGGACCCACATAGTGTTTAACAGGAGCAGACGCTCTACGGCCCTCGCCACGAGCAAGTGTGCTTCCAGAGTTTCCCTGCATGCAGAAGCCATTCTTTAATTCTCACAAATCTACCAGTTAAGGACAGGCATCATCTCTTGTATATGCAGGAAAGGAAACTGAGGCACAGAGAGGTGAACTAAGTTGCCCAAGGCCACACAGTGGGGAAAATAGCCCATGTAGCCTTTGGACCAGAGCCCACCACAACCACTAGCCCACCTGAGCAAGGGTGGGTCTGGACCCGGGCTCCCTGATGCCCAGGCCAGGGCACTCTCCGCCACACCGCACCGCCTCCAAGCCCGTGATTCTCAAGTGAGGACTTGGGAGCTCTGTTGGCCACTGAGAGCTCTGGTGGGTTTTTCCCTGAGAAGAGCTGCCTTCTCTTGGAGACCTTCCCACACCACTTCTCTGCAACATTCTATGCTCCTCTCTGCTGAGAGCTTGTAGAGAGCCAGAGGCGCCCAACTTTAGAGCTACAGGTAAGCATCCCTTTGACACATTCTCTGAACAATTAAACTGAAGCTTTTCATGAGTAGTTCCAGGAAGGCCAAGGAAAAACAAGTGCCCCATGCCCATTTTTGAGTGTGTGCCGAGCATTAGAACCCCCAAAATTATATTTCCACCTTGGCCTCATCGTTGAACTTTTCTTTTTTTTTTCTGCCTGAACTGATTGTGAGACGGAACTTCTCAAGGAAGAGCTTAGAAACGTCGGAAGCTCCAGGTCATTAAGAAGAAAGTAGGAGAGGGGCGCCTGGGTGGCTCAGTGGGTTAAAGCCTCTGCCTTCAGCTCAGGTCATGATCTCAGGGTCCTGGGATCGAGCCCCACATCGGGCTCTCTGCTCAGCAGGGAGCCTGCTTCCCCCTCTCTCTCTGCCTGCCTCTCTGCCTACTTGTGATCTCTCTCTCTGTCAAATAAATAAATAAAATAAAAAAAAAAAAAGAGGAAGAAGAAAGTAGGGGAAGTCTGGCTGACAGAAATCGGCCCAAAAGCAAAAGAGCCTGACCATGGATTCAAGTACACCCATCCGCACAAGAGAATAACCTTCATGAGACATTTCTCTTTATGACTCTGCTGTTTGCAATCTCTGGCAGGCAGTAACGTCAATTAAGCAAAGCTTTTTATTTCGGAGTCCCTTCATTACAGGAAAAAAAAAAAATCTCCCTGGTCTCCTTAGTGAGCCCTTTCTTGCCACTTTGTTGCTTGGTGCTGCTAGCTAAGGTCTGTGTTCCAGCTGGTTCTATGGCTCTGACCAGACCCTAAAGTACTTACAGACTTTCAGAAATCTGATTGCTAAGTCCCTGCTGTTTTTGTGGGTGAGGCTGGTCGCCAGCTCTGGTTTCCAGGAGGTGCCCGGGCTCGACTGAACTGCCAGCTTCATACCACGTGGCCTTGTTCTCAGATCCTCTGTCCTTGCTCAGAAAACTGCTTCTCCACCAGCCTAATGTTGTCTTCACCATGCTGTCCCTGCAGAGTGCCATCACAGAAAGACACCTGGTGTGCAGTCCTGATGCCAGTGCCATGTGATTTAAGGAGCAGGGCTCACTTTGGCTGCACCTGCGTCCATGCCAGCTGCTGGGCTCTGGATTGTCGGAACTAACAAGCACAATTCTAGAAGCGGTGTTTCTTGGGACTTGACGGCTAGACCACGCTAGGACAAGGAAAGCAACTGTCATGTAATGTTGTCTGGAATCTAAGCAACCTTCGTTGGTTTTGCCACATTTGAGGCTTTTTGTAGATGCCCTTCATCAGGTGGAAAAGTGCCTTGCCATTCCTAGTTTGCTGCAAATTTTTAATCACAAGTCAATGTGGAATTTTGAATTCAAATGCTTTTTCTGCAGCAGGTGATATGATCGTGTGCTTTTTCTTCTTTTGACTGTTGATAGGGTGAATTCCATTGATTTGTATTCAAACATTGAACCAGCCTTGCATTCCCAGGACGGATCCCACTTGTTTGTGGTGTAATATTTTTTTTTTATGGCTCAATTTAATGCGCTAGTATTTTGTTGCAGATTTTGGTGTCCATGAGGATATTGCTCTAGAGTATTTTCTTGTACTGCCTTAATCTAGTTTTGATATCAGAGTAGTACTGGCCTCATAAAATGAGTTGAAAATTCTTTCTTGTGTATTTTCTGAAAGAGATTATATAAGATGTATTTCTTCTTTGACGTATTTGGTGGACTTAGTGAAACCCTCTGGTATTTGGAAGATTTTGACTATGGACTCAATTACATTTGGTAGTTCTAAGACTATTCATACTATCTATTTTACCTTGGGTTAGTTTTGCTAGTTTCTCTTTGTTTTTTAGACTGGTCCATTTCACCTAAGGTGATAAATTTATCTGCATAAGAAACAGAAGCCTCAGCCTCACAGCCCAAAGGAGCTAATTCTTCCAAACCACCCAATGACACACAGCCCCAGCTGCAGCCGGTACAACCCGGAGGGAGAGAACACCGCTCAGGCACACCCAGACTTCTGCCTGACAGGAACTATGAGGCGTTGACTGTGTGTTGTTTTTAACCACTAAATTTGCATTGTTACACAGCATAGAAAGCTAATACGATCTTTCCTCACCCTTTACTTGTATGTCTATATCTGAAGTGAGTTTCTTCTAGACAGAATATAGTTGGTGTGTTTAGACATAATTATTAATAAGTTTGCACTTGGGTCTCCTGTTTCATTGTTTTCTGTTCTATTTTTTTGTTTCTCTGTTGTTCTTATGGAAATGGATGTGTGTGTTTATTCATTTTGACAATCTCTGCCTTCGATTACTGTTAGCTGGAGTTAGTCTCCTCTGTGCCTTCTTTTGGATGATTTGGACATCTTTTAGTATTCCATTTAAATCTGGTTTTGTATTTTCTCACTGTATATCTGTGCATAGTTTTTTTCCAGCGGTTGCTGAAGTGATTACAGTTTCTTCCACTTGAAGAAACACAAGTGGGCTGTGAAGCATTCAGCATGAATTCATGTCGTGAAATGGAAACGATGCAGTGGGACTCATGGGGACGAACGACACAGGATGTAATAAAACAGAGCCTGTGACCCATCCTTTCCACTCAAGCCAGAATGCCAGTGTCAAAATGCTCAAAAATAAATTTTCTTTTACACTACCAGACAGGCAAATATTGGATACTTTCCTAGACCATTTATCTCAAGTAATTAGATGGGTGTTATGTCCTTAGGCCAGATTTGATATAATCTGGAAATTGGGGTTTTTTGGGTTTTTTTTTAATGTTTACTTTCTTTTCCTCTGTAGACCCACATACCCTGCCTGGAGGTGGTATCTGTTTGAAAAAGTGATCACCACTCACAGCTGGGAGCCCCAGCCCCAGCCCCCTTCATCAGTAGTCAGCCCTCACTGTGTCTAGCAGACCGTACATACCTATCCCTGGAGAAAAGATCAGGCTAAGACAGTACTTCAGACCTTTAGTCAGGTGGGGACACTGGGGCAGGACCCAAGGCAGATACCAGCCCGTTTCCCATCATGTTAAGCTGCACCAGTAGACCTCCCTGTCCATGCTCTCCCTTTCCCCAGAGCAACGTGAATGGTGGCATGATTTCCAGCCTTCTCTCCCCTCCCTGTAGTAACTGTGTTCAGCACTGTGGCCAGGATCTCTTGGTCCCTATGCCCTCAGCACCGTCACCACTGCTCGAGATGCCAGGACCTCTTGAGATTCCAACAGAGAGTGCCCTACACACTCACCACAGCAGCAGCAGGTAGTGAAAGGTGACTGAGCAGCGTTGTCTATGCAGCCAGAGAGAAAAAAAAAACTCAGAGGACTCCCCTCAGCCAGACACCAGCAGCCCCTGGACTGTTTCACCTGCCTTACTTGAAGGGCGTGCAACAAAGGCAGCCTTGATAAAGTCCACTTATGCTTTAAAGGTGTGAGGGGAAGGCACGGGCACACTCTCCCCACCCTGCAAGCCCCTGATGACTCTGACCCTAGATGCTTAAGGAGGCTGTGAGCCAGTAGCTCTTATATTGTTTCTTCCTCATTCCTTCCCCGTGGACTTACACTTGCGTGACAACAGGAACGAGTTAATTTCTTAAGTTACATGAACAATGTTTAATTCTCTTCCCTCTAGGATCATAAAAGTCAAAGAGAACATGCGTACAGTTGTGGTATACCATTTACAGAATTCAAAGGGCATAAATAATTACTTAGTACTGAGAAGAAGAAACCATGTTGCCAAATGGGGAAGCACATTATAGATAGTCCTGTCTATTGGCAAATGGCAGGCATACGCACGGTTTGGAGCCTCCTTTCCTCCTTTCCCTCTTTCTCTCCTTCCTTCCTTCCTTCCCTAAGTATTTACCAAACATTCATTCCATTCCTGGTGCTCTGTTAGGCACTGGGATATTTACCAGAATGATTCCATAAGACTTAAAGAACACTCCTGTCCATCCAAAGCCATTCACCTTTCACAGTAATGTGATTGTAGCCAGGTGTGCAGTCAGACGGATTTCCCAGCCTCTACTGCGCTTACGTGTGCCCACATGTCTACCTTATCCCCAGCAGAAAGTGACAGCTAACATGTGCACTTATGACCAAAGCTTTTTAGAAGTAGATATGCTTCCTCCATGTTCTTTCCTCTTTAATCCATTAGGGGCAGTCCCAAATGAGAGGGTGGCAAGGCCCCAAGAGGGAAAGGAAGTAGAGTCACCCTCTTGACTCTCCATGTGAAGAAGAGACTCTTCGACCAGGAATCCCTGCCTTAACCGTAACATACGTACTTTCCTATTATGTCTGTGCTATGACACAACTTGGGGCTCAGGGTGGAGTGGGGTGTTAGCAGTTAAGCTACTCTCACTGATGCAGAAATTGGTATCTCGAAGTGTGGAGCTGCTGTATGAAAAACTTGTATGTGAGAATCGGTTAGTGGTTTCATACAAGATAGCAAAGAAGTACGTATATCGGGATGGAAAGGTGGAAATTTCTCTTGTCCTGTGGCCAAATATTTAATAAAACTATCTTCTATGTTAACTTAAAAGGTTAACTCTGTATCTATCAGGCCTATAGCTCTAGGGTAGGGGCTAGTAAACCATGACTCATGGGCTAACTTTGACCTGCTCTCTGTTTTTGTAAATAAAGTTTTATTAGAATACAGTCACCCTCATTCCCTTACATATGGTCTATGGTTGCTTTTGTACTATAAGGGAATTATTGAATAGTTGTAAGAGAGATCACATGATCCCCCGATTCTAAAATATTTACTACCTAGCCTTTCAGGAAGGACTTTGTCAACCCCTGATGTCCGAGATTTAACAGTGGCAATGATGGGACCTAGGCGACTATGCAGCAGGACAGTGGAAGGTACCTGGGTTCCTGGATCACTATGTGAGGAGAGCTGCCCCCTAGCCAGGACTTGTACCGTTAAAGGGAAATGAGGTTCTACTGTTTTTGAGCCATTATATGGCTTAGGAATTTATTTGTTTCAGGAATTTAACTTCCCTTACCTGTGGCAGATTGATGGCAAAAAAAGAGAGAGAGAGAGAGAGAGATCCTGTCTCTCTGGATCTCTTTCTTGCAGAACTTCGCCTGCCTTCCTGTTCTGGGCTTTCTGCCCCAGCCCTTGACTCTGGGTTCAGCCACAAGACTTACTGTGGTCGAAAGGATGTTAACAAATATAACACGAACACATGCTTGAAAAAGCACTTATGCGTTTTCACTTTCTGCCTCCTGTTCCTGAACAAGCCCAGGCTAGCCTGCTGGGGGATGAGACACGTAGACCAGAGCTGAGCGGGTACAGGGATCTCAGCGAAGGCGCCCAAACACACGACAGAGCCCAACTACGATGGGCAGAGCCACTCATCCAACATATAAACCCCTAAGCAAAAATAGGGTGTATTGCTATAGGTCACTGAGATTTTTGTGGTTATTGTAACACGATGCTTTATTGGGAGTAATAAATACCTGATGACCTACTAATACGTACACAGATGTGTTGCTTTTTCTTATTTATAAGCTGAGCTCCTTCTCTTGTGTAAAACTTTTACGAAACCTTACGAGGCAGCTACCAGTTTCCACTCCACATATAAAGAAAAAGACTAAAAAAGACAAAGGGATCCATCCAAGTGGCCCCAACTGAAAAATACCAGAGCTGTGGCTTTAGCTCTGACCTTCACATTCCAAATGCAATGTTTGTTTGTTTGTTTTTTTCTTCCCACAAAATCAAAGCAGCCAACATCTTCCTCAAATATCGTGAACTCTAATGGACTCAGGAGTCAGGCGGGCACAGGATCGGCGAAGGGGACAGCTTGCCCTTATAAAGCCGCCATAATGACAGGAGAAACAGGTGCTCTTATTGACACTTGTATAGATATAGAAACCCAGGCTTAGAGAAAGTAGGTCACTGGCCGACGTTCACGTGACCAACTGATATCAGCCATGACTAGCAAACCCAGGCCTCCAGGTTCCTGTACCATTTTACTCCTTTTTCGAATCAAGTGCACATGAGGGTTCGGAACGTTCTCGTGACCACAGCACAGAGGGCAAGTGTCCCTGAAGGCTCCACTATTTCAGGGAGCCACAGTCTGGCCGGGTCCGCCAAGCTCTGTGCTGTGGGCACATTTCCATTTAAATTATGATTATAGTCCCTCCCCCACATAGTTGACGTTCTCTGATTATTTTCTTCTTTTCCTCTCTAAGTGAACCATATCTACTTATTTATAAAATTCTGCCGGCCCATCAGATGGCCTCAGGCTATAAAAACAAAGAAAATTCATAATTAAAGTATTAATAGAGTCTTAAAAGCTAGCAGAAATAATGATAAAAACATAGGCCTCAAATCTATAAATTAAGCACAAAATTACATTCAGAAATCATTTCCTTCCAGGATCCAATCAAGGCGGCTCAGTGGACTGCAGAGACACTATAACATGCAGCAAAGCGTCTAAGAAATAAATGGCCCGCATCAAAACAAGTGTGTAATTTCTGCACAGGAAGCAGAACTGTTTTTACTTACTCACTTACTCTTTAACCATTTTAGCAAATTTATATTTGAATAAGGAGAGCCAGGGAGAGTGTGGGAGGCAGGGAGGATGAATAGATGTTTTTTTCACAGGTCCCAGCCGGTCAGCAGTGACCACAAAGGCTTTAGAAGGTCAGGACCTTCCTAAATTCATTTGTCTCCATTCTGAGGGCTCTGGTTTTTCCAATGGGCTGCAAGGCTGAAGAGGAGTTTACAGTAAGCACGGGGGATGGCAGTGGGGACACGCAAGGCCACCCATCCGTACCAAGCGGGGATCCCTCTTCAGGAGAATGACCATTCACAGGCAGTCCTATTTCCTCAAATGCTCATGAGATGGTAGATACATCAGCTTCTAGACTGACAGTAAACCACAGATTACCCACATACGAGGAAACACAGCCGAGTTCATGCTGAGCATAAAACACGCTTGAGGAAATTCCCCTTGTCGAAATTTCAGTCTTCTTTCTTATTATTTTGAAATTTAACCTATATTCGCTTTGGACTCACTGTGGGGAAAAAAAAAACTCAAGGTCTTTGTATAGGACCAAAATAAATAAAAATTCCTCACTCACAAAATTGTTTTCATCCTGCCAAGTAAGCAAAGTGACCACTTGATAAGCAAGAATTGCACACAAGTCCTTAGATGATTATCACCAATACAAGCTGTGTGAGTTATTACTGATTACGTCTTTTTTTTTTTTTCTCAGCAACTCAGCAAAAAATATTCTAAAAATGTCAGAGTGACAGAACTGAGTTCTGAGGAGACAGGACAGCTAGATAAGTGGTTTGAGGGAAAAGACTATGGATGTGGATTCTCTACCGTTAAAATCCCAGAGTGTTCTGCTTTAGAATTAGAGTTTCTAGAAAGATCCCTTTGACAGAGCTTTGCCATCCCACCAAAGCTGTAGCCAGGGTAAGTCTCCCATTTGAAGCAGGTTAATGTTTCCTAACTGGCTGAACTTGTGTAGTCTTTAGACCAGACACTTGCAGGCATTTGCTTCCAGGGAGTTTGGAAGCTACTCACAAGGGCACTTGGCTGAGCCAGGCAGACACATCAAGTCCCGGCTGGCTGAACACCCAGATGATGTGGAATGCGGAGACTGTAAGGTCAGGGTCCTCCCTCCACAAGCAGGTCTGGCACCAGTTAAATCCATTATTTCCCCTTGGAAGGAACAGGCTTGTCAAACACAGAAAGGAGGGAGCTTCCCCCAGATCCCACAATCACTGTTAGAGATATTTTAAGCATGGGACCAAATATTGGTATTTAGGATTCCAACAAAGGTCTCTCTGGGCTAAAAACGATATATGCCAGATTTACTTTTCCATAGAGACAACCACTTCTGGACCCCGTCGCTAATATTCTCTCTAATAAAAGACTAGTAGGGCTTCACATGTGAGTCTTATTAGAGCCTTCCTAAGTTATTAGCGATCGGAGCATTTAGTTTCAATCCATTGTCCTTTTAATGTCAAGTAGGCTGAATCTTTGGCGGCATCATTTGAACACTGAGCGGTTAGTTGCCTCCTCCAAAAGCTCCTTGTTTTCACCATAGATCCTTCTCTATTTACTCCGCCGACACGAGTCAGCCCACGCTGTGACCGCCGCCTTGCCAGACCTGGGGGTGTGACGGTGACCACCGTGCTGTCTCTGCCCCAAACAGATACAGTTGTATGCGGGAGAATCTTGGGCACCTTGCTTTTTCACATCCCAGGGAGACTTCATCTTAGGGGAGACTATCACTCAGTATCCTACTTCTCGGTTTTATCAAAAATTTCTGATGAAAAAAGATATACACGCTCACTGAAAAAACTGAGAAATATAGACATGACTGAAGGAAAAAATAAAATCTTATGTAATCCTCTCACTCAGAACTTTTTCAGTGTGTGTGTGTGTGTGTGTGTCTGCAACTATATACACTATTTTGTGAAGTTTGCCGGAAAAGGAGAGAGCGAGAAACAGAGTGGCTGAAGTAGGAGAATCAGAGGCATGTGAGGGAGAGAGGGAGAGAGAGGGCAAGATGGCATTTTCCCTGAAATCAATTTAGGTCTCTTTCGGCTTCAGGATCCACCCGTCTCAGGGTCCTGGGCCAGCCAATTAATGAGCCAAGAGCCTCTATCCTCCTTGTCTCTCCAAGTACACTGTATCCATAAGCTAACCCAGTCCCTCAATAACGTGCGCACAAGCTCAAGGCCACTAGAAAGTTACACTGGGCCTATTAATAGTAAAAAGCACCACTGCTTCCTGACTTGTTTAAAAAAAAAACATTTATTTTAAAAAAATAATAAAGGAACTATGAGTTTAGCGGTGTAGAGAGAATTGGGGAAATATTAAAAATTTCTATCATGAATTTTCGACTACACATTTTTCAATATCTGATTAACTTGTCACCAGCAGGCTCGTCCAACTCCCCACCCTCTCCCCTCCAAAACCCTCAGTCTGTTGCTCAGAGTCCACAGTCTCTCATGGTTCTTGTTTTGACATTAAAAGGGTTTATTTGGTGGGGCACCTGGGTGACTCAGTTGTTAAGCAGCTGCCTTTGGCTCAGGTCATGATCTCAGGGTCCTGGGATCAAGCCCCGCATCAGGCTCTCCTCTCAGCGGGAAGCCGACTTCTTCCTCTCCCACTCCCCCTGCTTGTGTTTTCTCTCTCTGTGTGTGTCAAATAAATAAAAAAAAAATCTTTTTTTTAAAAAAGGGAGGGTTATCTGGCAAAAAGGGGGGGGAAAAAGTGCCTAGTCAAAAACCAGCCCAAGATTCTGGCGGAGCCCAAGGTCATCACTGAAGAAAAGCAGACTGATGGCATTCAAATGTACTAGATTAAATGTTTTTTGGTTAAAAATGCACCCAAGAACCAAGATGCCCTTCAATAGATGAATGGATAAAGAAGATATGGTATGTATATACAATGGAATATTATGCCTCCATCAGAAAGGATGAATATCCAACTTTTGTCTCAACATAGACGGAACTGGAAGAGATTATGCAGAGTGAAATAAGTCAAGCGGAGAGAGTCAATTATCTTATGGTCTCACTTATGTGTGGAGCATAAGGAAAAACATGAAGGACATTGTGAGAAGGAAGGGAAGGGTGAATGGGGGGAAATCGGAGGGGGCGATGAACCATGAGAGACTGTGGACTCTCAGCAACAAACTGAAGGTTTTGGAGGGGAGGGGGCAGGGGGTTGGGCGAGCCTCATGGTGGGTACTGAGGAGGGCATGTATTCCACGGAGCACTGGGTGTGGTACGTGAACAATTAATCTTGTAACACTGAAAAAATAAAATAAAAGTATTTGGGGGAAAAAAAATACACCCAAGCCATGTGTCAGAGCCTAGAGACCAAAATACATCATCTTGTCAGGCAAAAAAAAAAAAAAATCCTTATGATACAAAAAATATCTTAGTCTAACTAAATTCATTTCTCACTCACTACTGAGGGTTTTGATGTGACATGGAGAATGACTGTTTTCCTTCTGGTTAGAAAAGGAGAACAAGGTCTCTGACAACCCCCACTGAGGGGTCCCCACCTGCTGGAAAACATTCCTCATGTTTCCAACCCAGGGTTTGATGATACCAGGAGTTACTCCCAAAGCAGAAGTAGCATCCCTGAGGGTCTGGGGTTTGGTTGAGGCGGTGGGGACGAGAACACAGAGCATTCCCTTCTTCTGTGGGAGAAGGAGCACCTGTTTGGGAAGGGCCACTCCCAGCGAACTGCCCTGAGTGTCCCTGACAAGGCCAGCAGAGCCCTGGCTCTCACAGAGCCCGTTCCCTCGGAAGAAACCGGGCTTGCTCAGTTCGCTTCTGCCTCGTCACAAGAAGGGAGATGGGTCCAAGGACCAACTTTTCTGTTAAACGTTACCGAAGGGGAACACGCTGAGCTCTTGAGGTGTCTGTGATCATAGTGCAGGCTCTGTAGTCACTTAAAAATCATAACAAAACTCTCCGAAAATGCTATGTGTCTGTCAGTGGGCTCTGTGAGCATTAAGACATTGGCTGGGAAGACATGTGATTTTCTGCGAATGCTCCCCAATTAGCAGCCCTCCAGCCTCGCTGTCTCCCCATCTGCAGACAGGCTGCCCGGGGGCGGGGGGGGGGGTGCCCCGCCCTGGCTTCCAGGCCCGCCAAAGGGCCCATATCAATTCAGGAGCAGGGATTGTGATGAGGCGAGGGAAAGCCACCTGCCTCTCTGCTGTCGCTACCCCCTCCTGAATCCTGTCATCCCACCCTCTCCCGATGACAGTGTGGGCTTCCATCGGCCACCTGCCCATCTGCCCTGCAGATGCCAACCTTGGGAGCTGGGGAAGAAGGAAAGGTGCTCAGCCTCTCGCGGGCAGAGAAGGCGACAAGGCCTCCTTCCTTCCACCGCCTTCCGCTGCTTGCAACCCTGAAGCCCTCCCAAAATGTGGCAAGACTGATTACAAGCTAAAATTTGGGGACTGTAGAGGGGAAAAAACAGTTAGATTATTTCCTCTAAGCCCTAAGAAAGAGCAAGAAGGTCTAAGCAATTCAGCAACCCGCCTGCTTCCAACGTTCCTGCGCAGCAAGGACCAGTCTGTGGCCTCCGTCTGCATGGACACCCCTTTTGCATGGCTCCTCGGGGCTCGTCTGCAAAAGGAAGGTCTCACACAGCCTGAGGAAGGGAAGGCTGGAAAGTGGGACGCGTCACAGGGAGAGCAGGGGACACGCAGAGCACAGCAAACGTTGTTTCACCAAAGGATCTAATTAGAAGGCAGGCAAAAATGTCCTATTTGCTATACAAACATAGTTGCACTAAAATTCACTGTTGCTTAACACGCTTCTGACAAGAACATGTTAAACAAACATATATGTGGAGGGGTGCACAGTGAGTCATTTTCAATTGTTATCTTAAATCAAATTTACTTAAACCTCGCTCATTTTGATTCTTACGCTGCGGCTTACAGAATCATGATCACATGATGAGCAGATCTTCTATATATTTTAATACATATTATATATTTAATATATTTTATATTATAGAATATATATTATATTTTAATATATATATAATATATATCTAAATTCTACAGGATGAAAGAATTCTTTAGGATATAGATATATAACTATATATATTATATATATATTTCTTCTTCAAGATGAAAACAAAAGCACACACCAGGAAGATCAAGCTCAACTTGGGCATATCGGCCAGACCTACAGTCCAGTTCTCCAAGTGGAAAAGACATGGCTTTGGGGATTCTTTCTCTTACCCTGTTTTGTTTCCCTCGGGGCCTTCCCGACTCACCTCCGATGCTGCTGCTGCAATGAACAAGCAGAAAAGCAGAATTGTGATGGCCACCCGACACCTGCGGCCCCCAGCCTGCACTGGCCCACGGTGGCCACCGGGGACATGGGGTGGGGGCAGGTATTGCTTGTCACTCACTCAGCTCGGGGCCAGAGGAGGAAGGGCCTTACCTGCCATTGTTCACCTCGACCACAGGTGAGACTAACCCTGAGGAAGTGTGGCTCCCAAGATAAAGGACTAGGAGGGATGAATAATTAATAATTCACTGGAACTTGAAGCGGATGGTAAGTGTGAGGCTAGGGTGAGTAAAAGAAACACTAAACGAAAAGGCCAAGTTTTGTTCATCAGGAAGCTCAGACAGCGGATGTTCATGGGGAACTGCTGGGAACTGGAGCCTCTTTTTCCAAACCCCTAGTTTTGGACTAGGAGAGAGAAATCAAGCCTTGGTTTCCCAAAAAAAACTCCAAGGAAAATGCCCTCTTTGGAGCCAGTCACACTGGTTTCTGCACCTGGCCCCACACACAAGTAGATCATGAGGAATCTATCCTGTGCCTTGTGTCCTTAGTAGTTCCCATTCCTTGGAAACTTCCTTTTCACCTTCAAAGCAGTTTGCTATTGCAAGCGCCCCAACTGAACCAAGCCATTTGCTGATTCTTGCAACCACGCACCCTTCATTCAAGCCTCTCTCTGTGCCCAGATCTGTGCTGAGACACTGGGATCAAAAAGAAAAATAAGACCAGAGTGTCTCCAGACAGGCTTGTGGTCTTGTGGCTTTAAATGGCTGCCTGTGTTGGTGACTCCGCGCTGCTGTCTCCAGCCCACACTTCTCCCCTGAACTCAACACTCAGAGCCGGCGTCTCTCCTGGCTCTCTCATGCTGTCTAAGAGGCATCTAAACAGACGTGTTCCAACCCAGACTCCAAACCTGCTATTCCCACGGCCTCCCCACGCCTGTGCTTCTTGCTGTCATCGATGCCTTCGGCATCAGTCAGAGCCTGTTTGGGAATCTAACACAACAGTATTTTAACAGAGAGGGTTGCATATAAATCACTGTTAACTGAAAAGGCAAAAGAAGACCCCCAAGTTAACACGGTGGTGGGCAGCACTGGAGGCACCCACTGCTCCAAGAGGTAGGGGAATAGAAGAAGCGTTGGGGTTATCTGAGCCCACAGTCTGCAAGGCGGGGCCTGCAGAGCTAGACCTCTGATGAGGGAACCAAGGCCAGCAGGCGCTGGTACCTCTGAGGGGGCCCAGTGAGGCTGGTTCTGGGAGCGGTGAGGAATTTGGAACCAACAACTGTGGCAGCGTGGCTGACAGGAACAGGAAGTCCTCGTGGTGGAACATGTCCCCCCTCTTTCCCCAGGCTTGCAATCCCCTCTAGCGCCTCCTGTCAGCAGAGCTGCATGTGGAGCAAACTGGCAAAGCGGAAGGCTGGTCTGCAGATAGACATGAGCCTAGAAACAACAACTTAAGAACCAGTGCAGTCCGCCCCTTTAGCCACTTAGCTCCCACACACTTTTCTATCAAACTGCTTTCTCTCAACTTGCCACTTGGCTCTCCCTTTAAAATACTTCCAAGCCTTGGCTGTGTCTCACCACCGCTGTGTTCTGAGCACCTCAGTCTCACCTGGACTGGAGCAATAGCCTCCCGAGAGGCTTCCTTTACTTGCCCTCCAGTCAATTCTCCTCGTCGAAGCCACGTTACTGTACTCATTAGCTGGGGCTGCCCTAATGCGTTACCGCACACTTAGGGGATTAAAACGGAAATGTACTCTCTCACCATTCTGGAGGCCAGAGGTCTGAAATCCAGGTGTCCTCAGAGGCGTTGACTTCTACAGGCTCCTAAGGGAGAATCTCAATGTTCCCACATCTCTCCTAGCTTCTACTGGTTGCAGGCAATCCTTGGCCTCCCTTGGTCTTGTAGACACATCCCTCCAACCATGGCTTCTGTCTTCACATTGTCTTCTTCTCCGTGTCTCTGGGTGTTTCCATGCCATTCCTCTTACTTATAAGGACGACAGCCATTGGGTTTAGGGCCCATCCTAAATCCAATAGGATATAATCTTGAGATCCTTCACTTTATTATATCTGCAAAGACTCTCTTTTCAAATAATTTCTCATTCACAAGTATTGGGGATTAAGACTTGAAAATCATTTAGGGTCCACTGCTCAACCCACTACAGTGATGGTGTTAAAACACAGATCAGATCATGTCACCCCTCTGCTCAAAATCCTGCAATGGCTCCCAGCCTGCCCTGAGTAAAAACTGCACTTGCCCACGGCTCTGAATGCTACACCTCTGATTTCCTCTCCTACTTCTCTCATCTTCTTCACCCTGCTGGAGCTCCTTTACTCCCCACACTCCCCACACATGGCAGCTTCAAGTTTCTGCACGTGCTGCCCCCTCCAGAGGACGTGCTCCCCCCAGATCTCCCCAAGGCTCTCACACTGAGATTCTTCAGATCTTTTCTCAAAAGTCACCTTCTCAGCAAGTCTTCCCCTAACTTTGCTGTATAAAATTCCACCCTCATCCTCATTTCCTGCTTTATTTTTTGCCAGAGCACTTAATGATAGATCTATACTATAAATTTTGACTTCTGTCACTTTCTTTTATGTCTCCTGCCGTGAAAATGTAAGCTCCACAGAGACAAGGACTTTTTTGCCAATTTCGTTCACTGCTATACCTGAAGTACTTAGAATAATGCCTGGTACCTAGAAATACTCAGTAATTATACTTTAAAATGCAGCGTATACAAATGAAATTGCACAAAAGAGAAAATACCAACCTTCCTGTGTTAATAGGGGCCAATCCTAGAGAAGAACCAAAAACAGCATGTATATCATAAATGAAAATATATGTAAATCTCATTTTAGTGTATCTGATTCACCTTTTACTGGTGATATCTAATGATACCAAGCAGAATGCAGAATTGTCACCAGCAGAGAAAATAGTTTGAAACTTTTCTCAAATAAAAAATTAAAAAAACAATTCTGATTAACAATAATGGAGGAAAGACTGGATTTTTTCTATTCTAGCTGTAAAATATAATGTTACGAAATCTTTGCCACATAGAAAGGCAATTAGAGAGTATTCAGCAAAAATTTCTAGGAAAAAGAAAGGACTTTAGAGATGTGTCAGAAGGTTAATTAATGAAAATATGTTATTTTCTGGATTATTTTATGTTTACAGCATCTGTCGGCTTTTTAATGACTTTTTAAACTACTTTATTGAGATATAATTGCTATAGAATAAACTGCACATATTTAGACTATGCAATTTGATAAGTTTTGACATTTCTATAAACCCATAAAATTATCACCCTCAAGATTGTGAATCACATCACAATTAAGATAGAGAATATAGCCATTACCCTCAAAACTTTGGGACCCTTTATAACTCCTTGTAAGCTACTCTTACCTACTCTTCGATAGGTCGTGGTTGTATTTGCATTCAGTTTAAAATACTTTCTAATTTTCCTTTTGATTTTTTCTCTGACCCATTTAGAAGCGTATTCTTTAGTTTCTAAAGATTTGGAAACTTTCCAGGGATCTTTCTTTTGTTGGTTTCTTATTTAATTCCATTATGATTACAGGGCATGTTTTGAGTGACTTGGATTCTTTCAAATGTATTGAGACTATTTCATGCTGCAAAATATGGTCTACCCTAGTAAATGGACTATAAAAAGAACGTATACTCCACTCTGATTAGAGACAGCACGTTCCCTAAATGTCAGTTAGGTCTAGTTTGCTGGTAGTGTTGAATTGGTCTTCTATATCCTCGTTGATTTTCTTATTTATCTACTTAATCTATTGATTTTTGGAGGGAGAGGTATTGAAATCTCTAGTTATAATCAAAGATTTGTCTATTTCTCTTTGCATTTGTTAATTTTCACTTCATGTATTTTAAAGCTCTGTTAGTAGGTCCATAATATTTAGGATTTTTATGCCCTCTTGATGAAATGGCTCTTTCACCATTAGAGAAAGACATTTTGTATCCTTGGTAAGACTCTTTACTCTGAAATCTACTTTCTCTGATGTAAATATAGCCATTTCAGCTTTATTTTGATTGGTGTTAACATGGTAAACTTTTTCTATTTTTTAATATATGACTTATTTGTATCTTTATATTTAAAGTGTATTTATTGCAGACAACATATAATTAGCTCTTGGTTCTTTAATCAATTTGACAATCTCTACCTTTTAATTGGTGTGTTTAGCTATTTATATGTAATATGATCACTGATAAAGCTAGCTTTAAGCTTATCATCTTGTTTTTTGTTTTCTATTTGTCCCATCTGTTCTTTAATCTTTTCCCTCTGCTTCTCTGCCTCCTTTTTGATTGAGTACTTTAAACAATTTCATTTTATCTCCTTACATGGCTTATTGACTATAACTCTTCGTTTTCTTATTTTAGCTTTTGGTTTTGGGGGTTGTACTCTACATTGTTAATATAGATGATATACTTTCAAATAAAATTATATCACTTTATGTAGAGTAAAGAACCTTACAATAGTGGGGCGCCTGTTTGGGTCAGTCATTAAGCATCTGCCTTCAGCTCAGGTCATGATCCCAGGGTCCTGAGATCAAGCCCCGCATCAGGCTCCCTACTCAGTGGGAAGCCTGCTTCTCCCTCTCCCATTCCCCCTACTTGTGTTCCCTCTCTCACTCAGTCTCTCTCTGTCAAATAAACAAACAAACAAACATTATGCTAGTATTTCCAATTCTTCCCTCTAGGCCTTTATTACTGTGTTTCATTCATCTTACTTGTACATATGTTACAAAACTGACAATTTATTGTTAATATTTTTGTTTAAACAATTATCATTTTTGTAACTGCTTTATTGAAATATAATTTATATACTACACAATATATCTTTTGAAAGTGTACAATTTAGTGTTTTTTAGTATATTTGCAAGATTATGCAATCCTTACCACTATCTAATGCCAGATAGGAAACCCCTTTTAGCATATATCTCCCAAATCTTCCATCCTTCCAGCTATAAGTAACTACTAATTTCCTTTCTATAGATTTGCCTATTCTGGATATTTCCTATAAATAGAATCATACAATATGTGGTCTTTCATGACTGGCTTCTTTCACCTAGCATGCCTTCAAGGTGTAATGCACGTTGTCATATGTATCAATATTTTGTTTTCTAATTGCTGAGTAATATTCCATTATATAAATATATCACTTTTTTTAAATACTTGTATCAGTTGATGGACATTTGGGTTGTTTTCACTTTGGAACTATTATAAATAATACAGATATGAACACTCTGATAATAAATAAAGGAAACCTCATTTAAACTGGAGTCAGGAGCTCTGATGCACTATCTCTCAAGCACTACCACTCACTGTAAGAAGCATATATTGCATTCCCCAACAGGAAGAAGCTCACTCTACATACCCCATCAGAAAGAAGGAAGAATTCCTCCTTGCCCAGCAACAGCACAGCCAATGAGAAACCACCACATTCAGCCAGTGAGAAGCTATAACAGCCCCTCCCAGCTTCTTTCTTTCCCTGTACAAGCAAGCCCCTCTTCTCTGTTCCCTGAACTTGCCTATGGTTCACCATAGCTGGCTTGTCCCAAATTGCAATTCTCTGCTATTCCCAAATCAACTAACTTACTGGTAAAATAGCTGGCTCTTTTTTTAAAAAAAAGGTCAGCAACACTCATGTACATGTTTTTTGTGTGAATATATGTTTTCATTTCACTTCGGTGTAAACTTATAAGTAGAATTGCTGAGTCATATGGTAACTCTCTGTTTAACCATTTGCGGAACTCCCAGACCATTTTCCAGAGCAGCTGTACCATTTTACACTCCCATCAGCAATTAGAAGTGTTCCAATTTCTCCAAATCCTCATCAACACTTGTAACTATTTGTCTTTTTGACTATAGTCATTCTGGTGGTATTTTGGTGTGGTTTTGATTTATATTTCCCTGGTGATTAATGACCAATTAATTATCTTTTATAAAACTAGATTTAAATATAAGATTAAAATCATATATACTTAACCATGTAATTATCACCATTAATATTCTTCAGTCTTTTTTGTAGATCCTTATTTCCATCTAGTATCATTTTTTTTCTGTTTGATGGACTTTAATTCCTGTACTATGCATCGATAAGTGATAAATTTATTCAGCATTTTATGTCTGTAAAGTCTTTATTTTCCCTTCATTTTTTGAAAAATATTTTTAGGTATAGAATCTTGTATTGACAGGGTTTTTTTTTTCCCTTTCAGTCTTTTTAACATGTTGCTCCACTGTCTTGTGCTTTCCTTGTGTGCATCCGTGTATATGTTTTCTGATGAGAAACCTGCTGTCATTATTATCCTTGTTCTTCTGAGTGTAACCTGTCCTTTTTCCTCTAAGCTGCTTTTAAGATTTTCCCAGCAATCTGATTATGATGTGCCTTGGTGTAGTTTTCTTTATTTTTTTGTGGTTGGGGTCATTAAGCTCCATGTAGTTTTAATGAGATTTGAAAAGTTAGGGATCGTTGTTCTTCAAATAATTTTTTTTGCCCATTTCCTTTTCAGAACCCTAATTACTTATATATATTTATTAGGCCATTTGAAGATGTCCCTGTTCATTTTTTAAAAATCATTTTTCCTCTCTTTGCTTCATTTTATAACTCATAAATATCTCTTTGTCTTCAAGTTCACTACTCTTTTCTTCTTCAATTAATTCTTCTGCCATTAATTCTCTCTAATATATTTTTCACTTTAGGCATTATAGTTTTTATCTCTAGAGATTTAACTTGGGTCTTTTAATGACTCTCATGTCTTTACTTACCTTTTTAAACATACGTCATGCAGTTATCATGATGGTCTTATGATTCTGCCCACTAATTCTAACATCTGTATAAGTTCCAGGTTGACTTCTATTGATTTTTTTTTCTCTTATTACAGGTCATATATTCTTGCTCCTATTCATACCTGGTAATTTTTTATGAATGCCAGTTATGGACTTTTCTTGTTGGCTGATGGATATTTTTGAATTGCTATAAATATTATTGGCTGTGTTCTGAGATGCAGTTAAATTACTAAGAAACAGTTTGATCATTTTTCTTCTTGTTTTTAAGAATTCATAGGTGAGAGCAAACCAGTATTCAGTGTAGAGTTAATTATTTCCCACTACTTAGGCAACGTGCTTCTGAGTATTTTACCTAATGTTTTGAAATTTATAAGGTTTTCCAGTCTGTGTGGTGGGAGGAGGTACTATTCTTGGCCTTGAACAAACTCCAGGTATTGTTCTTTCCCATCCTTTTGATGGTTCTTTCCCTGGCTTTGTGTAGTTTTCACACACACACACACACACACACACACACACACACACACTGATGAAAACCCTGCCAAATACTTAAAGGGAACCATCTGTTTTTTGGAATTCTCTCTCTGTGCAGCTCTGTCCTCTCCAGTATTCTATGAGCTTTAGCTGATTTGCCCAATCCTCACCTCAGCCTCTTTACCTAGAGAAGCAACCAGGTTCTCCCTGGATTTTTCCTTCTTTGCGCTATAGCCTGGAAACACTCAAAGAAGTAAGTTAGGGCAACTGTAAGGTTTATTTCATTTGTTTCCCATTTCTTGGTGATCAGTGTCCTTGGCTTCTCGATATCAAATCTCTTGAAAAAGCACTGTCTCATTTATCTTGCCCACTTTTTTGTGGTGTTGTTGGTTGTATATGGTAGGAAGCAAATGTGGTACCTGTTATTCCATCTTAGCCAAAAGTGGAAGCCTCTTTCAGCCCTTTACATTTTCAATTTATTATGATTTCTTTCCTCATTCTACATGTATGTTCACTTTTCTACTTAATTTTTATTTGTAATTTTGTATTTTTTTTTAAAGATTTTATTTACTTATTTGACAGAGAAAGAGAGACCACAAGTAGGCAGAGAGGCAGGCAGAGAGAGAGGGGGAAGCAGGTTCCCCGCTGAGCAGAGAGCCCAATGCGGGACTCGATCCCAGGGCCTCAGGATCATGACCTGAGCCGAAGGCAGAGATTTTAACCCACTGAGCCACTGAGCCACCCTGTATTCTTTTTCTTAAAGAGGGCCTCCATTGTTGTCTAATCTCTAGCCCCATACTCGGGCTCTTGAGCTGAACCACATGGGTTGTATTTCTACCTCCACCTCCTATTAGCATTGTGACCTGGAACAGCCTCTCTCCCTCCATTTTTCCATCTATAAAACCAGGATGAAAATAGGACCTACTTCAAGGTATTGAGCATTAAATAAGTTATTACATATGAAACTCTTAGAAAAGAACTTGAAACCTAGAAACTACTCATTAAACTGTTATTATTTGAGCTTCATCAATGTGTAGGTGGTATTAAAAATTATGGGATTGCTCATACAGAGTGTTAGGGCTGAGGATGATAGACATCCCCCTACATAACTGATGAGAGCAGAGAAAGTGTAGGGCACAAAAGAAAGAGCATATCCAGAAAAAAGGGATAACCAAAAGAATATAATGTCCTAGAAAACAAAGTAGGTAATCCCCTAAAGAAGGGAGAAATTCATATATTCTATGCCACTAAAGATCAAAATGAGGACTTAAGATAGCAGTCATGATTGATGTGGTCAAATAGGGATATGAATAGTCTGTACCATATATGTTAACAATGAGTGTTAAATAAGAAATTTGTGCTAATTCCTTAGCACATAGTAGGCTTTCAAAAATATAAGATATTATTGTAGCTTTTATTATAAAATTATGTTCACCTTTTACATCACTAGATCCAACCCATGTCTCACACTAGTATCTTAATGTTCGGGCAGATCCAGAGTTTCTCTCTGATACTGCCTTCTGTTTCCTTTGGCTCATCACCACTCATAGGCCAAGGTATGACACTAGGGATCTTTCTGTCACACACACATCACATCACAGACAGATTGATACTACAAGCTACTTTGCTTTTTTCCAAGGGCAGCCATTTCTCCCAATATCCCTCCCTATCTTATGAAAATAGTGTAGACTTCATCAATTATTAGCACTTCCTGTGGATTCAAGGGGCAAGGCCAATTCTGGGTCAATCCTGGTCATCATATGCCCACACCCTTAGAGGCTAGGAAAGATGTTTGGGCCCAGCTTTCAGGGATCCAGGATATAACCAATCAAACCAAAAGGATACATGGTTGTAATAGATCAAACACCTTGAGTTCTATTTCTAAATTTCCTTTTTAATTTAGGGAAGCACTGAATCCATTTGTAAGCCTGTATAGATTCCAACTGAAAAATTGATCCTGAGGTTCTGATTCATTGCTGTATGAATCATATTTATGCTATTTGCAAAGGTCTATGTGAAGTCCCAAATTATACCTTTCAAGATGAGAAGTATAATTTGTACCAAGAATCAACTGATAAACCCCAAACACACCTGTGCTCAAGCTGAAAATTTGCTATTTGGGCTTCTATGAACCTTGTACCATGAGTCTTTCCAGATGACTAAGTCTTCCAATACTTGAAAGTTTAATCATTTAAACAGAAGACTTTAGAATTTTAATGATATGAGGAAAAAATATTTCTGAACAGATACATTTCAATTTCCTAAACAAGGCAAAATGAACATAATCAAACCTTTTTTTAGAGACTCCAGGTTACTCACAAAAATATCATAAATGGCCCAATCTAGAATAGATTTAAGACTCCAGGATTATTTAACCCTACCCTAAATGGGCCCAGATGGTTGGTTTTAAGTTCTTGGCACTATTATAGTTTTTCTGTCTCCCTTCCTGTTGGCACCTGTCATGTCTTGCTGTTATCAGTTAATACCTACTATAGTAGCTTCTTCCACATTTATTTGTTGCTTTTTATAGCTGAGAGTTTAGACAATGGATGAGAACCATGTATAAAATTTGTGTAAATGGATTCTGAATGGGGCCCTGAGAGATTTCAGAAGTAAACGATCTAAAGTTGCTCTAATGCTGCTTTTGAAAATAAGTAGGGTATGAACAAATAAAACCAATGGAACATTATGTAACATCAATGCTGGCTTCTCAGTTGTTTTGTTGGTTTATTTCATTTTCCTTACTTTGTGATTCTTGGTCCTGTCCTGTATTGGCAAGGATGATGAATGGAAGGTTCCCCACAACAGAGACCAGGCTTCTGGTGTGTTTCCTTCTCTATATATCACCATGGGCACCAGCCTGGATGAAAATATAGCCAGAATGACTAAAAGCATGAGCTCTTGTCCCAGGCCTCATTGGAAGAAGTCTGTTCCATAGGTTTGGATTTGAGCGGGCTGAATCCCGTGAGGGGAAGTCAGGCTGTAAGCCACCACACTCGCATCCTGCGGAATTGGCTCCCAAGCACAGCTTTGTCTCTGGAGCCTCTTCCAGCAGTGCACCATCCGGCCCCAGAATTTCTCTGTACCAGGAAAAACCCTTGCCTAACATCTCAGTATAATCCTGGGGAACGTTTTCAATGGATAAGTGAGCTTCCAACTATTTAATTCCTTAAACAGCAGAAACTTCAACTGTTCCCAGGAGTCTATGCATTGGCTCAGAAAAAATTCCTGCTGCTTCCATTCCCTAAAAATCCACTGGCAAAGGACAGCTGCAGCATCCATCATCTGTTCATACAACTGCTGTAGGGGGGTCCCCTGGAGATGCAGCGTTTCTTGTCCTGGAGCTTGCATCTCATGGCCGCACCCCTTGCTCCCCAGATAGGCTGGCCCATGAGCTTCTTTCTAGCCTCTTCCCTCTGGGCAGCTTTGGGCTTACTTGACCTATTTTCCACAAGCTCAAGATAGAAGGCATAGGAAAACACTAAATCACTCTAGAGGCTGCATTGTGTCCAGTTATAAAGCCCAATGTCAAAGTGAAATACCACTCTTTTAGCAGCCCCATGTCTCATAGATTTAGTGGTCAATTCTAATTAAAGATCATCCTATGTTTCTTTATTTTCTTTCCCTAGAGTAAAAGAAAAAAAGTTCTTTTCTTTTAGGAGAGTCTAGATTCTTTATTTTTAAACATCATTAGAGGCTACAAATTTGCTTAACGATAGGAAAAGTAAAGATTTCATCTATTCACCCAATCAGGATGGAATTGTTTCTCCTTTTATTGTTAGGAAGTTTTCTCCCCTCTCCATCTCCAGCTCAGTGTCCTAGGTCTCTAAGTACATAGTAGCTACTCAAGAAATATTCATTGACTGAGGGGCACCTGGCTGGCTCAGTCAGTAGAACATGCAACTCTTGATCTCAGGATTGTGAGTTTGAGCCCCAAGTTGGGTATAGAGATTACTTAATATCTTTAAAAAGAGAGAAAAATATATTCATTGGCTGAAAGAATGAATGGAAGGATGGCTGGGTAGAAAAATGTCTGTGCACTGTTGTCTTTCAGGGCACTCTCCCAACTAGGTAAAGAACCCTCAAAATGCCTCTTGGAAGCTCTTCTTCAGGGACCATTGAACCAAAACAAAATGGAGACATTATGTCAGAGACAAAATGGAAATGGTCAACATAGGTACATAAAGGAAACTTTACCTAACCTTACAGGAATTTATGGTTCTTAGAAATCAGCAGAGGAAGAGTGCCTGGGTGACTCAGTCAGTTAAGTGGCCAGCTCTTGATTTTGACTCAGGTCATGACGTCAGAGTCCTGGGATTGAGCCCCACATTGGGTTCCACACTCAGAGTGGATATTGCTCAAGGATTCTCTCTCCCTCTTTCTCGGTCCCTGCCCCCACCCCACACATTCTCTCTCTCTCTCTCTCTAAAATAAAAAAATAAATAAGTCTTTAAAAAAATCAGCAGAAGGCACCAACCAATCCCTACACACTAAGTCTGTTCATGGCATCTCAGGACTTACTTGTTCCCCGACTCAGCTATCCTGATTCAAATAAGAAAGAAGACTGCTGGGCAACCAATCAGCTGTAAAAGCCAAATAACTTCTGCATTTTCCCCATAAAATATCTCAGTCAGAAAGGAATCTTGAACTCACTTCTCCCATAGCCATGAGTTTCCCAGTCTGCAGTTTAAAAGTCTTGCAATAAACTCCTCTTTCTATTTTGTTTTATTCATCATATGCAGAGTTTGGTTTCTGACAGGACCCACCAACCAAAGGTGGATCCTGCCAAAGGCTTAGTTGGGGTTCTTATGATAGAATTAAAGCTGAAAACATTTTTTTTTTATGTCTTTGCTTCGTTTTGCAGAAGAGCTGGATGAAAACCTAGCTCTCTCAGTCCTTCAGAATTTTTCAATGGACGGTTGGAGGGTTTTGTGTTTCCCGCACAGCTCAGCGCGGTGGGGCACCTTGGCATCCACTTGGTCCTGGAATGGCTCCGTGTAACCGGGGTCTGAACAGGAGTTCAAGTGGCTCTTCTGGGGCTCTGAAGCAATTAAAGTGGGGACTTGCTCTTCTTTGTCATGAGGCTGTTGGGTTTTACGGTCTTTGTAGAAGCCTTGGCAACTGCTGGCCCCATTCCAGAGGGCATCCCCCCTCAGATGTTCCTGGATGCTGCTGCCCCCTGAGAATGCTGCAGCCGAGGCCACGGGGCCACAGAGTCAGAGGCCAGGGGCTCAGTTTCACAGAACCAAGCCAAGTTTTCCTAGTGCACCTCAGTGACCCTAACTTCTTTACCCCCATCCCCTGTAGTTGCTTTCCCGAGCTGAGCCAGGTTTCTCGAGGCAGTCTCCCCCTCTCACCTGGGCCCTCTAGTTAACATCTCTTCTATCCTCTTTTCCTCTGCTCCAGGTCTGTCCGCAGCTGTCTAATGCCAGCAACAACTGCAGATCTGATCCCACTCCTGATACAGCCTACCAAGGGAGGGCTTTGAGCCAAGAGAAGACAGGCCTGTGGTCATGAGAAATGGAAGGAACCTCCCCAGGATGAAAAGAGGCCACATCTGTAACTCACAGTACTCGGCACAGGAAAAGTGCTCTTACTACAGTTGCTGTTCAGAGACGAGTTGTGTTTTCTTAAGGTGACTCCCCACATATCGTTTACCAGTGTCAAGAGAGATAAAAAAAAAAAAAAAAAAAAAACAGCAAGCAGAAAATGGAGAAATTATACGACACCTTGACTGTGTGGTCCAAGTTATCCTCTGCATGGGACAGATGACATTGTGTGGCTCCAGATGTAGAGGACAGGACACACCTCATCTGGGCAGCATTCTGGCTGTGATTACAAAACCAATGGAACCATGAGGAAACACCAAACACAGAATGAGGAACATGCTATAAAACAAAATGGCACCTGGTACTCACTTGGGCAGCAGATGGACGAACACTGGAATGATACTGGAAAGACCAGCATTGCCCCTGCACAAAGGAGAGACACAAATTTGTAAAGAAAAAAACTGGTGTAGGGGAGACAGGGAATTGACATCATAAAAACCAGATTAAAGGAGGCTAAAAAGACATGACAGCCAAATGTGGGAACTGACCCTAGACCGGAGCCCGTATCAGAGGGGAAATGCTGTAAAGGGAACTGACAGGTCAACTAACAACACTGACTTGTGGAGGGTAGGTCAGATAAAGCACTTTGCTGGGCTGTATGGTTATGTAACAGGATACCTTTAGTCCTAGAAGACACACACTGAAATATTTAGGAGTGAAGGGCCATGAAGTATGGAACTTATTTTGACATTGTTCTGAAAAAAAATTACGTTTTACATATATACATATACATATGTACAGCTAGAGAGATAAATAAATACAGATGTCTATTCTATATATATGACATTTTTCTCTGAACTGTTTTCTATAAATGCCCATAATATACGGAATAGGGGAGAAAGGTGCCAACGATAAAGCAGGTGGAGGAAAATGAAGACAATATAGGTGCTCCTGTAGTATTTCTATCTTTGTGGCTTTTTTGTAAGTTTGAAATTGTTCCCAAATAAAAAGTTCAAAAATACGGCTACAGTTTTTCGATTCTCCTCTGTCCACTGAACCTCTGGAACTTGGGTGGAGGACAGGAGGCCACAGCCTCTCAGGCGCGTCAGTCCTCGCGAGCCAGACCGGTTTTCAACTTACCCGTAATTCTGAAGCCAGTGTTCTATGGTGACAACCCTCTGGGCCTGCAGGGGGGCGAGGCATCCAGATAAACCAAGGAAGACACAACCCATCCCGAGTCCAGTTTGGAAAACAAATCTGCCCTCATTACTAGCTAATCAACAAACGCGTACTGATTTTAAATTCCATTTTTTGAGCAAAAAGTAGAGATGCAGCATAAAAGTTTGAGTGTGGCATCGGGGTCGGGTGGACCTGGGTCTAAGTCCTAGCTCTTGGCCCCCAGGGCAAGCGACTCTGCCCCTGAGTCTCAGTTTCCTTCTCTGTGGAGGAATAGTCTGCGAAGTTTGGTCAGAAAGACTCAGCGAGGCAGTAGTATCAGGTGCTCAGGGGAGGGCACGAAGTACAGGAGTGGGAAGAGCTCTGCAACCCTGAGGTACTCTGATTACAAAGACGCTCGGTGATTGATGTTGCCGGATGCAGTCTCACAGTTACAAAGACTCTGGGGAGCCAGAGGGCAGGGACGTCAAGGGGGTGCGGTTTCTGAGACATTGCTGCTGTGGGAGAAGAAGGGTTCCTTGGTGGGAGAAAGCCTAACCAAGCAAGCCACCTAAACAAGACCTTGTTTGCTCTAAGGAGCTTCCCCTGACTGAAGCCATGGTCTCCTCAGGCCTTCCTCACTGTTGAATAAGGACACGGACACACACACACACACACACACACACACACACACACACGCACACATGCGCTTTATTGGATCAAAGGGCTGTGCGTATTGAACAATTTTATTACAAAGGCCAATTCTCCGCTGTAGGAATTATCAATCCCTCCACTGAGGTCAAACACTTTGGCCTCCAACAAATGCCATAAGCAGTTAAAAATGCCTTTAAACAATGAATTTGCCTCTAAGAAATCCTGAAGGCATGAGGGAAGCAGAGTCTGGGGCAGGGTGCGGGGAAGGAGGGCGACGCTCTTCTCTGCAGGCGGTCATCACACAACCTGGGTCTGTTGCCCACTTTTCTGCAGTTGTCCGAGGTCCTCTGTTATAACTCCACAGATGCTTCCTTGAGCCTCTACAGCCTCCCGCACAGTTTAAGTGGAGTCTCATCCCCCCAGGCCTCCGTTATGAGTTCCCAGGCTGTGCGCTTCCCTCCATACACCCCAGCAGGGCCCCCAAGGAGTCAAGTGCAGGTTCGCAGGTGAGCACGTGTGAGACCCAAGCTGGCTCATCTACACTGGCTTCAACATTGGCCTTATCATGCACATCCGGTCACTGGCATCTTTCCCTGAGAAGCCATCATGCCATGAAAACTAGACCATCTGCGAGTCTGCAGAGAGCCTGCAAACCAGCCAGCCTCTAACGCCCCAAAGTCAGTGCTGCTGGGCTCCTGACCTCTACGCTGGGCCATGGAAACCACATGCACTGGAGCTCACTGAATCCTGGGATTCCGTGGGACAATGAGTCCCACTCATCGTGGGACTTGAGGAAAATTATTTACCTTCTTTGAGCTTCAGCTCCCTCTTGAATTAAACTTGGATCATGACCTGTATCTCACGCTACTGGTTACTAAGTCGCAGCCCCTTCCCTTTATAGTCACGCGTCCTACCAAGCCCGTGGATTTGCCATTGGAAAAGACATGTTTACAATCAGCCATTTTGTTCCTATTTTCATATATTGATCTCAGTTTGAACATTTAGTTAATAGAAAAGACTTTGGATGCAGTAGTTAATTCCCCAAAGATATTTTTCAATGGGTGGTAGGTTTTAAAGCATCTCTAGGCCTCTAGCATGGATGGCAAACAATTAGCCTGCCTCTTGCCTGAGAAATCAGACTAATTACTGGTGAGGCTTGGCTAATGGGGTCTTTTGTGGACTCCCTCCCTAAAGGAGAAATCTTTTAACTTTTCATGAAAACTCAATCTCATTTGTGCTGCTGATTCCTAATATTTCTAAATAAATCCTTGGCCTCTGGGCTTTTGTAGTCAAATAACCCAAATCAAACAAAGCTGCTCTGCCAAGGGAAAAATTTATTTTGTGTGAATGTACTGGAAGAAACTTTTAGAATTAGTTTGGAACCACCATAGGCAAAGACCAGCTGCAGCCCACTGTGGGGCAAGTTTTGTGGATGTGGGCTAAAAGATGAACTTACTCTATTTGGGCTTAAATGGCTCATTGAGATTGCTTAAACAGTAAACACTGGCATGGTTCAGAGATCAGAGTATGCAAGAAGCAGACTTGTCCCCAGACCCCAAGTCGACTGCTACACGTAGACAGGGTCAGGGTTCTGTGTCTAAGGCAGAGGAGCCAAAAATCCAGGGAAATCCGTTACCTGTCCTGCACCAACCTAGAAAGGAAGGGGAAAAGCCTGGGAGGGGAAGAGAAGACTGAGGCATGAGCTCACTCGAAGACAGTCAAACTTGAAACAGAGATATATGTAAATGCCAAGAGGAGGAGAGAGATGAGCAATTCAGACCTTAGCAGGAGTATGGAGAAAATTCCAAAAGTGACCCAGAGCTGAGGTGTAGCCTACATGGTTGGCTGGGGGGACCTGCTCCAACACAATCTCCAGTGACCTTGGAGGGGAAATCTGGAATGTTCTATGTATGAGTCTTTCCTTCCTAGTTCTTCCTCATCAAGGACTTTCACAACAACTATTAAAATACAACAACTCTTAAAAACTCTTAAACAACTCTTAAAATACAAAGTCGAAGTGGAACTTGGGAATTCTGGGTGTTTGGGCATTCTTTTTATAATATTAAATTTCTTTGAATTGTCTCTTGGGTGACCCTGAGATCTTCATCCATTGTATTTTTACCAGCCCCATTGGTTCCTTCCAAAAAATTTGAGAAGAGATGGCTATCCATTCCACAGCTGCTTGGGATATTATGGGTCTGCAATCTGTTCTGACTATGGAAGAGAAAAAAAGTTCCTTTTCTTTGGCTTAAAAAAGGTACTATTCAATTTTTCTTAGAAAAAGAAGTTTGGATAGAAAATTTCAAGAAGATAAAACAAAGAGGGACAAAAATAGTTTAAAGAGATTTTTTTTTTATTGTAATGGGAGTACCTGGCAAATGTTAGGATCCCATAAATCCCTTTTTCATTCCCTCTCATCTATGCCTCCACTTGGCCTAGAATATCCTGACCAAAATCCTCTTTAAATCCTTCAGCATCTCCATTCTCTAGTTCCTTTCTTAGCACGTGTATTTCCCCTCCAGGAAATAAGCTTAGGCTGGGACCTCAGTCATGACATACAAAACTATATATATCTCAAAGGCGCATTCGTAGCAGAACAAGAAAGCCTCTCATTTCTAAATGACTATGGTTCTCAAACTGCAGTGTGCGTATGGACCAGTTGGAGAACTTCTTAAAATGCATATTTTTGGGAACTTCTTCTAGAATCACAAGGTCTAGGGTACATTTTTGAATAGTCATTCTAGGTAATTCCGATTCAGGTATAAAAAGGACACTTTTGAAAGCCTGTTTGAGTGCTACAGTCACATCATAAGTCTTAGAGAACCAGTATCAACTCCTAAGAGGAATAAAGGGTCATTTCCCTCCACTTCTCAGGACCAAAAAGGAATCATCCCCAGGATGTGGACCCCAAGAGGCCTCCTGGTTCAGTCATCCCACTCTAAGGTGGTGCTCTGTGAGTCTATATTACCTACAACAGCTGCTGCTTTATCCTAAAGATCACATGGGAGCAAGAGCTATAGCCTCCCATGCAAAGCCATTCCCGTGTTTAATTGTCCTTCAGGTAAGAAGTTCTTCCTTACATTTAATCAGTTATCTCATTGCAAGACTCATCAAGTATCACTCCATTCTCTGTGGAGATGGAAAACTTATTGTACAATTTCTATTCATTCATTGCATATTAGTTATTGATTGAAATAGTATACAGAAAATCAGCAAAATTATATAATTGCTGATTAAACAATCACCATCAGCCAACTTACCTGACAGCCAACAACAGTAGAATATGTATTTCTTTCAGGTGCACATGGAACATTCACCAAACCAGACTATATTCTTGGTCATAGAATAAACTTTAACAAATTTAAAAGAATTTAAGTCATACAATATATGTTCATTGATCATCATGGAATTAAACTAGAAGTCAGTCACTAAAAGAAAAACCAGGAAAATCTCCAAACATTCAATTCTTATAGTGAAAAAGAAAAAGATCTCAAACCAATTATCTAAGCTTCCACCTTAATAAATGAAGAAAAGAAGAGAAAAATAAACCTAAAGGAAGCAGAAGGAAGGAAATAATAAAGATCAGAGTAGGAATTTATGAAACTGAAAGCAGAAAAAAACAACAGGGAAAATTGGCACAAGCAAAGACTAGTTCTCTGGAAATAACAATAAAATTGATAAACATCTTGGAAGACCGAAAAGAAAAATGACAAAAGACACAAATTTCCAAGATCAGGAATGAAGACATCACTATAAATTAAATATGCATTGCTAGGATAAGTGAGCACTATGAACATCTCAATGATCATAAATTCAAAAATTAGATAAAATTAAGTAATTCTGTAAAAACCTCAAACTACCAAAACTTACCCTAAATGAACTAAGTAATCTATACAGACTTAAAATTATTAAACAAATTAAACCCATGGTCAAAATCTTTCTGAAAAAGGAATTTCCAGCATCAGATTGTATCACTGCTTAATTCCACCTAACGTTTAAAGAAGAAATAATACAAATGCTGCACCATGTCTTCCACAAAACAGAAGGAGAAGAAATACTTTCCAACTTATAAGGGCAGCACTATCCTGATACTGAAACTTGACAAAGACAGCACACGAAAACTACAGACTGATATCTCCTATAAACATAGATACAAAAATCTTCAATAAAATATTAGCTAATTGAATCCAGATTTATATATATATATATATATATATATATAATCAAATATATATATATTTATATATAATCAAATGATTTTTATGCTTGGAATGCAAGGCTGGTTTCAATAATCAAAAATCAATCAATGTAATCCATCCTATCAACAATATGAAGATAGTATCAATTGATGGAGAAAAAGAATTAGACAAAGTTTAACATCTGTTCACAGTCAAAAGTTTCAGCAAACTAGAAAGAGAAAAGAACTTCTATTAAAGGATATCTACAAAAAGCCTATGGCTAGCATCATACTTAGTGGGTGAAAGCCTAAATACTCTCCCACTAAGATTGAGAACAAGAGAAAGATGTCTGCTCTTAAAACTGCTATTAAATACCATACCCAACATCCTAGCTAGTACGAGGCAATAAAAAGTAATAAAAGGCATATAAATTAGAAAGGAAAAAACTGTCCCCATTCACAGATGATATGATTGTCCTTATGTAAGATCCCAAAAAAGCTACAAAAAGTTCCTAGAAGTAATAAGTGAGTTTGATAAGGTCTTAAAATACAAAGCCAACACAAAAAAATGGTTTCTATATATTAGTCATGAAGAGTTGGAAACTAAAAAAATTTTAAATACCACTTATAAAATGAAGTTTCAGGTATAAATCTAATATGCAGCCTTAGACTGTTTTTCAAATTCCTATTGTACTAAGGCATGTAAAAATGCTAAACTGAAGTTCAAAAACAGGCAAAAGTAAGCTATGGCACTAGAAGACAGAGACATCACTGACAGGGAGAAAGGATGTAGTATTTGGGGAAGAGCATAGAGGGACTACTGGCTTCTCTGGTAGTATCCCATTTCTTGCCCCAGGTAATGACACGTTTACTTTGGGATCATTCACTGGAATATACTATGAATTGTATACTTTTCTATGTTCTCCATAATATATTTTTAAATAATAATGAAAACATAAAAGGAAAATACAGAGTGCTATCGTGTCTTGAAACATTTATAAAACTATATTTTGAAATGGCAGTTTTAATTTGGCATTAACCAACTGAACATTTGGTGAATGATTTGAGAAATATATCTGTTTAATTTAGCTTCACCTAATTTACAAAGATGATTAGATCTCCATAAAATATTTTTGTTTCATAAAATTTGCATCATCCTCACCCAATTTTCCTCATAGTGTTACCTATCAATGACAGTAAGTGTTGTTACAATGGCTAACACAAATCATCCCTTACGAAGCTTGAGGATGGGTCTGATTTGAGGAGGAGGAGCAAGATGGCGGAGGAGTAGGAGGTTGAGATAGATTCGGATCCCAGAAGTTCATCTAG
>CM052810.1:118981260-119042035 GCA_028533885.1 Nasua narica | reverse complement strand
GAATGTTTATAGCAGCAATGTCCACAATAGCCAAACTCTGGAAAGAACCTAGATGTTCATCAACAGATGAATGGATAAAGAAGATGTGGTATATATATACAATGGAATACTATGCAGCCATCAAGAGAAACGAAATCTTGCCATTTGCAACGACGTGGATGGAACTAGAGGGTATTATGCTAAGTGAAATAAGTCAGAGAAAGACAATTATCACATGATCTCTCTGATATGAAGAATTTGAGAGTTAGGGCAGGGGGTTATGTGGGGTGGGAAAGAGAAATGAAACAAGATGGGATGGGGAAGGAGACAAATCATAAGAGACTCCTAAACTCACAAAACAAACTAAGGGTTGCTGGGACGTGGGGTGGTAGGGATATGGACATTGGGGAGGGTACGTGCTATGGCAAATGCTGTGAAATGTGTAAGCCTGATGATTCACAGACATGTACCCTGGGGCAAATAATACATTATATGTTAATAAAAAATTTAAAAAATCAAAAAAACAAAGCTTGAGGATGTTTTCATTTGGGTGATGAGTCTTAGGGTCAGAGAGGGGGATAACCTCCATCTACACAAGGTCCATCTTTTTTTATTTGTTTCCAGCATCTGCAATTCCTCTATTTCCCTCTCTGTCCTCCCCTTTGCCCCCAGACATAAGTAACTAGAGAATGTTCTTGTGATTATCCTTAGCTGTTAATGTATTCTTTAAAATTATAAATGGTAGAAAGTTCTGGTTATACAGGCTGCATAAACTCTAGAGATCTAATAGCACGATGACCGTAGTTAACAATATTATATTGTATGCTTGAACTTTGTTAAGAGAGTAGATCTTAAATGTCCTCACCACACACACACATGATTACTATGTGAGGTGATGACTATGATAGTTAGCTTGATTGTGGTAATCATTTCACAATGTATATGTGTATCAAAACTTCATATTGTATACCATAAATACATACAACTTTTATTTGTTAATTATACCTCAATAAAGCTGGAAAAAATTATATAGTTTTTTATGTATATCAATTTTTAATTTATACAAATGATTTATGTCATAGATCATACTCTTTTTTTTTCCATCTGACACCATGGTTTTGAACAATTCTCTCATGCTGTGTGCACATTGAGTTCATTATTTCTGACTGCTGCAGAGTTTATTCAATGTGTACCTTCTAATTTTTTTATCCGTCTTTTTCTCCTGTGATAAACAACAAAAAAACACTGCATACCTCCTATCCCTCTCCTGTGCAAAACATTTCTCTGGTTTATATATCCAAGGCTGGAATAGCTAGGTCCACCAGGCATGTACATTTTTCTTTTTTTGTATTTTTTTGTATTTTTTGTATTTTCTTTTGTTTGTATTTCCCTGCTCGATAGTGAGGTAGAGGATTTCTTTCAGAGATATATTAGTCATTTAGATTACTGGTTTGGTGAACTGCTTTTTCATATCCTTTGCCCATCTTTTTTCCAGGTTTCCAAGTACTCTTTACTGATTTAAACAAGTCCTCCCCAAAGTAAACAATTTGACATCAAACATTGAACATTTTTCTTCCATAAATAACATTATAGATGGAATTCAAAGTACACCCAGATAACCAAATATGAGAAGACATTTGCAGCATCGAAAACATCACAGGAGCCTCCATTCTAACTTATTTAATCCTCCCAATGATCATAGAAGTGAGTGCCCTTATAACTCCCATTTTATGGATGAGAAAACTGAGACCAAGAGAGGCTAAATAACTTACCCGTGATCCAATAGCTAATTAGAAGATTATTTGACTTTAAAGCCTATGCTCTGGAACTTCTGCTTTTCTTTTCCACAGGGAAGAAGCGTAAAAGTCAGCACTCCATCCTAACCAGTAAAAAGCTGAACGGACTAAAATATCAACAACTCTTCTGGGATCCATAAGAGCGGGTAGGACAAAAGGCAAACCACTGCCTCCAAGACTGGACAGACAGGAGAGTGCAGGGAGGTGCAGCTGACTAAAGCAGAGACCTAGGAGGAGAAAAACCTGTGGGAACCAGAGCCAGGAGAGAAAACCTGAGCTGGAATTGATACACTGTTGGAGGTTCAGTGTGGACAAGTCTCAGAGTTAAAAACCCCAGGAGATTGGGTGCTGGGTGGCTCAGTTGGTTGGGTGACTGCCTTCAGCTCAGGTCATGATCCCAGGGTTCCAGCATCGAGTCCCACATCGGGCTCCCAGCTCCACGGGGAGTCTGCTTCTGCCTCTGGCCTTCTCTCCTCTCACACTCTCTCTCTCTCTCTCTCTCAAATAAATAAAATCTTAAAAAAAAAAAGAAAAAAACCCTGGAGGGTTTTTTTCCCTGGTCATAAGGGAAGCCCATAATATTATGAGATTTACCTCCAGGAGCTTGATTAGGTTCCCACAGTAAGTATCAAAGAAAAATCCCTCCTATTTCTGGCAGGAGGAGGGGAAAAGAAACCATTTTGGAATGCATCAGAGCACAGCGTCCTTCTTAACAAGGCCTGCCCACAGGGGAAACGAGTTAAGCAGAACCTGAACTGCCAGGGTATTCTTAGAGCCTAACTGACCTGGGGAAGGGAAATACCAGCTGTAGCCGTTTTGTTGCAGATAAGAGGGAGAAGAAGTCAGAAGTCAGAAATACCCCTGAAGTCCAGAGGCACAGGCTCAATAAAAGACTGAGCCCTAATCATAAGACTATAGAACACTTTCCCTCTCCCAACACCATGCCCTCGTGTTACTAAAGGGCTATTTACTACAGTGGTTTCTTTTTCCCAGTACATCATGTCTGGCTATCAAGAAAAAAATTACAAGGCATACCGAACGGTAAGGAACACAATTTGAAAACACACAGCAATCGTCAGAATCAGATATGGCAGGGATGTTGTCATCATCAGACTGGGAATTTAAAACAACATTCCAAGAGCTCCAATGGAGAGACAGCATAGAAAATCAGATAGGCAATGCAAGCAGAGAGATAGAAATCCTAACAAAGTACCAGAAAGAAAAGAAGAAAGTTCTCCGGGGCGCCTGGGTGGCACAGTCGGTTAAGTGACTGACTCTTGGTTTTAACTCAGGTCATGATCTCAGGGCCTTGAGATCGAACCCCACATCAGGCTTCAGTGGGGAGTCTGCTTGATATTTTCTCTCTCTCTCTCTCTCTTCTGTACCACGCTTACTTTCTCTCTCTCTCTCTAAAATAAATAAATAAATCTTTAAAAAAAGAAGAAGAAAGTTCTAAATTAATAATCTAAGTTTCCAACCTCAGAAACTGAAAAAAGAAGAGTAAATTAAACCAAAGTAAGCAGAAGAAAAGTCTATGCTCTCGGCAGTTTTCTTCTACTTCTTGTAGCAGACTGAGAACACCAGTCCCCCAATTTCCCACCTTCTCCTGTATCTCTTCTTCCCTTTCCCTTTTGTCGAGGTCCATACTCCTCGATAATATTAATGTCTCCAACCCGAGGCAGTTTTTATAGTTTTTTTTTTCACTGTACTATATTTATAATTTTCTTATTATACTAGCCAATTGTATGGCTTGTATGTACTAGCCATAGTACGTGGTTCATACTATAATTATGATCCCAATTACTTTTTACAGACAGCTTAATGTTTCACCAGCTACAGTATAACCCCCTTGAGTACATGGACATTTTAATTGTTTGTATTGCTAGGAACAAGTACCATAGGGTCTTGAATTTAAGGCCCTCAATACACACATGATGCTTTAAAATAATTAAATAAATACATAAAACACCTCTCTCTTGCTTTCTGTCATCGATTTCCACAGAGAATGGAATGTATATTTTAGGCATCAGCCTGATTTTCTTTTGTTGCTTGTGGTAAGTACTAACGTCTCCTTTTTTTTTTTTTTTTTTTTAAATGACTAGTTAAGTAAACTGTTACAATGGAAAGAGCTGAAAGATTTACTTCCATCTTTGGCTTGAGCATTCACTGGTTGAATCATCGGAGGGCAATTATTTCTGTTACTGTTTTAGTTTTCTTATTGGTAAAATGTGGAAGATTGTATCCTTCAGGGTCTTTTGGACAGAATAATAAGAATATAGAGCCTATGTAAACATGTGGATTGTGAGTTAAAAAAAATAGTCATTGCTAAAACCCTTGATTGATGAAGCAGCATCCTATAAACCTATAAATGTGAATTTATGCAGGTTTATCTTACTTATAGTATATCTTTCTATCCTTTTCAAAATAGTAAAATATGTATAATGGTGGTGACAGATTACTACTGGAATTGCAATCCAGACAGGTAGACCTAGAAGCAAGTAGAACCGAAACCAAGGGGGAAAAAAACAAACAAACTTCAAAGTTGATAAAAACAAAGGAGTATTAAGAAAGGCCCCTGGTCAAAACAAAGATATCAAAGAGAGATTTACTATACAGAATCATCTGCCTTTTTTTAAAAAAGACTTTATTTGTCAGACAGAGAGAGTGAGAGAGAGAGGAAGGGAGAGGGAGATGCAGGGAGCCCGATGTGGGCTCCATCCCAGAACCCCTGGGATCATGACCTGAGCCGAAGGCAGATGCTTAACAACTGAGCCACCCGGGCATCCCTCATCTGCCTTTTTAAAAAACTTTTTATTTTGAAATAATTACAGATTTTCAGGAAGTTATTAAGATAGTACAGAGACAACCCTATATCCTTCACCCAGTTCCCCCAAAGCTTACATCTTACAAAACCATAGAATGATATCAAAACTAAGAAACTAACATTGTAAAATACGGGTGAGGTTCTGCCATTTTATCGCGTGTGAACTTGTGTAACCACTACTGCAATCAAATGCAAAACCATCCTATCCCACAAAAATCTCCCTGTTGCTACCCTTTATAGTTCAGTTGGCTTGTAAGGAAGATAACCATAAGTAGAAAGAGAGTGAATTAAAAGCCCAGTCTGGGAGCACATTCAGGGAAGTGTGTGTGGAAACAGTAAACGGAAGGAGACTGTCTATGAACTGTGTGTTAGGGATTCTTGGTTGAGGAACTCCCACCATTGCTCATAACTCCCCTGAGAGACAATCTCTTAAGTAGAAAGAAATTAAAATTGTTCCTGCTACATTGCCCCCCAACAGTGTGTACGACCTTCAGTTCCTGCCCTGCATCTTCCCACCCTGGCCCACTCGATCTCTGGCTTCTCGTTCACTAAGAGATGCACCCAATCCTCAAATCCCTCGGTCAGATCCTGGCCTGCCTCATCTAACAAGTACCACCACCTCTCCCAGGTAACCCTACCCCGCATACACTTCTAAATGCAGGTATTCCCAGGACCCTATCCCCTACCCTCTCTTATTGTGTCTTATCCTCATGGGCCCGTGGAAATCACCCCGGCTTGTGAGTCTAACTCCAGACAACGTGCTGTGAGGGAGAGGGAGCTCCACGTGCATGGCACAAGCACCAAGAACTCAACTCCATTATTCTGAAGAAACTTTTCCTCCACTGTGCTCCCTCTTGTGGTAACTAGAATCATTACTCTCTCAGTCGCCTAATCTACAAGCCTCAGTAACCTTTGATTCTCTCCTATCCCTCACCTCCAGCATCCACTAGACCGGGCTTTTGAGTACCATTTTGTGGTTCCCTAGTTTTTCCTGCATTTCCCTCGGATCCTGATTATTTCTCACTTGCATCACTAAAATATTTCATTCTCTTTCACAGTGCTGTGGTGCTCAAAACTTGGAACGGAGACCATCATTCCTCTGCACAAACTCCTAGGGTGGCTCATCGCTTATAAAGGTGAACTCCTCCTTTTGGCATGAAAGGCCTCCATTCCTTAGATACGGCATGTGCTGTAGAGTTCACCTGCCTTTGCTTCTGCTGCTCCCTCACTGCCCCTTGTACCTGTTAAATGAAATTCTATGCATCCTTCCAGGCCACTTTCAAAGCTGTCTTCTCCCTTGAGCTTCTCTGACGTCCCAGATGGAATTAGTCCTCCTTGGCATTCCTGTGGCACTTCATTCTAACAATTACTTAAGTTTGTCTAGAAATATGGTTTATGAACATTCCTAACCTCAGTCATTTTTGGTATAGCAAAATATTGAAGACATATAATGAGTTTTAAAATTAAACTAGGATTTGAATCCCAGCTCCTTTGTTGACTCTGGGACATTGCAGTGATCAGCCTCTGTGAGCCTAATTTCTTCATAAGTAAAATGGGGAAATAGTACCTATGAAGGTTGCTATAGGAATTAACCAAGATAATGTGGATGAAATGCCAAGCACAATGTCTTCTTACTCACAGTAGGTACTCCAAAAATATTAGCTCTGGTCTCCACTTTGTATCATACCTAATATCTAAGGCAAGGTTTTAGGAACAGCAGGCTGTTTCAAAATGTTTCTTGGATAAAATTGATAATCTGGTGGGAGAAAATTGTATTAAAAGAGTCCAAGGAATTATAGCTAAAGCCACAAAGTAGCTGAAAACCGAGAAGATATTGGGAGAAAACATTTTTAAAGAGAGAAAAAAGGGAAAGATGAGCTATAGGAAGTAGAATGGTAAACAGGGATTCCTGGGGCCAAGGGCCAAGAGGAAGACAGTGTGTGTGTGACTTCCTAATGAATACCAATAATAATAATACAGTCAACCTCATCTTTGAGGTGTCTATTCAAATTGTGCCCATATTCTCTCATCTCTCTATCTTATCAGAAATGCTGAGCAGTGGACATTCCACTCACTTCCCCGTATTCATCCATTTCATATTATTTGCAATAAGAACAGGTACTTTCACAAATGCTTTTCTCAAGCACAAGGGTAATTAGTTGACAGACTTAGCCTTCCTCATCCACCAGTTCAGGGTTTTAATCTAACGTGCTCTCTCTATTGTACCCTCTAGGTAGAGTTGGTAAAATGAATTGTGGGATAGCTGAGGTATGGGAAGTGCACTTCAATATTAGGATAAATTATATTTTTAAAAAAATCTCCTAACCTACCAGGCTAAATATCAGTGAGCTTACAAAACAGGTATGAGAAATGCCTAATGACATGTATATGATAGGAGACCCACTGGCTAACTCCCACACAGTCTGGGATTTGTCTTGGATATTTTATAAAACCAAATTGATATTCAGAAGCACCAAATAGGAGAAAAGACATAGAAGAACCAAGAGTATAATTTCCCCAACAGATTTGAAAGAACCTTACCGTTTATATCATCTTTTAGAGAAATGAAATTATGTGTGACAGATTTTATCGGCAGCAGAGTTAATATATGGTAATAATATCATAGATGAGAACCATAGGTTCTTATTTTATAAATAATTAATAGTGGAAAATTGCAGAGAAAGTAATTTTTTGAAGCAATTCTTCCTTTAAATAAACAAGAACATTTAGGAGAAATTGCTTGTCTACAATGTACATTCCAGGCAAGCAACCAGTCTGTGTAGATCTGGGTCTCCAAGGTGGTGGAATTATCTCTACACAATCATTCATCATGGATATCCCCTTTGGAAAAACTAAAGTGAAGGGCATTGATCTGAAGAAATGTAAAGGTCATTGAAAAAAATATAACCTTAAAAATCCCCAAATGTCATATAAGGAAAGAAAACCCTGGAGGTAAAGTTACATAATTATGATTCTTTTAAAGCATCCAGATGATACAATTAATGTGGACAACAAAGAACATTTACTAGCAAGTGGATAGCAAAAGAAATACAATCTTTTTTTTTGAAGGAAACAAAATAGAATATATAAGTTAATATATGAAAGCAATATAAAAAACTCCACAATAGGGGTGCCTAGGTGGCTCAGTGGGTTAAAGCCTCTGCCTTTGGCTCAGGTCATGATCTCGGGGTCCTGGGATCGAGCCCCGCATCGGGCTCTCTGCTCATCAGGGAGCCTGCTTCCCCTCTCTCTCTGCCTGCCTCTCTGCCCACTTGTGATCTCTCTGTCAAATAAATAAATAAATAAAATCTTTAAAAACAAAACTCTACAACATTGAAATGAAATATTTTACCCCAGATAGAAATTCTCAAACATTTTAGGCCAAAAGCATTTAATTTCATTTTATCTAAATTTTCTCATTGACCTTTATTACTTGCTTATATATATTTTACTTACAACAGTCATAATCCTTTTAAGCAAAATGTTTTACTTAACTCTGATGTCTGTTCCTTTACATCTAAAGTCTGTAATCCCTGGGAGTTTTATTTTAATGATTATTTTTCTTTAGAACACTTTAATAACAAATATAAAGTGATTTCATATACATTTTAAGAATTAATACTTATTAAAAATCTGTTACAGGAGATGTTGACTTTAGTTAAAAATGTCTAATTAGGGGCGCCTGGGTGGCTCAGTTGGTAAAGCGATTGCCTTCGGCTCAGGTCATGATCCTGGAGTCCCAGGATCAAGCCCTGCCTCGGGCTCCCTGCTCCCTGCTCAGCAGGAAGCCTGCTTCTCCCTCTCCCACTCCCTCTGCTTGTGTTCCCTCTCTCCCTGTGTATCTCTCTGTCAAATAAATAAAATCTTCAAAAATAATAATAATAAATAAAATAATAAATTAAAATGTCTAATTACATAGAAAAACAAAATGTGAATAAATAATAAGAGAAAGGGACTTATGATTATAATAAACACTTCCATTTACAAAGTAAAAAAACTAAAGAAATATAGCAGTTATTGATTCACAGAAATTTCTAAATGTGCCCAGCAAGACATCTGATGGGTGTATAATATTGCTTGATTAGCTCCAGAGTCTGCTTCTTGGGAGGATGTTCTTCATCCAGTGTCTTTGTAGCCTACAGCTCCAGGCTCTAGGAATAGGTTCTTTTTCTGTTATCCTGCTTCTCCACACCAATGAGAATATGTCTCCTTGGGAGCTGCACAGCTCTCAGACAGCCTACATTTTTCAGCAGATGCTTACAAAGTCATTTTAAGTCCCAATAAAGAGTCAAAGACTCCTCCTCCTCATCATCATCATCTTCCTCTTTCTTTTAGAAAGAGAGAGCACGGGATGCCTGGGTGGCTCAGTTGGTTGAGCAACTGCCTTTGGCTCAGGTCATGATCCCGGTGTCTTGGGATCGAGTCCCGCATCGGGCTCCTTGCTCCGCAGGGAGCCTGCTCCTCTCTCTGCCTCTGCCTGCCTCTCTGCCTGCTTGTGTTCTCTCTCTGTTAAATGAATAAATAAAAATCTTTAAAAAAAAAAAAAAGAAAGAAAGAGAGAGCACATGAGGGGGTGGGGCAGAAGGAGAGGGAAAGAGAGAGAGAATGCCAAGCAGTCTCCATGCCCAGCAGGGAGCACAACATAGGGCTTGATTCCTTGAGTTCATGACCTGAGCCGAAATCAAGAGTCAAGACACTTAACGGACAGAGCCACCCAGGTGTCCTAAGTCACAGACTTCTAAAATCCTGATTCATGGTTTCTTTAATATAACTCTCTTAAAAACGTAGTAGACTTTTTGGGGCGCCTGGGTGGCTCAGTCGTTAAACGTCTGCCTTCCGGCTCAGGTCATGATCCTGGGGAACTGGGATCTAGTCCTGCACAGGACTTCCTGCTCAGTGGGGAGCCTGCTTCTCCCTCTCCCTCTGCCTGCTGTTCCCCTTACTTCTTTTTTTTTTTTTAAAGATTTTATTTATTCATTTAACAGAGAGAGAACACAAGCAGGCAGAGAGGCAGGCAGAGGCAGAGAGAGGAGCAGGCTCCCCGCGGAGTAAGGAGCCCGATGCGGGACTCGATCCCAAGACGCTGGGATCATGACCTGAGCCAAAGGCAGTTGCTTAACCAACTGAGCCACCCAGGCGTCCCTCCCCTTACTTCTTGTGCTCACTCTTTTCTCTGTCAAATAAATAAAAAATATATATATATATATTAGAATATTAAACTTTTTATCTGTTGGTGTCCAGTCATTTCCAGGTTTTAAAAGCTCTAGCAACAATCCTTTTCTAGACATTCTTCTTAGATTTGCTCTCTATCATTGCTTTCTGGCTTCCATGACTCTGTTTCTACTTATTTGTAGGTAAATTAACCTTATCAGACCTCAGTGGGAGAGCCACATTTTTAGTTTCTTTTCCATAAGCCATTTTGTCCAACTGAAAGGATATATTGTACACCACACCCTTAGTTTGATCTTTACTCTGAAACAAGTACTTTCACAAAGGCTTTTCAGAGGTTTTAACAATGATGTCAAGACCATAATTTCATTTCATCTTTGCCAGAGGCTGAGTTTACTGTTACTAAAAAGTTTTTCAGTTTTATCTTTTAGTAATTGTGGTTGAGAGAAGCTGTGTTTTCCAACTCTTCAATTCCCCAAATTTCTGGACTGTTTTCTCTTTTATTCCTGTTACAAAATGGTCAGTTCTTTTCCAAGCTCATCTGCTCTTGTAATACCTTGTGTAATGCAGCCAACAGGCAACACATTCTGTTTTCCAACTCTTTCCCCTATAGCTACAAGTTTGTTAAGTATGTTATTCATCTTATAAATTATTGTAGACAACAGCTTAACAAATATTTTGCCCCTGGATAACATAGATCTCCTTTTTATCCTTCAGTGTCAGCTTTCTTGCTATCTACCATCAGCTCTTAAACCCCCACATATTTTATTATTTTTTGTCACAAAAAATCCCATTCCTCATAGCAATTTCTCTATCAGTAAGGATAATTCAGATTATATTGCAATAACAAGCAACTACAAGAATCTCATCATATTGAAGTGCTAGGTTTATTTTTGTTTTTGTTTTTTTATTTTTAATTTTTTTAAAGATTTTTTTTTTTTTTTTTTTTTGAGAGAGAGAGATTGAGAGAAAGAGAAGCAGAAACAGAGCATGAACAGGGGCAGGGGGAAGAGGGGAGAAGCAAACTCCCTGAGAGCAGGGAGCCCAGTGCAGGGCTCCATTTCAGGACCCTGAGATCATGACCTGAGCCGAAGGCAGATACTTAACCCACTGAGCCACCCAGGCGCCCCAAGGTTTGTTTTTGTTCATGTTTGTTTTGCTTATCCAGCACAAGGTTGGCTTCCTTTCAAACTGGGACCCAGTAGTACTCTGGAACAAGTAGCCAGTCCCTAGAGCATCATGAATTGCTATAACAATGGGAAAAACAACAGGATGAGTCATTCACTGGATTTTAAATATTCTTTAAGGAAGCACACATCACTTCTAGTACCATTACATTGACTGAAGCAAGTTATATGGCTATAGCTAGCTCAAGGAAGTGGGAAATTATAAGCCTAACATGAACCTGAAAATGAACTAGAAAATATTTGGTGGTCAGCATTTATGATTATCACATCCCTCCGTATCTTTATTATTTTCCTTTTCACATTTAGGGCTAGCATCTGCCTAGTATAGATTTTGGTACGGTGTGATGGGATCCAATATGGACACCAGTATCATTTACTGAAAAACCCCTTTTCTTCCCACTGCTGTGCAATGCTACTCTTGTTATAAATCAAGTGCTCACACATGCACGGCTCTGTCTCTGGACTCTCACTCTGTTCCTTTGGTCTATTTATCTATCCTTACCCCAGCTGCACATTACCTTAATTCTTAATGAACTATTGTTAAGTCTCCATGACAGAACAAATCTTATCTAGAAGAACTTTGTTCTTCTGTAAAAATGTCTTGGCTTAACTTGGACACCTGCATTTCTGTATAAAATTTAGAATGAACATATCTTTGGATGTTGATTGCCTGGCAATGTAAGGAAAAACAGAAAAATAACATTTTTATAAATAATAAGTCAACCTTTTTATAACATGTAAATCTATTTAGATCTTTTTCTTTTTTTTTTTTTTTTTAGATTTTATTTATTTATTTGACAGAGAGAGAGAGATCACAAGTAGGCAGAGAGAGAAGGGGAAGCAGGACCCCCGCCGAGCAGAGAGCCCGATGCAGGGCTTGATCCCAGGACCCTGAGATCATGACCTGAGCCGAAGGCAGAGGCTTTAACCCACTAGAATTAATTGATTGTTCTATATTCATTTTATTTCTAGTAACCTATTTAAATTCTAATTGGAATAACTTATCTATAGATTCTTTTGGACTTTCTGCGTACACAATCACCTCATTACTGAATCTCAATACTGACCTTTTTTTTCAGTGTTCCAAGATTGATTGTTCATGTACCACACCCAGTGCTCCATGCAATACGTGCCCTCCTCAATACCCACCACCAGGCTCGCCAAACCCCCCACCCCCTCCCCTCCAAAACCTTCAGTTTGTTGCTCAGAGTCCACAGTCTCTCATGGTTCATCTCCCCCTCCGATTTCCCCCCATTCACCCTTCCTTTCCTTCTCACGATGTCCTCCATGTTTTTCCTTATGCTCCACACGTAAGTGAAACCATATGATAACTCTCTCTGCTTGACTTATTTCACTCTGCATAATCTCTTCCAGTTCCGTCCGTGTTGATACAAAAGTTGGGTATTCATCTTTTCTGATGGAGGCATAATATTCCATTGTATATATTTCTTCCTCTTTAAAACTTATTAGGACATTACTACAACGTTGAACAGAGCAGTTATACAGGACATCTGGTCTTGTTCCCAGTCTGAAAGGGCAAGTTTTCAATGTTTCACCATTAACTATGATCTTTGCAGCAGGTTTTTGTTGGTTTTTTTTTTTTTTTATGAAACCTTTATCAGATTAAGGAAATTATCTTCTATTCCTAACTTGCTAATAATTTTAACTAGGAATGCATGTTACATTTTTGTCACTTTTTTTGCATCAACTGATCTTAACATTTTCTCCTTTATATGTTAATGTAGCAAATTACCTTGATTGATATTTTAATGTTAAACAATACTTCCATTATTTGAGTGATAAACTCAGCTTGGTTATAATTTGTTATGGAAAATTTCAAATCATGTAAAAGTTGAGGGAATAATATAAAAATTCCCATGTACCCATCCTCCAGCTTCAATAATTAATAATACATAATCAGCCTTCTTTCATCTATATTCCTATCCCATTTCTCACCTTCACCTCAGATTATTTCAAGGCAAACTCCCAACAGTATATCATTGTTATCATATATACATCAGTGTATATCTCTAGCACTCTTTTGCAAAATATAGCCATAATTGTTTTGGATGTGTCTCTGGTAAACATCAAATGTTGGTTTTCTATTTAATCCAGCCTGACAATTTTTTTCTTAACCAGGAATTCAGACTATTTGCATTTAATGGAATTTCTGTAAGTATGAATACAAATGACTACCTTCTTATGTAATTTTATTTCTCTTTACTGGCCACATTTCTTTTTCACTCCTTTCCTATGTTATTTTTTTTAAAGACTTTATTTACTTGACAGAGAGAGCAAGAGAGCAGAGAGAGCAAGAAAGCACAAGCAAGAGCCCCCTGAGCAGGCAGCCTGACATGGCGCTCAATCCAGGACCCTGGGATCATGACCTGAGGCGAAGGCAGATGCTTAACCGACTGAGTCAACCAGGTGCCCCTCGTGTTATTTTTTACTGATTTTTATTCCATTCTGCACTCCCATATTTGTTTGGAAATTTTACCCTCTTTCTTATTCTATATGAAAGACTTTTTAAATTACCGTAGAAATTTAATTTCCAAGGTGTAATCTTATTTCACTTACCAAAAAATATTGAATATTTTCATATATCAAGTGAAGTAAAAAGCCACAGAGGTAAAATGAGCAAGCAGTCTGGTCCTTGAGGAATTTTAACTTAAGTCAGTCCCTTTATTTTTCTTTTGAAATATCTCTAGTTCTCTCAAGTTCAGACTACTGCTTTTTTCATTATGTTAATACTATGTGTTTATAAAAAGACCTAAATATTTCATGAGCTTATTGTAGAGATTGTCAGCTATCCGTTACATCTTTTTCACCTATTAATTTTTTTGTTTTGGTTCATCATTTTGGAAGATCCAGCTGCTCTGGATCGTTACAAGTATCTTTCTATACATTACACCTATCCTCACAAACTTGCAGTGAAGTATTACCATCCAGTCAGGAGACTGATTTCAGTGAGATTGATTTTCCCAGGACCACGCATCTTGTGAGTGCTGGGCTGGATTTGAATCCAGACCTATCTCTAATGCTTATACTTTTTTCCACCATATTACACGGCAGGATTTGTCAAAATGAAGGCTAGAGAAATTGTAATGTGTGTTAATACCTTAAGAGTACATGATTGTCACTTAATTTTATCGAGATATAATTCATGTACTATAAAACTCATCTTTTTATTTATTTAGAGAGCAGGGGAGGGGCTGAGGGCAGGACAGAGAGTCTCAAGCAGACTCCTCACTGAGCACGAAGCTTGACGTAGGGGTTGATTGCATGACCCTGAGATCATAACCTAAGCCAACATCTTGTCAGACGTCTAACCAACTGGGAGACCCAGGTACCCCAAAATTTACCTTTGTAAAGTGTACTGTTCAGTGCACTTTTATTATATTCATTTTATTTTTTATTCATAAAACTGTACAAACATCACTATTACCTAATTCCAGAATATTTTCATCTCCTCCAGAAGAAACCCTCTTACTATTAGCAGCCATTCCCTATTTCCTCTTCCCGGAGGACCTTGGCGTTCTCTAATTTATTTTCTGTCCCTATGGATCTGCCCATCCTGAATATCCCAGCTTTTGTGTGCAGTCTTTGGCTTCTTTCACTTAGCATATTTTCAAGCTCATCCATGTTGTAACATGCATTAGTGCTCCACTCCTTTTGTGGTTTAATAATATGCCATTATATGGATATATCACCTTTTGTTTATCCATACATTGGTTGGTAACATTTTGACTATTGTGGATAACGCAGCTGTAAACATTTGTGTACAAGTTTTTGTATGACATTTCTTTTTTGTTCTCTTAGGTATACAATTCAGAGTGTAACTTCTGGGTCATGTGGTAACTTTATGTTCAATTTTTTGAGGAACGGCCAAACACAGCAATGCTACATTACATTCCCACCTGCAAAGTATGAAGGTTCCAATCTTTCCACGTTGTTGTTAGCACTTGTCACGGGCCGGTGTTCCGACTAAGCCATCCTAGGGGTCCTGAAGTGATATCATACTATGGTTTTGATTTACATTTCCCTAATGGCTAATAATGCTGAGCATCTTACCATTAGAGCTTATTTGCCATTTGTGTATCTTCTTTAGAGAAAGTTTGTTCAAGTTCTTTGTCCATTTTTTAATTGGGTTGTCTTTTAGTTGTTGAATTGTAAGAGTTCTTTATATATTTGGCATATTAAGCCTTATCATACATATGATCAACAAATATTTTTCTACCATTTTGAGTTTTCACTTTCTTGATAGTGTTCTTTGAAGGAGAAGTTTTTAATATAGATGGACTCCAATTTATCTTTTTTTTTTTTTGAGGGATAATGGGTTGTTTGTGCTTTAGGTGTCATATCTAAGAAACTACTGCCTAATCCAAGGTTATTATAACTGTTTTCTTCTAAGTTAATATTACCTTTACCCTTTTCTGAGACAACGTAAGAAATCTGAAACATTTCATTTATCCTTGTAGCTCACCCTCTATCATTGCCAAACACTCACGTACGTACATATTGAAATTCCATATATGCATTATCATAGTCACTTTATGCAATATGTTCATAGAGCTATACTTACATATTTACAATTTTTGTTTTTTGTTTCTTATTGAAATTTAGTCTTCCACCAGAGCTATTTTCCTTTTGTATGAAGAAACTTGGGGCGGGGGGGATTTTCCTTCCTTAGGGAGGATCTGTTGCTACTACATTCTCTCAATTTTTATTTTAATGACTTGACTTTGCTTTCATTCTTGAAAAATATTTGTTTTCTTCCAACAGTTTGAAGATATTTTTCTACTGTCTACTTGTTTCCAATATACTATTGAGAAATCAGAAATCTATTTTTTTTTTTTTTTTAGATTTTATTTATTTGACAGAGAGAGACAGAACACGAGCAGTGGGAGCAGGAGATGGAGAAGGCTCCCCATTGAGCAGGAAGCCCTATGCAGGGCTCAATCCCAGGACCCTGGGATCATGACCTGAGCTTTAACTGACTGAGCCACCCAGCATCCAGAGAAATCAGAAATCTTTTGAAGGTAGTTCATTCTTTTTCCAGTGAGGCTTTTAAGCTTTCTTTCTCCTTCCATACCCACCCCCACCTTGGGTTTCACTATGATGTGTCTTGATATGGATTCCTTTCTATTTATCCTACTTGGGTTCTACTGACTTCTTGAATTTATGGCTCAATGTCTTGCATCACTTGCAGAAAATTCTCAGCTATTATTTAATATTGTCTCTGACACATTCCTTCTTCCCTATCTTTCTGGAACTCCAAGTGTGTTTTTTCACACTTTTTCACAATGTCTTCTATGACTTTTTTGTCTCTTACCACTTTCCATCTTTTAAATTCTTCTTTTAATCCATTTACCAAGTCTTTTTTTTTTTTAAGATTTTATTTATTATTTGAGAGACAGAGAAAGTGAGAGAGAGCATGAGAGGAGAGAAGGTCAGAGGAAGAAGCAGACTCCCTGTGGAGCTGGGAGCCCGATGTGGGACTTGATCCCGGAACTCAAGGATCATGACCTGAGCCGAAGGCAGTTGCTCAACCAACTGAGCCACCCAGGCGCCCTACCAAGTCTTTCTTTAACTGTGTCTCAAATGATATTAAACAGCTCCTTTAAGTTCTTAATTTTTTCAGTACCAGAATTTCTAATTGGTTCTTTTTTAAATTAAAGAAAATCATAATTTTAGTATCTAGAGTCCCTGTGGCCCATTACTATTATTTTTCTGTTGATTTTGGCTTATAGGTATTGTCTCACCATGTTCCTTCATTTTATTTGAAATATTTTCAGAAATAATTTGGATGATATCTTCCAGAGAGGTTGTTCTTTCTTTCCACTAGTCAACGGAAAGCATTAGCAGTCTATGACCAAGACTTTTTTTAGAGCTGGAATTATTCCCTTCACTCCATCAGTCTTTTTTTTTTTTTTTTTTAAGATTTATTTATTCATTTGAAAGAGAGCATACAAGTGGGGGGAGGGACAGAGAAAGAGGGAGTCAGCAGACTGAGCAGGGAGTCTGAAGCAGGGCTTGATCCCAGGACCCTGAGATCATGATCTGAGCCAAATTAAGAGTCTGACACATAAATGACTGAGCCACCCAGGCGCCCCTACTCCATTGGTCTTTTTGCTGAAGTCTTCTCAGTCAACTTGTGGTTAGTTAAAACTAATCTTTTAGCTATTCTCAAAAAAACACTCATATTTGGATGCTTAAAACCTTCTCTGTGGGCTTGGTACTTCAGAGGACAACCCGACCTTAAAATGATTGGGTTACTTTCTTTCCTTGAGGTTTTTTAAAGTCTGCTTTGCATGTTGCCTTGCTTCACATGTTGCATGTGAATTCTGACATGGTATAATTATATTGTCCTATATTGCCCAGTTATTTGATCTTTTTGTGTCTGTAGGCTCTGAGAACTTTTATCTTTATAGTCTAATAATGTTTCCAGGGTGTGCCTTAGAAGATTAAGGGTCAAATTTCTGGTACTCTGTGGGATCTTTCAATATAAACTCAAGTCTTCCTTTTATTTGAGGGAAATTCTCTTAGTCTATGCCTTTTTAAAAACTTTATATTTTGAACAAACTTCAGAATTGCTGAATTTGTATGAATTGTGCAGTGTTCCTACATATTCCTCACCATGTTTCCTTTAATGTTAACTCAGGTAATCATAGAAAAATTATCAAAATCAGAAATTAGCATTAATTTAATACTATTAACTGAACTCCAGACCAGTTTTGGAGTTTGAATTTCACCAGTTTTCTCATTGTGTTTTTGGTGTCGAGATTTAATGTACAAGATTCCACTTTGCATTTAGTTGTTTCTCCCTTGGCCCTTCCAGTCTTGTAACAAGTGTTGTTTTTCCTCATCTTTTTCACTTTGACACTATGAAGAGTACTGGTAAGTTATTTTGTAGAATGTCCTTTAATTGGGTTTGTCTGATGTTTTCACATGATTGGAATAAAGTTATGTACTTTTTGCAGTTTTATTACATATTTCTCAATAAATCATATTAAGGGTTCATGAAGTCAAAAAGCTTTATTCCTGGTGCTAGTGATGCCAATCACTTCATTAAAGTGCTATCTACCAGGTTTCTCTACTATAAAGTTACCCTTACCCTTTGTGCTTAATAAACATCTGGAGGAGCATACTTGAAACTACACAAATACTGCTGCTTCTTTAACTTTTGTCCACTCATTGGGCTTTTAAAGTTTTCTTCAATTAGATGGGCCCCTAAGGATCTCCACCTCCTGATTCTTAACCACTCCTGTGTAAATCCCTCTCACATCGTACCAGGGTTGGTATGTGTGCTGGAAGTGATCATATGCCACTTCCAAGCTTAGGTTATAAAAGACACTGGGGCTTTCATCTTGGGCATCCTTTTTTATGTTCTCAGTCTTTCCTTCTCCCTCTTTTGGATCACTTGTTCTAGAAAGTCAGCTGCTGTGTTGTTAGCAGCCCTGTGGAGAGTGCTGTATGGCAAGAAATTGAAGTCACTAGTCAATAGTCACAGGCGTGAGTTTGGAAGCAGATCCACCAGCCCCAGTCAAGCCTTGGATGACTGCTGCCCTGGCTGATACCTTAACTACAGTCTTGTAAGGGACTCTGAGGCAGAACCACCCAGCTAAACTACTCTTGGATTCCTACAGCACAGAAACTGTGAAGTAATGAATATTGTTTTACTGCATTAATTTTAGGATAATTTGTTTCACAGCAATCGATATCTAATGTAGTCTGAATCACTTAATCTCACATTAATAGAAACCAGAAGTGTCTATGTTCATTTAGTCATATGAGCTATTATCTCTATGGCACAGATGAGAAACCAAAGTGTGGCAGGCTTTGCATTAGCTATCTAGAAGTCACTCACAATCCCTTTTATCTGCCTGTATTCTTCTAGCATAGGGTCTCAAAAGCTGAAACACTGACCTTCCCAGATTTCTGGCCATCTGACAGTACTGACTAATGAGATTTATGTAAAAGTGCACTGGGAGAAGGCTTCTCTTGCTGAACAGTGGATAGCACCCTTAGGAAGAAACCTTTGGCCTTTTCTCCTGCCTGAAAAACAAGGTTGGCAGCCATCTTGCTTTCCGTCCTCATAGCAGCCTGGAGGTTAATAGCTGTCTTGTGGCCATGAGGATGAAAACTATAACCTAACAATGTAGAAAAGGGAAACAATAGGAGTCTACTGCAGCTTCCCCTTCCTGGTCTGCCTACCTTGACTTTCTTTTCCTTGAAACTAATAAATCCCTTACTTCTTCAAGCCATTGATTAGTTTTTTTTATTGGAACAGGACACATTCCTCACTAATATACTGAAGTGAAGTGAGGTCATTCAAACCCAGGTCTGCTGACTTCAAGACCTAGACTTAGATGGCAAAACAACATACCATCTGAACAATAGCAAAAACTACTTGAAAGGAGGTTTTGATGCAAACATGGCCGGGCGTCCTGCAGAGAGGAAAATGACCTGGCCAGGCTAGGGAGAGTCAAGAAATTGTGTTCTACTCCTCTACTTCATTGTCAACCTTCTACTTTCTCACCTCCAGAAGCTATACTTTGGCTTCTACCTCTACCACCTCACTAAAGCTAAGCTTGGCAAACTGTGGCCCACAGCCTATTTTAGTAAGTAGCTTTACTGGAACACAGCCATGTCAATTCACACTTCCGCAGATCAACGGATGCTGTTTGCACGGCAGTGGCAGAACTGAATAGCTGTGACAGAAACCAACTGGCCCCTTAGAGAAAATGCTTGCTGATCTCTGCTCTAAATTAAGGCTGTAGAGCTCTTTTTAATATTGCAATCTGCCCTAATCTCTTACAATGACTTCCTTAGGCTTGCCCTTTGGATAAAGATCAAAATCCGTAACATGGCTCAAGAAGCCACAATCAGACTCCTGCCTACCTTTCCTGCATCATCTCTTGTTACACACTGCACTATCTTCGGCTTTCACTACTTCAGCTGTACTTTCAGTTCTTTCAGTTTGTCGAGTGTCCCCTGTCCATGCTGACGTCATGCTATGTGCTATATGTAATTTCAGGGCCTTTAGAATGTTCTCCCCCTATTTCTTCCTTCACATAGCTCACATCTACCCCTTTCTCAGGTCTCAGCTTAAACTTCTCTTCCTCCATGTAGGCTTCTGAGAACTTGCCAAAATACACGAGTCCCCTGGTTCCCACAACTCTCTAACTTGCTGATTACATCTATTTACTTGTAATTATATATTTAGTGTTGTTTTCCACGAGATGGTAAGCAACTACTAACCCTATCTGCTTTGTTTTCTGTGATATCCCTGACATTTAGCTTAGTGTCTGGAACACAATAAGCACTTAAATACTCCTTGCTCCCCCTCACCCTACTGACTTGTCAAGTCTCTTCTGACACCGTCCACCATCTGTCTCTACTATGATTCACTAGCTGAGCCGACCATCGGGTCTTGGCTCCTTCCACAGGCAGTAACAGGTCTTCCCACTCTGGACTTCTCTCCACAGTGCAGCCAGACTGATTTTTCCAAGATTCAAGTCTGATTATGTCACTCTCCTGTCTAGAGCCCTGAAGTGTCTTCCCAGGCTCTCTGAACAAAGTCTAAAACCCTTAGAAGGCTTTTAAATCCCTTTGTAATTTAGATATTCTCTCTCAAAAGCACGCTGTAAGAGTCATATGATCCCCTTTCAGATCTGTAACTACAAGTTCTCTCTCAACCCCGGGTCTTTGCCAATGGTATCCTCTACCTGGCTGCAACCCTAGTCCCCACACCTCCACTTTCACCCATGCATCTCCTACACGGTATACGGGAATCATCATAGACATCTCTGCCCCCTGGACGCCCCATTATATGTCTCAAGTCTCGTTTAGAGGTTCCTGCAATAGTAACTTATACTCCATTCTCCTCCTAGCTAGCCCCCCAACCCCTTAACACACACAACATTTGTAGTATTAATCCCACAGAATGCAATACAAGAGAAGGGACTATCTGGCTTTTTTTCCACTGTACTTCCAGTATTCATCACTGCTTGGTGCATAAGAGGAGCTCAATAAATATTTATTGAATGAATTCAAATGATTCAACAGAAAAGTAGTTTGTTCTAATTCCAAATGAAAACTTTGAAAACTTGCATTACTGCTCATTAAGTCTCATCATGAATTCCAATCTTATAGCCCACAATTTGCCAGCATGGACCCCACACTCATTTCAATCAGTATTCCTAATTCTCCTACCACCCGATATTGTACCCACCTCTCAAATCCCCAAATTATGAATTAATTTAGCAGTCTAGTTTCTACCCTTCAGGTTCTGGACTGCTGATCTTAGGGGCTCTAAAAAGTCACAGAACCTTTCTAATTGCTCCATTGAAATGTTATAGCTCCTAACCCCATTGTGCCCTCACCATGACTTCTGTGGTGCTTCTCCTTATTTCTAGCCTGTTCTCTCCTACCAGGTCTAAACCCTACCACTTAAGTCAAAACTCCCAGATACACTAGCCCTGCTTACCCTCCACAGATGATCCTGCTCCTCCGTCATCAACATAAAAGGGAATCAGATATGAATCCTCTTCGTTTGCTCTAGACGTTCTTTCCTTTCTCTTGTCTCTTTTCCTTCTCCTCAAGCTGAAGCTTTTATCTGTGCTCTCGACCCTACTTCTCTGGCTTGCTCTTGGGCTCTGCCACATTAGTTTTGTTATTGCCACATTGCAGCTCTCCTTATGATCCCATCATGCCTTTTCAGCTGGAGTCACATTCACTCCACTGCTACCTGATGATGGCACCCAAGGATGCTCTTCCGTATTTGATGTGCTTCATTATCAAGGGGTCTTGAAGTGTCACAAATTAACAAGTGATCACATTGCCATCCTTCTGCCTACTCCAGCCGCATCATAAAGGAAAAGAATTCTGTGCTGTGAACGGGGCTGAGACCTGCCAACCATCACATGTCAGGAATAACCCCCGGTGAATGGATCTTGTCTTGGTAATTCAATTAAAATCACGGTTAAAAATCATGTTGTGCTTTGTGTTTGTTGTTCAAAAGGACCACAAAAATAAGCCAACAACGGGAACTTGAGAGTAAGCAATTAAAACCCTGGAGATGGAACAGCCTCTTGGTTCATATATTCTCACGCACTGTTGTCACCTCTAAGCCGTCAGTGCTTTCAATCGGCATCTTTTCTAAGTCACAGAAATCAATAAATACCAAAATATGTAAAATAGAAAAAAAAAAAGGTTTGTGAACACAAATGGACTCTTAGCTGATAACTGCCTGGTGAGCTTCAGGATGGAGGGGTAGGAGCGAACACCGTCAATTCCAACAAAACCACAGTCCATTCAAAATAAACATTATCATATAGCCGCTTAGATTTTGAAGTCTAGTTGGAATTTTTAGACAGCAGCAAGGACCAAAGCAGCATTTCTCAGATCTGCATACCCATTTCCTTCTCCCCAGCTTCCAAAAACACACACACTTAGCAAAAAGCTTTGCATTCTTTTTAAGACAAGGACAGAAGAAACAGGAACTACCTCTGCAAATAAAAGGTATAAGGAAAAGCAAACCTTTATATTTAACTCCATCTTAGAGCAACTATTAGTTATGTTGTGCTTTGATCTTTTCTGCCATGCTCATTTATATATATTATGGTCAATACCTTAAAAGAAAGAAAAACATGTAAGAATTAAACATTTTAAGGACCTTTCACAAACCAAATGACAGTAGGTTTTTATTAACATATCTTACAATGTTGATTATTCCTAGTTTTGTAATCCCTGCTTAATTATAAAGATTGATTTAGCCTCTACAGTAATGTACTGTATTTAAATGTTCATTCATACAAGATACCACACCAGTACATTTTTTTTTTTTTGAATAATATACACACATCACTCTAGCTTGGACCTGTTATTTTTAAAAGTGGGTTTATAAATGGGACTTATAAAAGTTATGGGGAAAAATTAAAGTTCTAGTTTAGCAGCATGCATGTATGTAATTCAAGTACAATTTTCAACCAAGTGCTTTTTAAAAATTTACTGGTGACTAATTCACCAATATCAAAATAAACACTATCAAATACCCAAATTTTAATGTTAAGGCTAATATTTTCACTTCACATCCATATGCACAATCATAAAACATTCCATTTTAAATATGTAGTAATCAAAGTCTGAATACATTTATACCATGTATATATAGCATCAGAGTTTCAAACTGTAGAATTATTCAAGTTCATGAATCCTGTAACAGTATTTACTAGAGATAATTAGCATTTTGCTCTTCAACCACACTTACAAATGGTCTGGTATTCAGAATGACCAATGCAAAAAATATGACAGGCTGAACTTATGATACAGTATTTAAAAAAGTAGCAATGTGTTGGAAAGGACAACTATTTAGTTAAACAGAATCATTCTCATCTTTCAGAAAGTTAGCTTAATATTTTGGAAATGTATATAAAAATAGCAAGCTATTTCCATGTATTTTATTGTGAAGCTATAGGTAATTTTTTGACGTTTTGAACACATTTGAATATGTACTGTTCTCCTGTATTTTAATGCAAGGCCATCATTTAATGTCCATTTTCACATTCTGTAATGTCATGTCATTCAGTAATTTTTAGAACATAGATCTGACTTTATTTTTGTATTTTATCATTAGATGTTTTTTAGTTTATTTTTACATGTAAAAATGTAATTTTATATAACAAGCCATGGAAGTCCAAAGTACCAGGAATTGCTTGATAACACTATCTATTAAATAATCACCAAATTACTAAATCATTTGGAAGAAAAATCTTGTTAGCAATATATAACATGCTTTTCTGTAATCTTCCTTTTCTATTTATAGAGTGGGTTTTAGCTCAATCATTCCCATTCTTACTGATTAAAAAAACCCAACAAACATAAATTGCTTTCGCAGCAGCTTCTAAGAAGAAAGCAGATGCATGGCTCATTCATGAGGGTCATCGCCACTGAGCCTTTTTTCCTTTTAGGAAACGAAGCAGAAATAGCAGTGATTACGCTGCACAAATACAATATAGATGAACCTCTCGAGCTGACAGGAAAGTTCCAAAACGAAACGTCATTTGTGGGTAAGTCTGAGCATTTCCAATTCGATCATTTAAACAAAAATTTGGTTGGTAATAAAAGGTGGGCATGCACAAAATCAAAATCTGCCATGTGTATGCTCTTAAAACTTCTGATTTTATAGTAAGATCTATTTGTTAATACCTCAAGTAAGTCATCCAACTGAAATGGCAAATTTCGATTTTTAAGGATTCCCTACCCCAACCACACATATGTCCCTCAAAATGTACTGTATTATATTAACAGCAGCTATCTACTTATTTTACAACTATTTCAATTATTTACCTGGGGAGAATATTTATGAAATTCCTGAGAATGAATTAAGTTTTCAGCAAAACCTTAAACTTTTTAACAGATTCCTCACAATAAGAAAAAATTTTAAAGTCCTACTATTAGACCAACTTTTACTATACAATATTTCACATAAATCATGTTTTACATTTTTCTTCTAATTACATACAGCAAAAATCTCAAATCAACACAAGAATGCCAGAGGGAAAGAATGCATTGTGTTTAGCAGATGCAAATTAAAACACACAGATATAAAGAAGCAGTAAAACTTTAAATAAATCACACCCACTCTAAGTATCAATGAATAGCTGATATGCATTGCTGGGAGAATCATTTTTAAATGATTTTATCAACAAGTTGTGCTTCTTATTAATTGTGGACTTAAAAAAAAAAAAGGACCACTAAAGAATGATTTAACTTGTTATTTGTTATATTCTCCAGATACTTAAAAAAAATTTTATTATACCATTAATGTGATTACCAAGCACCTAATTTTGGAAAGGCTTTATATGTTTTCTTTTTCTCCCTCAGCAAAAGCGTTAATCCCCTAAATTAAGGTAAAGCTTATTGTTGATAAATTCTTATGAAAATGATATAATGCAATGCTGAGGTGGTGAGTCACAGCCCATTGTAATGTGGACCCCATCTTTTATTGATGTGATCAAAGGTATGAGAAATCCACTGTTGCTCAAGAACTTTGTATCTTTCCTTACAAATGTAGAGAGGTTTGCCTCGCCTAGAATAAAAAGGAAAAAAAGGTATTAAAAGTTATACAATACAGTGAAGATTTCACACACATTTTTAAAAAATAGATTCTTTATGGCTAAAATCTCACACAGTAGTTAGGTTTATTTTATATTTCCTTAGCATGTGGATGTGTAAAGTATCTCAAAAACCAGAAACAGCTTTAGCTTAATGGCTATCAGAATTTCTTAATATAAAAAATAATTATTACAATTACAAAGCCAGGAATGGCACATTGTTCTTATTGATGAAATGTCAATAAAACATTCAAATATACCCATGCATATCTAACCTAAGATCCCGATCTTCTTCTCCATGAGCGTCCAAATACACAGAACCCCAGAGGCAGAAGCGGTGGCCTCGAATGATAATGATCACCGATGCATTGATCAAAAGGAAAATTCCTGTTCCAGCACCACAGTTCTGAGAATGCTAAATAATTAAAAATATATCAATGATCTTAATAATCAAATGGACTTTATAAGAAAATCAAGAATGCCTTAGCTAAATGTCTTCTAAATAATACCAATATTTCTTAAATTCTTAATAAGATTTCTTCTAAGTTAAACTTACAATTTCATTCTTAACATTTGATTAATAATACACTAGGAGGAATTTGGGTAAGGATTATCTAGGAAAGCAATTAAGAGCCAACCTAAACCTAATTCAGAGGCTGGCACCCACAAGAGCAGATATGACTACTGTCTTGTTGCTCCACATGTAAGAGTCCCTGCCATTAAAGGGCAATGGGTGCAGGGGGAGGAAGTGGAAGCGTACTTAAGAAAAGTGTTACTCACTTAAAAATGAAGCCTCAGATGTTTGGGTTTTTCTTTTTTTTAAACCCTTCTACTGGATTAACAAAAGAACAAGAACAAAATCCTTGTGTGCTGTGTATTTAATTCAAAGAAGAGTTCATATGAAGAGCTGGCTTAACCACATATGCCACATTTCCATGTGATAGTAGATTTGAGTTTTCTTTCTTTTTTTTTTAATATTTTATTTATTTATTTGACACAGAGAGAGAGAGAGAGACAGATCACAAGTAGGCAGAGAGGCAGGCAGAGAGAGGGGGAAGCAGGCTCCTTGCTGAGCAGAGATCCTCAGGCAGGGCTCGATCCCAGGACCCTGAGATCATGACCTGAGCCAAAGGCAGAGGCTTTAACCCATTGGGCCACCCAGGTCCCCCGAGTTTTCATAAATTTTATATTATTTACTTTTGCTTACCAATACACATTCACAGTAGCTTTGTTGCTTGCAGCAAAGTCCTTTCAGGCATACAAAAGTACCACAAACAAGGCAAACAGCAGGATCCTTAGGAACCTTAGTGCAGACACTACAGGTTTTTCTGTGGTAGTACTGAAAAATGGTGTTATAATTCTCAGGCAACTGGAGCAGGTGTGGTAATTTCCATCTTGACTCTTGGATAAGCAAGGCCTAAAATATCCAAAAATATTCATTAGTCCTATGTTTTAAGTCACTAATACAAAATGCTTATATTTTAAAGGCCTTTTTTTTTTTTAAAGAAAAAAACATTTGTCTCTAAGTATTTGGCTTATTTTCTTTATTAAAACTCTTCTCATTTCCATTTTACAAATGATTAAAATAGTACAATTACCAATCTCTATTTTAATGTAGTTTCCAATTACAAGATGATATCAGTTTTTAGATTAAGTACCCTAAAATATTTAAACTTGTCATTACTTTAAAAGAAAAATATTAAACATAACTAAGACTGCATAGAAAATATATTTAGATGTTCTTTTTTTTTTTTTTTTTAATTTATTTGACAGAGAGAGATTACAAGTAGGCAGAGAGGCAGGCAGAGAGAGAGGGGAAAGCAGGCTCCCTGCTGAGCAGAGAGCCCAATGCGGGGCTTGATTCCGGGACCCTGAGATCATGACCTGAGCTGAAGGCAAAGGCTTTAACCCACTGAGCCACCCAGGCGCCCCAATATTCTTGTTTTTAAATATGCTTAATGCAAAATTTTAAATAAACTTTTTAAAAATCAAGTTTCGATCTTTCTCAGATAAACACTTTATTGGCTTTTCTTAAGGTAAGATTATGGTTATAACTCATTATTTCTACCTTAACATTTTATAATTTAGAAACTTTTTCTTAAAAAATGTAAAATCTTCTCATACATACAAGCTGTTAAGGCCTTTTGTATCCATAAGTGCTAATGGCTACAACTCTTTTCATAAATTTTCTGCTACAAGTATGAAAAAAAGGCCAAATTAGCTGTTTCCCCGCCGAGTATACTTAATTCATTATTTGCAGTTGTACAAAAATACTGGTAACAGTAATTTTTTTTCTAGATGCCTCTCCATTAACACTTAGAATAGATAAAATGTAGTCTGAATCTATTATCTTAAGAAACTTATCATTTCATATTATCTACAATCATAACCTATCTAAATTGATGCAGTACTTAAAGTAGTCAGCCTGGCATTTATCAATAAGTTCATGGATAAAGTGGCCATAGAAGCAAGGACAAGGCCAATATGCTATTTGCCTATATTCAGTGCCCAAACTCAGACTGCAAAAATTGCATATTCTGTAATGGGTTGATTATATTGCACTCTTCCATCAGTGGAAGGGATATCAATTTGTCCTCACTGAACTTGATAACTATCTAGATTAGGCTGTATATTATCCAATAGCTCACACCACATAGTCTTAAAGAATTTTCTTCATAAAGACAGATATGAGGCAATAGGTGGATGTCACTGGAATTAACTGATCCTAACACATATTCAAACACCTGACAAAACTGCTGATCTTTTAAATGATGAACTACTTCACTGATAAATTTTTAGATGTCATCAGCTGGGAGAAAATAACTATAAAATGAAGTATATGCTCCTATAGAATCAAGTACGTGCTCTAAACCAGCAACCAGTATGTTGTGGGTGATAATTTTCCCACAGATAAAATACACCAGTCTGGAAACCAGGGAGTGCAAAGTGGTTTTGACATTTCTCATGATTACACCTAAGAATTCAGTTTTTTTATTTTTGTTTCCTGCTATTCTGAATTCTTTTGTGGTTTAAGACCATCCTAAGGAAGTTGTGTACTATCCTCCATCGGAGGATATGATAATAGTTCCACTGAATTAGAAACTAAATGTCATCTGGCCATTTCTTCTCACTAGGAGAAGAAAGGAATGGCTTACAGCATAGTCTGGCTATCAAGAAGAAGAGAAATAATGCTATACAATTAGCAGCAGAATGTTTTGAACTTAGAGATCCCCCAGCCCCACTGCTCACCATATCCCAAGCTTGAAAGGTAAAAATTTAACACAAAACTATTATGGCCTTAATATAAGCAAGACAGAACCAATCACCAGAAGCTCAGACCTCTCAGAATAAAGTCTGGTTCACATCCTTGGTCAAATAAATACAACCTGTTGAGGTTCTGGTCAAAGAAGGTGCAAGAAGAAAGTCATATATTTGACTATATATTAGCTATAGCTTTATGACTACTTGTAAATGTTCTTGCTTATGGCGGCATAACTTCTTGCAAAATTTTCCATTCTCTTTTTCTTTTGATTAACTATGGAATTCAGGGTGAGGAGCTGCTAATTAAAATTTTCCAGGCCACCAGGGTATAAGTACAACAAATACAGAAGGAATGGACATCTCTCAGAGCCTCTGAATTCAGAAATTTTAGTTTGACTTTAGTTTGCATATTTGGCAAAGTGGTGGATGCATTTGTGATTATAAATGGAATGGTTACATCATTTTGAACAGGGGAAGAAGTGAAACTCTGTGAATGAGAATAAGGATGTCTACATGCCAAGGAGTAATATATGAAGACAGTGGGCCACCAGTGTTTGTTATTTATGTTTTTCAATTTGTCTATCAACCTTATCTGCCTTCTTATATTATTAACAATATTACAGTATTTGGAAAATAACCTCTTTTCTTGTTCTACACAGGTCTGATAGTTCCCCTAACACAAGATTCTGCCCCATCGTAGGGGTTTACATAGGATGCAGATCAGACCAACCACATCCTTTCTGCCAGGAATCTAAATCTTGAGCACCACATAGAAGGAAGGAAAGTGGTTCAGGTGGGGTTATCCAGTGGTAGCACTTCAGAGAAAACACACCAAAACTGTCTGCGACCAAAGTAGCTGATACAAAAAACCAGAAGCAGGGGGCACCTGGGTGGCTCAGTGGTTTAAAGCCTCTGCCTTCGGCTCGGGTCATGATCTCAGGGTCCTGGGATCGAGCCCCACATCGGGCTCTCTGCTCAGTGGGGAGCCTGCTTCCCTCTCTCTCTGCCTGCCTCTCTGCCTACTTGTGATCTGTCAAATAAATAAATAATCTTAAAAAAAAAAAAAACCAGAAGCAGTAATTCAGACTATCTTTCAAGGGTACTTTTATTGGACTACTCAGCTCCAATTACTGTTTATATCTTGTTCATATTTAAATTTCCAGATGAAGAAAATCTGGTTGACTTGGGTCAGAGTCAGGACTAGGGATAGAACAGAGTGGAACAGGGACAAGAGTAGGGATGCAGGTCAGATGGGAGTGCATTCAAATAACTGGCAAAAAATCTGAATAAGTAGAAATAAATAAATAAATGACACTGTTCTTGCTCTAAAACAAATCATTATCACTCAGTTAAGATTATTTTTAAAAGGCAAATTCTTATTTTCCATCAATATCCATACCAATAATCATACATCTAACATGCGAGCTTGTTATTGTACTATCAAATGAGTTAATTTTTTTAAAGATTTTATTTATTTATTTGACACAGAGAGAGAGAGAGAGAGAAAGAGAGAGAAAGAGAGAGAGAGAGAGTGCATAAGCAGGGAGAATGGCAGGCAGAGGGAGAGAGAGAAGCAGGCTCTCCTCTGCGCAAAGAGCTGGATGTGGGGCTCGATCCCAGGACCCTGGGATCATGACCCGGGGAGAAGGCAGACGCTCAACCAACTGAGTCACCAGGTGCCCCTCAAATGAGTTAATTTTTATCTATTGTTTAACCCATAACTCCTATGAAGACAAAAAATTTTAAGTACACTCATCACTTTCTCCTGTCCTGGTTCTATAATTATATACATCTCTTACCCCTAGTCATTCATTATAGGTTTCTAGACATCAAAAATAACTTCAGATTCTAACTAAAATCTGAAAATAAAGAAATTATTAGATAGGAAAAAGATTTTTATGCATAATATACAAGGTTCAATTAATGTCTTGAAATTGTCTTTCCTTTAAAAAAGAGAGTGCAGGGGAGCCTTGGTGGGTCAGTGGGTTAAAGCCTCTGCCTTCGGCTCAGATCATGATCTAAGGGTCCTGGGATCGAGCCCCGCATCGGGCTCTCTACTCAGTGGGGAGCCTTCTTCCCCCTCTCTCTCTGCCTGCCTCTCTGCCTACCTGTGATCTCTCTCTCTCTAATAAATAAATAAAATCTTTAAAAAATAAAAAAATAATAAAAAATAAAAAAGAGAGTGTATAAAATGATATTATTTCCTTAAGGATTTCAATAGAAAACAGAAGTGAACAAAAGCAGAGACATTTATTATTTATGCTTACCTTGCCTTTATTATTCACTCAATGTCTATTCTAGTCTGACACCTCTATCTAAAATACTGAGACTGGGTGGCAAAGTGGGTTAAAGCCTCTGCCTTTGGCTCAGGTCATGATCTCAGGGTTCTGGGATCCAGTCTCATGTTGGGCTCCCTGCTCAGCAGGGAGTCGGCTTCTCCAGCTCCCTCTGTCCCTCCCCCTACTCATGCTAGCTCTCTCTCAAATAGATAAATAAAATATTTGAAAATAAAATAAAATACTAATTTTTTATCATCTCCTTATGTTAAAATTAAAATTCTCATTTTCTCTAAAACATGGCTCTTCTTTCACCAATTCTATTTCTGCCAGTGATAATCATCCTACCAGTTAACTGTTCCACAAATATTTATTAGGTGCTCAGTCTATATCAGGTACTTTCTAGGAACTAGCAATTCAAAGATAAATAAGGAGCCATTTTTGCTTTTGGAGCCCCCATTCATAGATATTAAACAAACAAAAGTGATAAATATGGTGACTGTTAGAGACCATGGCAAAAGTACTGTCAAAAAACACAACAGAGGGAGAGGATTAGAACTGAAGAAGAAGGATTATCAGACAAAGCTTTACAGAAGAGGTATATTTATTTTAGCAAAGCCTTGAGGAGTGATTAATTGAACAGGAGAAGGATACGAAAATTGCTTTAGATAAAAGTAACAGTAATAAGCAACAACATAGATGTTTAAAAACATATAGCACACTTAAACGTTCTTCGTGGTTTGAGCAAGGTGGTAGCAGGGGAGTGGTTTGGATGAATTTTAGAAAGGCAAACAAGATGGTGAAAACCCTTGAATGCCATGCAAAGACTTCCTATCTTCCTCCATACACCATCAATGGTATTTTAAGCACGATCGGATTTCTATCAGAACTATGACTACTAGTTACTATTCTTTCAATGCTTTGTGTTCAGATCTTAAAGTCAAATATACATCCGGTCATAAAGTCCTATATATATTTCTCAAATATCTCTTGCTTTGGTTATATTCTGTCTAATTTCTACTATCAGAATAATACCAGACTTTCTTTACCACCTACATAATCTCTGGCTTCCCTCTCTCATTTCAATCTACCTACTAAAAAGCTACCCACATTACCTCCCTAAAACACTACTTCCATCATATTATTCCATTTCTCAAAAACTGTAGTTCCACCTACATATAGTTTAAGGTAGAAAGTCTAAGCATCAAACCAGGGAATTCATAGCCACCTCCCACTGCCCCCCTCTACCTTTCCAGTTCACTTCTCTTCAACACAAAACGTCACTGGCTGAGTTGGCAGGATAGGCCCAACAAATTTTAAAGTTAAAGACATGGCCTTTTAAATCTGCTACTCCAAATCTTTGATTTTTATGTGACAGCTGTCTTCCCAATAAGCTTAGAAGTTCCTTGTCTATCTTAAAATTCCTTTGTATCTTTCAAGTCTAGTGCTATGATTATTTAAGACGTTCAATAAAAGCCTAATGACCTAAAACAAACTTAAAGCAGCATATTAATAACTTAGCTTTGTTAACTGAAATATTTTTTGATTTTAGAATCATAAATATTATATAAGGAAACCATTTATTCAACATAATTAGTTTAATATATGCTCCCCAAAGCCAATGACCTGAAATTTTTAATTCTTCATTACTCTCTTATCCTATTAACATATCACCACTATGTCAAGTGGGCAATAGTACTCTTTTTACATACCTTTCCTTGTTCTGCATGTCTTTCAGTAAATGAATTTATCTCAAAACACCACTGAGATATAATATCAAATGCTGGAATTGGCCAATCCAGACAGGAGGCACTGATGAATGGATGTTCTGTTTGGTAAAACGTTGGCAGAAGTCCCAGGCAGCTGGAAAGAACCGAAAATTCTTCTTCTTCCTTTTAGACATGAAACAGAAAATTCTCAAGGCATTTCATAAAGAACAGTTCCCATTATAGATATTTTAAATGTCAACCTCATTGATTACTTTTGGACAGTAAGAAAATTTTCTTAACTGAGTCAAGTAAAGGAAAGTAAAGGGAGTAGGAGGGGAAAAGGAGAGAATAGGTTTCCAGCTTTCTATCCAAACACCCCGCAGCATTTCTCTTTGAAATTTAAATCTTAAGTGCCATAGCATCTGCTTCTTCTATACATTTATTTTTTAAATACTGTTGCTACATTTCTGATGAATAATACAGTCTACAGAATCTAGCTACTCTATGAGAGCAAATGTTTTGGGGGCAAAGGGAAAGTAACTTTGGGTAAAAAGACAGGCTGTCAGTGTGGATGAAGAACAGTAAAAACACGGAATTCACAAGACGCAGTACAACATAATTTGCCTGGACCCTGAATGAGTGTGAAACGAAGTTGTTTTTTTTTTTTTTAATTTTATTTTTATTTTTTTTTAAAGATTTTATTTATTCATTTAACAGAAAGAGAACACAAGCAGGCAGAGAGGCAGGCAGAGGCAGAGAGAGGAGCAGGCTCCCCGCAGAGCAAGGAGCCCGATGCGGGACTCGATCCCAAGATGCCGGGATCATGTCCTGAGCCAAAGGCAGTTGCCCAACCAACTGAGCCACCCAGGCGTCCCACGAAGTTGTTTTTTAAAAGAGGATGGAGTTTTTTAAAAACTTGAGAGATCTAAGTGCCAGCTAAGCTGAAGTTCTATTCAGTAATAAGCGAACCAAAGAAATCAGTAAGCTAAAGGACTCATATCCTGAGTTTTAAAGGAGTTTGTTAGTCTTATAAACACCAAAATACACTCCCCAATCCTTCTTTATTTAACTAAAAGACTATTTAGGAGGCTAATATGTTTACTTTCCCCTGCCCAATGGATCAATTCCTCTCATTCTTCAAATGCCAGCTCCCCAGGAAATCCTTCCCTGACCAAACTTAAAGATTCCTTAGATTACCCAGCTCCATTCAGATAAAGTTAACCCTTCCATACTTTGTAAACACTTCCCTTCTTGTGTTTATATTTTCTATTAATTAATTTAAAAATAAATTCACATTTACTGTAAGACTGTGGGAATAGTACCTCGGGGTAGGGGCTCTGTTTTCCTAGTGCTTGGCACATAGTAGAGATCAAACATCTGTTTGCAAAACTGAACTAATTTTGTAGATTAAGTAAAAAAATTCTAAAATGTGCTACAAAGAAAAAAAATAAACACATAAAAGCAAAATGATATGCAGGCTGAAAAAGATGTTAATTTTATAAACTCTAAAAAGGAGGCTATACATCTTCCCATTTTTCTAGCAACATAAAGAAGGCATCTTAAAAAACAACTTTATTGAGGTTTAGTATACATACCATAAAATTTGCTGACTTTAAGTGTAGTTTGATGAATTTTTGGCACATGTGTAGTCAGGTAACCACTACTACTATAAAACTTTAGAACAATTCCATTCCCTCCAAAAATTTTACTTTTGCCTAAATGCAATCAATTCCAGTCCCTACCCCTGGCCCCAAGCAACCACTAATCCTGCTTTCTGTCATTATAGTTATGGATTTTTCAAATATAAATAGAATCAAACAGTGTGTGTGTGTGTGTGTGTGTGTGTGTGTGTGTGTGTGTGTGGTCTTTTGTGCCTGGCCTCTTTTTACTGAGCATATTTTGAGATTCATTCATGTTATTATACAGCAGTTCATTCCTTTTTACTCTGAGTAGTATCCTACTGTTTGGATATACACATTTTGTTCATGTATTCACTTGCTGATAGAATTCTGGGTTGTTTACAGTTTTTGACTACTACAAATTAAGCTGTCTTAAACATTTATGTTAGTCTTTATGTGAACATATGTTCTATTTCTTTTGGTAAATACCTAGAAATAGAATTGTTGGGTTGTACAGTAAATGCACACGCAGCTTTTTAAAGAAATTGCCAAACTTTTTTCAAATTTGACTACACACTACATCAAAAACTACTGATGTACTATTTGGTGACTAACATAATAAAAAATTTATAATAAAAAAATTTGGCTATACCATTTTGCATTACCATCAGCAATGAGTGAGAGTTTCAGGTACTCCAAATCCTCATCACTTATAACATTAATTTGTACTCTTCTAATCAACAATGATGGTGAATACATTTTCATGTACTTGTGGGTCATTCATATATATTCTTTTTTTTTTTTAAAGATTTTATTTATTTATTTATTTGATAGAGAGAGATCACAAGTAGGTAGAGAGGCAGGCAGAGAGAGAAAGGAGGAAGCAGGCTCCCCACCTAGCAGAGAGCCCGATGTGGGGCTCAATCCCAGGACCCTGAAATCATGACCTGAGCTGAAGGCAGAGGCTTAACCCACTGAGCCACCCAGGTGCCCCTCATTCATATATATCTTATGAGAAGTGCCTGTTCAAATTTTATACCCACTTTGGTTTTTTGGTTTTGTTTTCTTAATTACCAAATTATAAGAGTCCCTAATATATTCTAGTTACAAGTCCTTTCTCAATATATTTTTTAAATTGAGATTTGATTTGTATACCATAAAATTCACCCTCTTAACATGTACAGTTTAGTATATTCACAAAACTGTGCAACCATCACAAACTTAATAGCAGAATATTTATCACCCTATTCTAAATGGAATTACTTTTTAAATTTCATTTTCATATTGCTCATTGCTAGTACAAAGAAATAAAATAGATTTTTTGTACATAGGTCATGTAGCCTACAAACCTGCTGAACTCATTTATTAGCTTTAATAGTTTTTTTGAAATTTCTTATAATTTTCCACAAATAAGATCTTGTAATTTGCACATAGACATTATTTCACCTCTTCCTTTACAATCTAGATGCCTTTATTTATTTTTCTTGTCTAACTGTTCTTTCTACAACTTCCAATTCAATACTAAAAAGAAATGATGAAGGCAGCTATCCTTGTCTTGTCCCTGATCTTAGAGAACAACTTTCTTTCACTATTAATTATGATGTTAACTATGGGTTTTTCATACATGCCCTTTATCAGGTTGAGAAAAGTCCTTTCTGTTCCTTATTTTTTTTAGTGTTTTTACCATGAAAGGGTGTTGAATTTTGTCAAAAAATTTTTGACTACTGAGATGATCATATGCTTTTAAAAAATCAACTCTATTAATATTGTGAATTAAATTAAATGATTTTTGTTGTTGAACCAACTATGCATTCCTAGGATAAACCCATTTGGCCATAGTGTATTATCCTTTTCTATTACTAATATTTTGTTAAGGTTTTTGTTTCTATGTTCATGAAGGATCTGGGTTTGTAGTTTTCTCGAGATGCTTGGTTTGGGTATCAAGATAAAACTGGCCTAATAAAATGAGTTTGGACTGTTCCTTCTTCCTCTGTTTTCTGAAAGTTTGTATGTACTGATACAATTTCCTCCTTAAATGTTTCATGGAATTCACCATGATGTTTCCTTTGCTAGTGTAAGTTGCTGACTTCTCTTTTTTGAAGGATATTAATTATGTAAGTTTAATAAGCTAAATCAACTTTCTTACTTGATACAGATCTAGTCAAGATTTTCTATTTCTTCTTGAGTCAGTTTTAGTAATTTGTATTTTTCAAAGAATTTGTCCATTTCATCCACATGATCAAATTTGTTGGCAAATGTTATTCATAATATTCTCTTATGTTTCTGTAGAGATGTTTTCTCATTCATTCCTGATATTGGTAATCTTTTGGTAATCCTTCTTTTTTTTCTTATCAATCTAGTGATGAGTCTGGCTCCTGGTTAAAAATCTATGTGTGATTTTTTTTCAGGCCTAACTATAGGCAATTTACAAAGGTTTTACTTCACAGGCTTTGTGGGTCAAAACCGCCCTCCCTACATCAGACTCAGTACACAGCCAAATGCACTGTGGTTTCTGAAGGAATTTACAGTCAACGTCTCAGATCGCTCCCCTCCCTCAGTCACATTCTTTCATATATTTACATTCCTAGCTCTGGTACCTTTACTCCTAGGCTTCTTTATCTGAGGCCTTGGGAAGGGGTCTCTTCTACTCTTATCCCTTCCCCCCAACTTTTCTCTACCTCAGAGCTCATAAAATTGCCAAAGTCTATTGTTTGGGGGCTCCCTCAACAGATCCCCACATCTATGCTAATCCACCTGATCTATGATTGGTGTGCCACCTCACTCCATGAGAGTAAATGGAACAGGAGGAACTGCCATTTTCTCTCGTTTTAGCTTCTTGCTTATACCAACACGGTAAGTGATTGGAGACTTAACTCTCTCACTTTTGGCTTATTGCTTTAATCAACTACTCCAACACCTACCAGCTCAGCTGACCTCCTTACATTTAGGTTTATCCATTTTACTTGCCTTTGCAAAAAAAAAAAAAAAAAGACTTTGATTTTCTCTATTTCTCCATTACTATTTCATTAATTTCTCCATTACTATTTCATTAATTTCTGCTCTGAATTTTGTAATTTCCTTTCTTTTACTTGCTTTGGGTCTAATTTGCCCTATTTTTAGCTTCATAAAATAGAAATTTAGGTGAATGACTTGAGAACTTTCTTCATTTGAAGCTGTATCTCTCCAAGAATTATTTTAGTGACATCCTGGTTTTTTTTGCTATGCTGTGTTTTTCATTTTCACTCAGTTTAAGTATTATCTAATTTCCTTGGGATTTCTGCTTTAAGTTATTCAAAAGTCTGCTGCTTAATTCCAACACATTTGGGGATTTCCATATTTTTTTGTTACTGATTTTAATTCTTATGTGGTCAGAAAATATGCTGTATGATTTCAACTCCTCTAAATGTATTGATACTTGCATTATGGCTTGGCATATGGTATATTCTGATGAATACTCATGTGCACTTGTAAAAAATATGCATTCTGCTATTGTTTGGTGAAGTCTTCTATAGATGTTAATGACACAGGTTGACTGATAGTTGTTCAGGTTTCATTTAAACTGTCTCCTTGTTATTGACTAGTAAGAAAGAACATTGGAGTCTCCAGCTATATTTGTGGATTTGTCTGTTTCTTTTTTCAATTCTGCCAATTTCTGTTTATTTGGGGTTTTGTAGTTTTGTGCATATATATTTTTAACTGTTATATCTTCCTGCTGTATTGAGAAAGGGCACTTATTTCTACATAAGTCACATAAATAACTTGAAAAAAAGGGAACTACCAATGGTAGAAAAATAGCAATATTTTTCATCTTATGACAGGAAATCCAACAATGAATAAAAATTAACAAAGAATTACATAAATGAATTTTTTTTCTCCTGGTATTTGTAGACTACTTCAGGATTACTTGGCTTATCTTTATGCAGCAGATGTTGGATCCAAATGTGGGTCACTAAAATGAGAGAAACCCTAGCTAAGGAAAAATTTATGAAAGGAAAATAAAAGTTTCTCACTTGACTTAGATAAAATAGAGTGGCAGATTATTCTAAACAAAGAAAAGTCATGAGAGTCTTTCAAGACCAGATAATAAATTATCTTTTACTTGTTTTCATTTTCTAATTATTTTCAAAAAAAAAAAAAAAAAAACCATTATATAACAAGTAACTTGTAGTAAAAGAAATAAAATGGCTCCTAAATAAGGAAATGCTCACCCTTAGGAGAAATGCTAATTAAAACTACACTGAGATATATTTTACCTAATCAAAAGATCTAGAGGCAAAGATCAAATAGTTTGAGAACATACTGCATAGACACATGATTAGGGAAACTCTCATACATTACTATTAATGTACTTGATACAACTTCAGTGAAAGGCAGTTGGTAATAACCATCTAAACTACAAATGTATGGAAGAGCTGACACAGCAAACCACCTCTAAGAATTATCCCACAAATACAATCAAAAACAAGCAAAATGACTTGCATGTGTTACTATTGTTTTATTGTTTATAAATAGCAAAGGATCAGAAATAACCCAAATGTTTATTAATAAAGTACTGATTAAATAATCCTCGTACATCATACAATGAAATATTCTTAATCTGTAAAACAGAAAAAAGATCTTCATGCAGTGAATATGAAATGATCTCTAAGATACACTCTTAAGTGGAAAAAAAATGCAAGCTATAGAACAGTATGTTAAAAAGGGGCTAAAGAAAAAAATACATACCTCTACACACATATTTTTTGGTATATGTATATCTGGAATAATAAAGAGTAAACTGATAGTACCTGATAGTGACTGAGTGGCTAGGGAAAGAGGTAAAACAGAAATTTCTTTCATAGAAAATGACACAAAGAAATGGAAAGACATTCCATGCTCATGGACTGGAAGAATAAATATTGTTAAAATGTCTACACTACCCAAAGCAATTTACATATTTAATACAATTCCTATCAAAATACCAACAGCATTTTTCACAGAGCTAGAAAAACAATCCTAAAATTTGTATGGAACCACAAAAGACCCCAAATAATAGCCGAAGCAACTTTGAAAATGAAAAGCAAAACTGGAGGCATCTCAATTCTGGACTTCAAGTTATATTACAAAACTGCTGTGATCAAAACAGTATGGTACTGGCACAAAAATAGACAACAGATGAATAGAACAGAAAAGAAAACCCAGAACTATATGGTCAATTAAACTTTGACAAAGCAGGAAAGAATATCCAATGGGAAAAAAAAGACAGTCTCTTCAACAAATGGTGTTGGGAAAACTGGACAGCAGCATGCAAAAGAATGAAACTGGACCACTTTCTTACACCATACACACAAAAAAATTCAAAATGGATTAAAGACCTAAATGTGAGACCTGAAATCATAAAAATCCTAGAGGAGAACATAGGCAGTAACTTCTTTGCATTAACAATAGCAACTTCTTTCTAGATATGTCTCCCAAGACAAGGGAAACAAAAGCAAAAATAAACTATTGGGACTTCATCAATATAAAAGGTCCTGCACAGTGAAGGGAACAATCAACAAGATAAAAAAGCAACCTACAGAACTGAAGAAGATATACGCAAATGATTTATCTGATAAAAGGTCAGTATCCAGAATCTATAAAGAACTTATACAACTCAACACCCCAAAACCAAATAATCCAATTGAAAAAATGGGCGGAAGACATGAATAGACATTTTCCCAAAGAAGACATCCAGATGGCCAAAAGACACATGAAAAGATGCCCAGTATGACTCATCATCAGGAAAACACAAATCAAAACCACAATGAGATATCACCTCATACCTACCAGAATGGCTAATATCAAAAACACAAGAAACAAGTGTTGGCAAGAATGTGGAAAAAAAGGAAACTCCTTGTACTGTCGGTGGGAATGTAAACTGGTGCAGCCACTCTGGAAAACAGTACGGAAGTTTCTCAAAAAGTTAAAAATTGAACTACCCTATGATCCAGCAATTGTACTACTGGATATTTACTCAAAAAATACAAAAGTACTTAATCAAAGGGATACATGCAGCCCAATGTCCATAGCAGCATTATTAACAATAGCCAAATTATGCAAACAGCCCAAGTGTCCAATGATTGATGAATGGATAAAGAAGATGTGGTCTGTATGTTTATATATATAATGGAATATTACTCAGCCATAAAAAAGAATGGAATCCTGCCATGTGCAGGGCCGTGGGTGGAGCTAGAGAGTATTATGCTAAGTGAAATAAGTCAGTCACAGAAAGACAAATACTATATGATTTCACTCATACGTTGATTTAAGAAACAAAACATATGGTCATGGGGGTGGGGAGGCAAACCAAGAAACAGACTCTTAATGTGGAGAACAAACTGATGGTTACTGGAGGGGACGTAGGGTGGAGATCAAAGAGGTGATAGGGATTATATATATAAACAAATATAAATACCACTATTTCTCCTCTATCTGTATTTAACACAAGCATGCCTTGCCTTTGGTTACTTAATATATTTTTGAGATTCTTCCATATTAGTACATAGAAACTTTCTATTATTTTCTTTTCTGCAGAGTATTCCATTGTATGAATAAACTACCATTTATTTAGCCAGTTTCTTATTGATCAAGATGTTTTCAATTTTTTTGAAATTTCAGTATTTCAGTATGTCTATTCAGCTATCAAGAAATTATTAGTAGTAACATTAGTAATAGTACTTCTAATAATATTAGCACTATTATTGTAGTATAAGAGACATCTATCGGTAGAGTATTCATAATTACACTGAAATTCAAAGAGAGTATAATACGCAATATTATAGTGGTTTTTACAGACTTAACACTAAAAGACAATTACCTGAACTCCTCAAAAAATGTTTTGTGTAGCAAGCAGCAGTACAGCTCAGAGGTTAATAGTGCAGATTTGGCATCCAGACTAAATGTGTTCAAATTCTGGCTGCTTTAAATACTAGCTGTGAATCTTGGGCAAGTTATTCATCCCTCTGTCTGTTCCTTGTCTGCAAAGTGAGGATTTTAACAGCTACCTCATAGTTGTTGGAAAACTTAAATGAATTTAAACGTAAAGCATTTAGAACAGTGTTAGCATGTGTCAATATACAATAAATGCTAGCTATCATAATTATTCATGGCAAAACTATTGTTGACAGAAGAAAGAAAAAAGAATTAAAGGAGATACGGTAGAGCACTGTTTTTCAAATTCGGGGGGCTATGGTGGTAATCATAGTCTCCTATAAGAGCACTGCTGGGTATTTACCCCAAAGATACAGATATAGTGAAAAGAAGGGCCATATGTACCCCAATGTTCATAGCAGCAATGGCCACAATCGCCAAACTGTCGAAAGAGCCAAGACGCTCTTCCACAGACGAATGGATAAAGAAGATGTGGTTCATATACACAATGGAATTTTACTCAGCCATCGGAAAGGATGAATACCCAACTTTTATATCAACATGAATGGGACTGGAGGAGATTACACTCAGTGAAATAAGTCAAGCAGATAAAGTCAATTATCATATGGTTTCACTTACTTGTGGAACATAAGGAATAACATGGAGGACATGAGGAGAAGGAAAGGAAAAGTGAATTGGGGGGAATCGGAGGGGAGACGAACCATGAGAGATTGTGAACTTGAGAAACAAACTGAGGGTTTTAGACGGGAGGAGAGTGGAGGGATAGGTGAGCCTGGTGGTGGGTATTAAGGAGGGCATGTATTGCATGGTGCACTGGGTATGGTACATAAACAATGAATCTTGGAACACTGAAAAAAATTAAAAAAATAAAAAACAGAGTCTGATAACCATTTTCTTCCAAGAAAACTACACATGTACAAACACCTTACAAATAATGCTACGGAATTCAAAAATTACCTGAAGTCCATGTGTAAGGGACTGTATCCTCTGTATTTATCCAGAGGACAAATATGAGACGATGCATTTAAGTAGGAGAAAATATAAGAGAATCATATAGATTACTATAATTAGCCCTATTATGGTAGTAGAAATAGTGTTAGACTAAAACATTTAACTAAATTAGGAATGTCTAATAGATTACTGTGGAGAGCAGAATGTTGTGTTGGAATATGTACTACGTATCACTCTTGATGAATTTCCAAAATTACCAAAATGTTAAAAAAAATTTTTTAAATGTATTGTTAAACTCAAGAGTCTCTGGCTATAAGAAATGATTACTGAATTTCTTAGCAAGTTGGCTAAATGTAGATAATTAATGTTCAAAAATTCCAATTTGATTTCTACATTTTAGCACTACATTAGAAAATATATTTTCAAATGATTCCATTTATTATTTTAAAAAATTTAATTACATTAAATTCAAACAGAAACAGACAAACAAAAAGACATGCACAGGAAACTTGAGAAGAATTCTCTGTGGGATAGAGCAGGAAAAAAGGGATGCTGCCGTAACTTCCACTGCTCAAAATTCTAACTGGACATGTATTAGGAACAGAAAAATAAAGATTTGAAGGAAAGGGACAATATTTTCTTCATTCTCAGATGATATGATCATAATTACATAAAATATCTAAAAGAATCAACAGGCAAACTATTAGAACCAAGAAGAGAATTCAGCAAGTGGCCAGCCACAAGAACACATCAAAATCAATAGTATTATTTCATATCAGAAAGGAGTAATCAGTGAGTCATAGAAATAAGACATCATTTAGATAGAAACTAAACCCATAAAGCCTCTAGGATTCACTTTATAAAGAATGCTCCAATCAATCTTGTAACACTGAAAAAATAAAATAAACATATTTGGGGGGGGGGGAAGAATGCTCCAGACTTTAAAACGACAATTTTAAAGTTCTATAAAAAGTATTAAAAGAAGACCTAAGTGGACATATAAACTATGCTCAATGCCTTAGTACTACATGTTCAAAGCAATTCTCATCTATCATCTTGTAGGATTTTGGAAGAAAATTTATAAATTGATTATAAAATTATTTATGAGAATTAATGTCCATATATAGTTAATGAGAAAAATTACTCCAAATGAAAGTGACATAGAGAAAAAAAAGTGAAATCTATAAAAGTTAGATTACACAGATAATAAAAACCTAAACAAAAAGAGAGTAAACTTCTATCTAAAGTTGTAACCTAGCTTTTCTCACTTCAGCTGAATATATCCATATCCAACCACTCAACCTGAATATAGGCAAAATACTTTCAATTCAGGCCCCACAAACTTACTCCATATCTCCTCCTCCTATTAATTGTACCAAAGAGGTTCAAGTTTCCTGGGCCTAAAACCTTAGTACAGTCTGACTCTTCTTCCTTGACTCCTACATGTTCAACTAGAATCCTGACTCTTCCATCTCTGAAATCTCTAATTTCTCCCTATTCTATCCAACTAGTTTTTCTGTTCCCAGTCTCCATTCTTCACGCCCCCAAATCTGTCTTATATTAGAATAAAATTTTATCCTAAAATAAAATTTGAATCATTTTTGTCTCAAGTCTTTCAATGGTCCAAATTTCTTCACGTGAAATTCAAGATCCATTAAAACTTCACCTTAATCTGGGCGCCTGGGTGGCTCAGTTGGTTAAGCAACTACCTTCGGCTCAGGTCATGATCCTGGAGTCCCGGGATCGAGTCCCACATTGGGCTCCCAGCTCCATGGGGAGTCCGCTTCTCACTCTGACCCTCTCCCCTCTCATTTACTCTCTTTCCTAATAAATAAATAAAATCTTAAAAAGAAAATTCACCTTAATCTATTTTTAACACTATGTAGCACTGTTTCTTTTTGTGCCTCCTAACTGATGCATTTCTTTCCTGTTCTAAGCATATGCCTGGTGTGCTACTACAACCATCACAGCCAACCCCCAGCCAGCTTTCAATGCCCAGTTCAAGAGCTTCTGCTTCCAGATAATTTACAACTTATGGGAGAAAAATACCTTCCAATAAAAACAAATGACAAAATAAATCATATAAGGTAAGAAGCACACAAAGAATCACAGCCTATGGCCTTTAAATATGAAGGGAGAAAAGTTAATGAAGGAAGCAGATTTTTTTCCTATTAATCTTTTATTCATTTATCTATAATCTATTAAAAAGCAATCTATTAATGCTTGAGGATGCTCATACAATAGTCCCCGCCCCTTATGACAGTTTCACCTTCTGTGGTTTCAGTTACTGGTGTCAACTGTAGTTTAGAAACAGATGATCCATCTTCTAACATATGTCAGAAGGTCAATAGTAGCTACATGTACATCACAATGTGTACACATCATTCATTTCACCTCATCATGTAGGCATTTTATCATCTCACATCATCACAAGAAGGGTAAGTACAATACAGTAAGATATTTTAAGAGAGAGACTGTATTCATGTAACTTTTATTATATTGTTATAAATGTTCCATTATTATTATTCTCTTACTGTGCCTAATTAATAAATTAAACTATCATAGGTAACCATGTATAGAAAAAAAACTAGTATATATAGGGTTTGGTACAAGCCCTGGTTTCAGGCATCCACTGGGGATCTTAAAACATATCCCCTGCAGATAAGGGGGAACTATTGTATGCCAAAGGAAACACTTTTAAGTTGAAATTTAAAGATAAATAACTATGAAAGAAAATACCTAATGGATGAACATTTTTAATTTATTCAATATCCATAAACTTTAAATATTTTGAGGACAAATGTGCAGAGTTTATCCTAAATCACTTAAAAAAACCAAAGAATCTAAACTTTTTAATGCAATGGTCAATTATGCAAGAGAGAAAGAAGGATCAACTGCTTAATTCTGATGTACTGCAGGCTTCAAAGACCATATATGTGATAAATGTCTTAATTCCCATGTCAAATTCCCTGGAAACAGATGACAAATAATGTCAGGATTATAATCCTATAAGCTGTTTGGTTTACTTACCTTTTGGTTCCCTATTCTGTCACTTTCTTGTCTATTCACATCAACCAAGTTTTATAAAATAGACTGGTTTATAAAAATTAAACCAGTAATAATTTGTGTATCCAAATTTTTAATATAACTATCTACAAATTGAACATTTTCCTATTCTAAAATTATATGAAAGCCATTATGTCTTCGGACAACCAGCTTTCTGACCAATATAACTTTTAAAAGGATAGTAAAAGCAGATGAGGATCAGTGATTAATATATCAATATAATAAAAATAACGATAAATATATCAATATGAATACTATGATCCTGTTCAAGTATTGGGCATTTATTATCATTGTTTTCATACAAAAGTGCTCAACTATCAAGTATTAGTAATATCACCATAAAAGTGAGTGGATACTAGCAAATTCAAAAAGATAACATTAATAGTAAATGTTCTAAATATTTATTCCTTAGAGTTAGAAAAACATACTTACATGACAGTTATGTATATAGATGTAAGTATTATACTATGTGTCAGTATATTTCAAAAAATTAATTAATTGTAAAAACAAGACTTCCTGTTCTCTACCCCAAATTATACCTGGCAGCTAGGTAAATCTTCCCCAAAAAGGTGGTGCTGAAGAAGGCTGGTGATTCTGAGGAAAGGTAAGCAGAAGTCCTGTAAGTATTTTTCCATGGATTCAGGAGACCAACCAATAGGGCTAACCTAAAGTTAAAAAAGAGAATCTGAACAATTTATTCTGTAATAGATAAAGCTTAAAAATTATATTCATAATGGCAACAGTATTTAAATATCTAAATTTTTAACAAATAACCACTACATCTGGAGCATACCATTGCACATTCCTGAGTTCCTTCTTCATGATATAACTTTCCTTTAGATAGTTCACTTATCACAAAGCTCAGTAACACTTCATAAGACTTTTCTGCATCACATGTATTCTAGGAAAAAATGAAAAATTAGTTCCATCAGTCACTGAAAATTACAGAAAAAAATTACATTGGAAAGAACACTTTTTAATAAGTAGAGGTATAATTGTGACTACATTTTTTTCACAAATGTAAACTTCAATTCCTCAAAATCTGTATACGACAGTACACCTCTGGATTCACAATGAAATTGGGTATGTGATAAAACTATTCCAATATTTCTTTATTTCTTTAAAATTTTTTTTAAAGATTTTATTTAATTATTTGATAGAGAGAGAGCAGGAGTGGGGGTAGGAGCAGAGGGAGAAACAGGCGCCGTGAGGGCGAAGCAGGCCCCATGCTGAACAGGGAGCCTAACCTGGGGCTTGATCCCAGGACTCTGAGATCATGACCTGAGCCAAAGGCAGATGCATAACCGACAGCCGCACAGGCGCCTCTCCAACACTTCTTTAAAAGACAGGTGTAAATTACTTTAACGTATGTGTAAATGAACATATGTAAATTGTATCTTTTGACCCAGTAATTTCCGCTCCTGAAAATTCTTCCTAGGGAAATAATCTAAAAGAAAAAAATAACTATATACTCAAGACATTCACTACAGCACTATAATAAAGAAAAACTAGAAATGACCAACAAAAGTGAAGCAGCTACCTAAATTATGCCATATCAACTCAAAAGAGTATTTTATAGGCAGTGAACATGACAAATTTGAGGTGTACAAAAAAATGTTCATAATATACTGTGAAAAAAGCCAACAGAAGGAATATATACATATACTCATTATAATGGCAAAATCATACATGCATGAAATAGAAGAAATCATGGACCACAAATTTTTTCTTTTATAATTTCCCTTAAATTCCTTGAACAGGATTTGTTAAAACAATTTAATGTAAAAATAATATAGGACAATATGTTTATTAAAGAATGTACAGATACATTAAATAACAGTTTACAAATTAAGCTTAATGATGCTCTGCTTTTTATAAGAAAGGAGAAATAATGGCTGTTTGTAAATTCAAATTTATGTCAATAAGGTTTTTTTGTTTTTTGTTTTTTTAAGAAAGAGAGAATGTGTGTGTTGGGGTGGGATGGGGGAGAGGCAGAGAAAAAGAGAGAGAATCTTAAGTAGACTCTAAGCCCAGCACGGAGCCCCACACGGGACTTGATCTCACAAACCTGAGATCATGACCTGAGCTGAAATCAAGATGCTTAATGCAGATGCTTAACCTACTGAGTCACCCAGGCACCTGTGTCAATAAGTTTTTTACACATAAAGAACTATGCCTCTTTTTATATTCACCGAGATACTAGAGGTTGTTGCAAATTACAGTAAAGTGTAAACTGGGCTACAGTAATAACTTTGCTATGATGTCATTTATTCTACTCATTAACTATACTTTTTAAATAGTAAAATATAAGACTTGAGTAAACACTATAGTATATATGTTCATCCTGACAGTCTAGTAAGTACTAATTGTTTGAACTACAGAATTTATTATTTGATGATACTTAGCCTTCCTATTGTTTCTCATGGGTTATTGTGCTTTCTTCACTTAGATAGTAAATTCCAAAATGTCAAGAACTATACTTTGTATTTTATATGTTTCCCTTTGCATAACAAAAATATGAGCAATAAATACCTGCTGTCTAGTTGATAGAATCTATTTTGGTAACACTGGAATTTTTGACCTTGGAACTTGTCAGATAATCAATTCTCTGTATTATCTTTAAATTACTCCTCTTACTGTCTTATCATTCAGCCATGTAGTATTATCATGTCCTGATTCTAAATTACAAAAACAGTCCTCTGACTCTACAACTGCACTCTTTAAATCATGTGATCTATCCCACTCTTGCCAAATTAACCAACAGGATGATCACTTGCCAAATATGATGACCTACTGATTACATATAATTCACAACAATCAATATCCCACTAAATTCAAAACAGCAACACATTATGTTTTTAAAATTAATTTAATCGGAGTTGTTTTTAAATAGGCAGAGTTCACTTAAACTCAAAATGCAGAAGACTTGAGAAAATATTACCATGATTTTGCTGCTTTTAATCAATGTGACATATTAAAGTTTCTAAAAATATACAATTCAGCCTAAAAGCTTCTTAAATTCAGTATACCCTTCAGTAAGAGATTTATAGAGTATAACAATAGAGAAGTATTTTAAGTCATAATACTTTCTAACTTATGGGGAAAATACCCTCCAATAAAACTAAATGATGTTCAGATCATCCAAGTAAGTTACTGAGTGATAATCAGCTTTTAAGTCATTATTACCAAAATACACCTTAAGCACTTCTTTTACACATGGCAGGTACTATATTAGATCAGGAAGTCAAATATAATGTAATATTCACTCTTTTGTATGGAGAACTTCTGACTAGAAGATTTATTAGATAAGAAAATAATTTTATTTCGTACATAAGAAGTCTTAGGGGGCACCTGGGTGGCTCAGTTGGTTAAGCGACTGCCTTCGGCTCAGGTCATGATTCCGGAGTCCCGGGATCGAGTCCCGCATCGGGCTGCCAGCTCCACTGGGAGTCTGCTTCTCCCTCTGACCTTCCCCCCGCTTATGTTCTCTTTCTCTCTCTCTTTCTCTCTCTCCCTCTCTCTCTCTCTCAAATAAATAAAATAAAATAAAATAAAATTTAATTTAATTTAATTTAAAAAAATAAAATAAAATAAAAAAGAAGTCTTAAGAAAGCATATTATTTATAGGCAATATTTGAATTTACAAGTAGGGTTGTAAAGCTTAAGAAGAGGATTTCTGAGACCATTGGTGAAAGACCTAGAATTAAGATCAAAAGAAACAATGGGAGGGACACCTAGGTGGCTCAGTCAGGGAGGTGGCTGCCTTCTGCTGGGGTCATGGTCCCAGGGTCCTGGGGTAACGCTCCCTGCTCAGCAAGGAGTCTACTTCTCCCTCTTCCTCTGTCCCTCCCCACTGTTCGTGTTCTCTCTTTCTCTCTCTCTCTCTCCCAAATAAATCAACATCTTAAGAAAAAAAAAAGGGAGAAAGAGAATCCAGTGGGAGAGATGGCAAAGGTATGTGGGTTAAATGAAGAAAAGGATCAGAGGTTGAGACATGCAATAGTTATGTGTGGGGCAGATGCTTTGTCTAAATTATAGTAGTTCTTCAAGTTTTGGGGGTGACAGGCCCTTTGAGTATTTGCTGGATGCTATGGTCCCACTCCCAGGCAAAACAAAACAAAATAAAACAAAACAAAAGGAAAGGAAAAGACCTCAGGCTATGAAATCCCAGGATAGTCTTTTAACAGAAATCCCACCAACCAAAAGAACATAATTTATACTAACTGTAATAATGATTTTTCTGGCACAATTAAACCTCATTATCCTTTAAAAACAAATAGTACCTATATTTTTATTTCCCTGGACCAGATTAGAGCTGGCAAAAATCTGTTTTCATTGGAATTATCATATCTGAGGGATAAGAAAATGAGGGATAGAATGAGTAAGTGAGACTTAATGAAGGAAAGAAGTAAAAAAGGGGGTGAGAGAAGGAGGGAATAAATAAAGGAAGAAGGAAATTTTTATAAAGGAATGAATGATGCAGAATTGTTACAGAAATCACAATGATACATTTCATTACTTGTAAACATTGTTGTTGCTATTATTTACAATCTGCTATATATCTAAATGTTTAGATTACAGAAAAAACTAGCAAAATGTGACAAACCAACCAACAGGATACCATAATTTTTTGTTTCCATTCACTAAAAGCAATTTATATAAACTTCTAATTGATGTTCTGATAGGAATCTGCCTTACATTAAATATTTCATTGATTATTTTTTAACATAGCAAAAAATTATCAAATTGAGAAAACCAACAGAACTACCCTAAATTAGTTCCAACACAGATTTTCAATTGTCTAATTTTCTGTCACTAGGTCTCATTTTAGCAAACAATCAGACGAATATATTCAGACCTAACTTATATCTGAAAATGTTTTAAATGTGTACCGTTACATGATTAGATAGCTTATTTAAGGAAATATATTTAAACAATGACACAGCATAGAAACCTAATACACCAGATTTGAATACTAATAATCCAAATATCAGATTACAGTGCAGAGATATTGAAAGAGTATTTAGAAAAAAGAAAGATAATTGTAGAAGGCAAAATTATCCAAGAATGAACTATTTAGTGGGAGGAGCTGAGCCCAGCATTCAGGGCAACAACCAATATCCCTAATTAAGACATAATGAACTTGATGCTACATTAAATTTTTGCATACATAATCATGGTTTGCAAGTAAGCTTGCAATAAAAGTGAAGATTATATTGAACACAGTTCATGTGTAAGTTTTCTCTTCTTTGATATAAGTAGATAATGATTTTAATACGAGCCTTTCAGTAAGGTTTAAAACCTCCTGAAGAGTCTATAAACCAAACAATAGGTTTAGTTAACATTACACTTACTATTTTTTTCCTACCAACTTCCCCAAATAAACACTGAATTAATTTTCTTATTTTATCTACCTCTCAGTCAAACCACTAAGTCAGTTCTTTGGTTCTACAGTATCACTTTCATTCTGAAGTCACTGAAAATACTTATGTTTAACTAAATTTGCACACTTTTTCTATATTGTTTATGTAATTTTAACCAGAAAACTTTAAATTTGCTAAGAACTCATGTATTTTTTTAAAGAAGGGGAGGGGTGTGGGGCAGAGGAAGAGGGACAGAATCTTCAGCAGGCTTCATGCCCAGCACAGAGCCAGACATGGGGCTCAATCCCACAACCTTGTATTCATGACCTGAGCCAAATCCAAGAGCTAAATGCTTAACTGACCCAGGTGCCCCACTTACGTATTTTTTTAACATGGAAAAATTAGTATTTAAAGAAGCATAATTAAGAAAAGGCTAGGATTTTTAAATTCATAAGTGATGAGTCAAAAGCCATCTTTGGGTTGACTGGAAATAGGAGCAAGGAGAAGAAACGATGACAAATACGTAAAATAGGTAAGTGCAGATATGTTATTACTTTCTCACTGGTTGGCACAATCTTTGTAACTTCTCTAAGTTTAAGGCTTGCAAGCAAAAGCAAAACAAAACTTCTCAGATAAAAAGGGAAAAAAGGCCAAGGTTTAGAGATAGATGCAGAAGACCTCATTGATCAAGGAAACATTTTTAACTTTTTTAACCTAAATGTGCTCTATTTCGATTGAAATACTATTAAAAACTCATTTTGCCTTTCAAACACCTAATCTCATTCATTCATATCTCCCACTTAAATGAGTTCACCAAACTACTAAATGACAAATTCAGACAAGACACTAACCTTCTTGAGAGCTCCCGTGTGTTTCCAGGCTGACCGATCTTCCTCACTGCATTTAACTGAAAGTGCCACAAGAGATTGCGTGTATAGTAGGGTAAAAAGCACCTTCACAATGCAGGTGAAATGGTCTACAAAAGAAAGAGAAAATCATTATTTCTTTGGAATCTAGACATTTTGTACTCAAGATCATTTCACAAGTATATGTCTTTCCTTAAACAGGTAATTGGTTTTTGTTCAACATTTAAGTAATTAATAAAATGAGATTATGTGATATTATATTTGTTGCCAACTGATCTGAAATCATAAAAGCAAAATTCTTTTATTCATCCACAGAATATGTAAATGACAAGCATTTAGCATAGTGTAAAGTGTGCTCTGTTTTAGAAAACGAGAGTGCTAATGCCACTCAACCTTGGAATAGCTGTGTAACGTGGGCAAATCCCCTTACTGGACATTATGTGATTAACAACAATGTCTAGAAGCCAGTGTTTAAAACCAACACTTAATCCACTTCTAGTACGATATAAACCTTATAAAGAATATAATATATAATATAGAACTTCTAAAATTTTTTAAAAAGGAAGTATCGATATTTTAGGTAGTTTAAAAATTTAGAACTATAGCAATGCAAAAACAGTAGTAACAATACATAAAATTCCTGGTAGCTTCTGGAACATATTAGGTACTTAATAAATGACAGCTCAAAAATCATAATTAATATCTACATACAGCTAATAACTTAGAAAATTTCCTCAAATGTCTCATCCCATCCTCATAACAGTCTCAGTTGGACATCTGAGCTTCAAAAGGATATGCCTCTATTAATAAAGCTAATAAGCACTCAGGTCTGAACTTGAATCCATATAGATCATTTTATTGCAGGTTCAGTATTCCTTCTACTGCTGATGCTGCCCCACTAATAAACGGGTACTACCATTTAATCAGTTGCTGAAGTCAGAAACCTATAGATATCCTTGATACTTTCCTATTTCATTCTCTCCACATGAAAACAATCACTAAGTCCTATCAGTTCTACTTTTAATAACTCTCTCAAGTCAGTTCCAATATCCTGGACCAGGCTTCTAACCTTTCTTGCCTACACCTATAATCCCAGATTAATTCGTTGTACTGGAGGTCTCCAAGACAACTTCCAAGCTGATAATGCACCAGGAGGACTCATAAACTCAGCATATAGTCTATGATTTATTACAGCAAGAGATATAAAGTAAAATCAGAGAAGACAAAAGGAACATCGGGCATAGTCCAGATGAAACTTCCAGAGTTCTCCAACAGTAGGGTAACACAGGACATGCTTTAATTCCTCTAACAATAGAGAGTGAAAGCATATGAGAAATTGACACAGGGGAGGCTCTTAAGAGAATTTCAGTCCCCAGGGTTTTTACTGGGGGCAGGGCACAGAGGCACCCTCTGCCTAGCACATATCAAAGTTCTAAACTCCCATGAGAAAAACAAGTATGTTCAGCATAAACCACTGTTTGTACAGTTTAGACACAGTGAGCCACTCTCATCAGTTCTGTGGATTATAGAAATGATGGAGACCCTCCCCAAATTGAAGTTCCCAGATGCCAGTCAAGGCCTTTCAAAAGTTAACAGTCAAGCCTTCTATGTTACCTCTTTCCTGCACAATGATTTATGTGCATCACCTCTAAGCCCCCTGCAATCTAGTTTTTTTTATTTTTGCTTTTGTTTTTGTTTTTTAAACAGCCAGACTGATCTTTTTAAAAGAAATATCTGGGCACCTCTAAGTGGTGACTCCACATTTGTCCACCCTCCCATGTCTGACCCAGCCCTCCAACCCAGCACCAGGACCCCCAGGGAGCCTGCCCCCTCTTGAGCTGGAGCTACCCAGAGGGTCCTGTGCCTTCTCTCTCCAAGAGCTCAGAGCTTGTGGCTGCAGACCCAGCACAGTGAAGCAGGTGTCCAGCCTTGGGCCCAGCTCTGCCTGCGTGACCCCTGCCCAAAAAAAAGTATTTGGTATCCTTCTACAGGGTCTCTGTACAAATTGAAATACTCTTTCCTTCCTCAGAGCCTGGCTAACTCTTAGTCAGATGACACCTTAAGGTCACTTCCTAAGGAAAATCTTTTCTGATTTTAAAGTGAGTGAGTGGCTATGTGCATGCGTACACACACAAGCACTGTCTCTAACTCATGTTGATAGGTTGGGGTGGGAACTTGACATAGCTGAGCAAGTCAGAGTGCCCATCTGGAATCTTTCTAACCAGAGGTAAATGGAAAGTATAAAGATGTGAGCCTGAAAGTGTCAGAGGTCACACCTCTGGTCTATGACAGAGACTGTCTAAAGTAACACTGAATGAAGCAGACCCATGAGAGAAGAGAGCCAAGACAGCAAAAACCCTGTCAGCATCCAAAGCCCTGATTCTGGTAATTCCCAAGACTACCCTCAATCCTACAGTTTGGTAATATGAGTCCATCAGTGCTCTTCCTCTGTGCTTTTAAGCTAAATGTCTTAAATGTCCTAACACCTAGGTGATGAACATGCCATGATACAAACAATAATAAGAACTTACAATCTGGATAGACAGAGATAGATGACTACACACATGCACATGGTATACTGGGAGAAAATAAGAGGAAGAACTAATGGAGATCAAGGGCAGGGTACAGAAAAAAAGTAAAGCCTCCTGTACCAACTAGGAAAGTTAAGTCTTGAGTAATAAAGAGAAACAAGCCATTTAATAAGGAAGGCAGGGCCAGGGAGAGGTCAAGAAAAGGAGATTCCAGACAGATGAAGCCATTTTTATGAGGGCACAGAAAAAGCCCAAGGTTTACAAGAACTGTAAACTGTCCAGTGTAACTAGAATACAAGTAGTGATTTTTGAGAGCTGAAGCTAGAAAAGCAATCTTCGTGCTAAAGATGAAAGGTTGTGAACTATAGGCTACCTGTTTGCAGCCTACAGAGATGTCTGGTTTGCCTTTACCCTGCTTAGCTTTTAGTTACTGACATTTAAAAATGGGATATTTCTTATAAAAGTCCCAAATTCCCCTTATTCTCAAAAAACGGGAAGATCTGACAACACTGGGCCATCATTCTAACATGCCAACGATGACCTGGAGTTGAGTGATAACTTTCCTCTTCAGCCAAGCATACACTCTAGAGAACTGTCATAGTCTTCCACTCCTGAGTATACCAAACCAAAGACTGTTTTGCAAGGAGTCAGTACATAACATTATTGTTAAGAATGAATTTAGGCTATGAAGCCAAATTGTCTAGATTTAAATTCTGACTCTTCAGATCCTAGGCAGGTTAGTAATACACTCTTGCTTTTATTTCCTCATCTATTTAATGAAGATAATAATCTCACCTACCTTAAAGGGGTTAAGTGAAATAAGGAGTATTTATTAAATACTTAAATGCTTAAAATAGTAAATAGCACTGGCAATCGGCAAATACCTGTTGTTATTAATATTAGTATTTGTTACTTGCTTGATTATCTATAGGCATTTGATTTATAGCCCCTAGACTGGCCAATGGAAGCCGCTGAAGAACTTTAAGCATGAGAATGATATCAGATTTGCATTTTAATATGTTCACTGTGGGTATAAGGTTAAGATGGTGAAGTAGGGTAACCTTAAGCTTACTTCTTCTCTCAAAAACAGCTAGATAAAAATCTATCTAAATATCATTCAGAACACCCCAAAAATCAATCTGAGGACTGAGAGAACAAAGCTGAATGTCTACAAGCAAAAAAGGTGACCACCTCATGGAAGGTAGGAGCTGCAGAGTGTTGATCTGGGGGAGAAAAGAGTCATTGGAGCGGTGGAGGGGAGGGAGCTCCCATAGCAGAGAGAGGAGCAAAAGAGAGAGAGAAAGAATAAAAAAGAGAAGGAGGAGGGCCAAGATGACGGAGAAGTAGGAGACCCCGTTTCAACCAGTCCCCTGAATTGAGCTAAATATCTAACCAGAACACTCTGAACACCCATGAAACCAGGCTGAGATATACGATTATATACTTCTAGATCTCTACAGGGGCAGGAGATCACCAGCGGGGAGGTACAATGGAGTGGGAACGCTTGGACTGATAACGGAGGATAAACAGAAGGGGGAGGGAGCCAACAGAAGTGATCCATTGGAAAGTAATACCCCAATACGAAAGTGCCTTGTGCTTGGGTTCCAGCATTAACTTGGAGTCTTGTTAAAAGCACTCAAAAAGAACAAAGGGTCGTAAGGGGCAATTGGTGGAATCGGGTGGCCACAGGCATGGACCTAAGCCCACGGTCCCAGAGCGGTCACAGCCAGCGCCCACCCATGCCTCAGAGAGCCTTGGTCCCTAAGCCTGCAGCTTTCCGCTGCTTGCACCACTGCTGGGGCTGCCTGCACCCCTGCCTGTCCATACCTGAGAGAGCCTGGCGCAGACCCCTGGCGCAGGCCTCTGCCAGAGGCCCCTGCTGGAGGGCCCTGAACCCGCAGCCTTCTGCCTGCACCGCCTTGGGGTCTGAGCACACCCAGCATGGGCGTGGACTCCAGACAGCAGTCCCGGCAGCAGCAGCCACTGGGATTGGGCTGCTTAGACCAATATCGCACACGGTTTTAGTGGCACAGGGGTGCAGAGACAAGCAGGGGCCTTGGGTGACCACTGAGACGCTGGCTGGAAGTACATGCCACCTGTGGGAGGCTATGGTCAGTGGAGTTTGCAGAGAGACTCTGTGTGTTCTGGACCATCCAGAAGGGAGCAGACTGAGGCTTCTCTCTGAGGCAGAGGTCTGGGTGCAGACAGTTTACTTTGCACTAACCTCTGAAAACCCAAAAGCCGCTAAAAAGCCACCAAAGAACAAAAACCTCCAGAGAACAAAAGCCTGAAAAACCGGTTTCACAGAGCCCAGCCCCTTGATAGGGGGCAGGGCGACTCAGTGCAAGCAAGACTGACTGGAAAACAACGGGGCAGGCCCCTCCCCCAGAAGACAAGCCAAAAGAACAAGAGGACAATAACTACTCGGTCCCCATAAAACTGTAAAAACCCAACATCAGGGGAAAACAATATATTAAGCTCCCAGTATTGCCCCAAAACCGGTGTATTTCACAGATACAACTTTTTTTTTAATTCATTCTCATGATTCTTTTATTTTTTAAATCTACTTACTATTTCAACTAGATGTTTAATACAACATATTATGTAATAACTTTTTAACTTGAACTTTTTTCATATATAAAACTGTGGGGTTTTTTTAATATATATAAATATAAGCTCTAAGGTAATCCTTTTTCCTTATTCAATACTACCCCCATAGTAGTATTTTTTTAATTTCCCTGTGTCTCTGGAAAGTAGAGCCCTTTTTAATTTCCAGTTAAATTTCCCTGTGTCTCTGGAAAGTAGAGCCCTTTAACAACGATAACAAGATATACCCAGGAAGAACTGAAATAATCTTCCTCACCCATACCAATGTTTATAACCATCTTCCCATCTTACTTTTCTGTCAGTGTTTCTGTGTATTTTTGTTTTTGTACTACATAAATCTTATTCTTGGGGTTCATTTTGGCTGGGTTTTTCTTTTTTTTTTTTCTTTTACCGTTGTTGGTCTTTTTGTTTGATTTTGTTTATATACCTTATAATTTGGGGCTCATTTTGGCTGGGTTTTTTTTTTCTCTCTTTTTTCCTTTTTTCTTTCTTTTTGGTGGTGACTTCTGATTGCTCCTAAATTTTCCATGGTGCACCTTCACTGGATCATGGTCAATATATTTGGCTACACATCTCCTCGACCACTTCTCACCAAAATGACTAGAAGGAGGAATACCCAACAGAGGAAAAATTCAGAGACTGTGACCTCTGCCACAGAACTATTGGATATGGACATAAACAATATGTCAGAAATGGAATTCAGGGTAACAATTATCCAGGCAATGCCTAGGTTGGAGAAGACCATTAGTGGCAACACAGAATCTCTAATAGAATCTAGATTCTAGAATTAGAATTCTCTAATAGAATCAGAGCTGATCTGGAAAAAGTTAAAAATGCTATCAATGAGATCCAATCTAATCTAAATACTCTAACAGCTAGGGTAAACAAGGCAGAAGATCAAATTAGTGATCTACAAGACAAACTGATAGAAAGGAAGGATAAGGAGGAGGCCTGGAACAAACAGCTTTGAAGCCATGAAAACAGAATTAGGGAAATAAAAGATGCCATGAAATGTTCCAATGCCAGAATTATTGGGATCCGTGAGGGGGTAGAGGGAGAGAGAAGACTAGAAAATATAGCTGAATAAATACTGGATAAAAATTTCCCTAATCTGGGGAACAGAACGAGTGTTCACGTCCTAGATGCAGAGAGGACAACCCCCGCCCTCAAGATCAATGTGTCTAGAAAGACCTCCAGACACTTAATTGTGAAATTCATGAGTCACAAATTCAGAGAGGATGTCTTAAGGGCAGCGAGGGGGAAGAGATTCCTTACATACAGAGGAAGGACCATCAGAATAACGTCAGACCTGTCCACAGAAACCTGGCAAGCCAGAAAGACATATTCATATTCAGGGCACTAAATGAGAAGAACATGCAGCCAAGAATACTTCATCCAGCGAGGCTGACACTCAGAATGGATGAAGAGATAAAGAGCTTCCAAGGCTGGCAAGGTTTAAAAGAATATGTGACTACCAAGCTGACACTACAAGAAATATTAACAGGGATTCTATAAAAGAAGAAAGAACCCAAGAGTGACACAGAAAAGAAATTTAGAGACAATCTATAGAAACAAGGACCTCACAGGCAACATGATGTCTATAAAAACTTATCTTTCAATAATCACTCTCAACGTGAACAGCCTAAATGCTCCCATAAAACGGCCCAGGGTTGCAGACTGGATAAAATGACAGGACCCATCCATATACTGTCTACAAGAGACACATTTGGGATCTAAAGATACATCCAGACTGAAAGTGAAGGGATGGAGAACCAGCTTTCATGCCAACGGGCCTCGAAAGAAAGCTGGGGTAGTGATTCTCATATCAGATAAATTAGATTTTAAGCTAAAGACTGTAGTCAGAGATACAGAAGGACACTACATCATTTTTAAAGGCTCAATCCACCAAGAAGATCTAACATTATAAATATTTATGACCGCAACATGGAAGCAGCCAACTACATAAGCCAACTGTTAATCAAAATAAAGAGTCATACTGATATGAAAACATTAATTGTTTTTAACACGCACTCTCAGCAACAGACAGATCATCTAAGCAGAAGATCAACAAAGAAACAAGAACTTTGAATGACACATTGGACCAGGTAGACCTCATAGATATATACATAACATTCCACCCTAAAACAACAGAATACTCATTCTTCTCGAGCACACATGGAACTTTCTCCAAAATATACCACATACTGGGTCACAAATTAGGGCTCAACTGATACCAAAAGACTGAGATTATTCCCCTGCATATTCTCAGACCACCATGCTTTGAAACTGGAACTCAACCACAGGAAAAAGTTTGGAAGGAATTCAAACACTTGGAGGCTAAAGACCAACCTGCTCAAGAATGTTTGGATCACCCAGGAAATCAAAGAAGAACTTAAACAATTCATGGAAACCAATGAGAATGAAGACACATTAGTCCAAAACCTATGGGATATGACAAAGGTGATCCTAAGGGGAAAATAAATAGCCATTCAAGCCTCACTCAAAAAAATTGAAAAATCCCAAATACACCAACTCTCTTAACACCTTAAAAAAACTGGAAAATCAACAACAAATTAAGCCAACCCCATGCACAAGAAAGGAAATAATTAAGACTAGAACAGAGATCAATGAGTTAGAAACTAGAGATACAGTAGAACACATCAATAAAACTAGAAGCTGGTTCTTTGGAAGAATAAGACCGATAAACCACTGGCCAAACTAATCCAAAAGAAAAGAGAGAGGGGCACCTGGGTGGCTTAGTGGGTTAAATCCTCTGCCTTTGGCTTTGGCCATGATCTCAGGGTCCTGGGATTGAGCCCCACATTGGGTTCTCTGCTCAGCGGAGAGCCTGCTTCCACCTCTCTCTCTGCCTGCCTCTCTGCCTACTTGTGATCTCTTTCTGTCAAATAAATAAATAAATAAAATCTTTAAAAATCAAAAGAAAAGAAAAGAACCCAAATTAATAAAATTATGAATGAAAGGGAAGAGATCACGACTAACCCCAAGAAAACAGAAGCAACCATCAGAAATTATTATCAACAGCTATATGTCAATAAGCTAAGCAGCCTAGAAAAAACGGATGCATTCCCGGAAACCTATGAATTTCCAAGACTGAAACAGGAAGAAACTGACAACCTGAATAGACCAATATCTAGTAACGAGATTGAAACTGTGATCAAAAACTTCCCAAAAAACAAGAACCCACACCTGACGGATTCCCTGTGGAATTCTACCAAACATTCTAAGAAGAAATAAGACCTATTCTCTTCAAGCTAATTCAAAAAATAGAAACAGAAGGAAATCTTCCAGACTCTTTCTATGAAGCCAGCATTACCTTGATCCCCAAACCAGGCAAAGACCCCAACATAAAGGAAAATTTCAGACCAATATCCCTGATGAATATGGATGTCAAGATTCTCAACAAGATCCTAGCTAATAGGATCCAACAGTACATTAAAAAGATTATCCATTATGACCAGGTGGGATTTATCTCTGGGATGTAAGCGTGGTTCAACATTCGCAAAACAATCAATGTGATAGAACAAATCAATAAGAGAAGAGAGAAGAACCACATGGTCTTCTCAATTGATGCAGAAAAAGCATTTGACAAAATACAGCATCTATTCCTGATTACAAAACTCTTCAAAGTATAGGGATAGAGGGAACATTCCTCAACTTCATAAAATCTATCTATGAAAAACCCACGGCAAATATCATTCTCAATGGGGGAAAACTGACAGCCTTCCCTTTGAGATCAGGAACACAACAAGGATGCCCACTCTCGCCACTGTTGTCCAACATAGTACTAGAAGTCCTAGCAACAGCAGACAACAAAAAGAAATAAAAAGTATTCAAATTGGCAAAGAAGAAGTCAAACTCTCTCTTCACAGATGCCATGATACTTCATATGGAAAACTCAAAAGACTCCACACCCAAATGACTAGAACTCATGCAGAAATTCAGTAATATGGCAGGATACAAAATCATTGCACAGAAATCAGGTGCTTTCTTATATGCTAACAATGAAAATACACAAAGGGAAATTAGAGAATTGATTCCATTTACTATAGCACCAAGAACCATAAGATACCTTGGAATAAACCTAACCAAAGAGGTAAAGGATCTGCACTCTAAGAACTACAGAACACTCATGAAAAAAATTGAAGAAGACACAAAAAGATGGAAAAGCATTGCATGCTCATGGATCAGAAGAATAAACATCGTTAAAATGTTTATACTTCCCAGAGCAATCTATACTTTCAATGCCATCCCGATCAAAATTCCACCGGCATTTTTCAAAGTACTAGAACACACAATCCTAAAATTTGTATGGAACCAGAAAAGACCCCGAATCACCAAGGAAATGCTGAAAAAGAAAAACAAAGCTGGGGGTATCATGTTGCCTGATTTCAAGCTTTACTACAAAGCAGTGATCACCAAGACAGCATGGTACTATCACAAAAACAGACACACAGACCAGTGGAACAGAGTAGAAGGTCCAGATATGGACCCTCAACTATACGGTCAAATAACCTTCAACAAAGC
>CM052810.1:118824397-118980760 GCA_028533885.1 Nasua narica | reverse complement strand
CTGGGACACAACAAAGGCAGTCCTGAGAGGAAAATATATAGCAATACAAGCCTTTCTCAAGAAACAAGAAAGATCTCAAATACATAACCTAACCCTACACTTAAAGGAGCTGGAGAAAGAACAACAGATAAAACCTAAACCCAGCAGAAGAAGAGAAATAATCAAGATCAGAGCAGAAATCAATGAAATAGAAACAAAAAGAACAGTAGAACAAATCAACGAAACTAGGAGCTGGTTCTTTGAAAGAATTAATAAAATCGAAAAAAGACAGTCTCTTCAATAAATGGTGCTGGGAAAATTGGACAGCTATGTACAGAAGAATGACATTCTACCATTCTCTTACACCATACACAAAGATAAACTCGAAATGGATGAAAGACCTCAACATGAGGCAAAAATCTATCAAAATCCTAAAGGAGAATATAGGTAGTAACTTCTTCAACATCAGCCACAGCAACTTCTTTCAAGACATATCTCCAAAGGTAAAGGAAACAAAAGTGAAAATGAACTTTTGGGACTTCATCAAGATAAAAAGCTTCTGCACAGCAAGGAAACAGTCAACAAAACAAACAGGCAACCCATGGAATGAGAGAAGATATTTGCAAATGACACTACAGACAAAGGGCTAATACCCAAGATCTATAAAGAACTCCTCAAACTCAACACCCAAAAAAACAAATAATAGTGTCAAAAAATGGGCAGAAGACATGAACAGACACTTCTCCAAAGAAGACATACAAATGGCTAACAGACACATGAAAAAATGTTCATCATCATTAGTTATCAGGGAAATTCAAATCAAAACCACACTGAGATACTACCTTACACCAGTTAGAATGGCCAAAATTAATAGGATAGGAAACAAGTGTTGGAGAGGATATGGAGAAAGGGGAACCCTCTTAATGAGAAAGCAAGTTGGTGCAGCCACTTTGGAAAACAGTGTGGAGATTCCTCAAAAAATTAAAAATAGAGCTACCCTATGACCCAGCAATTGCATTACTGGGTATTTACCCCAAAGATACAGATGTAGTGAAAAGAAGGGCCATGTGTGCCCCAGTGTTCATAGCAGCAATGGCCACAATCACCAACCTGTGGAAAGAGCCAAGACACCCTTCAACAGACAAATGGATAAAGAAGATATGGTCCATATATACAATGGAATATTATGCAGCCATCGGAAAGGATGAATACCTAACTTTTGTATAAACATGGACGGGACTGGAGAAGATTATTATTATTATTATTATTATTATAATAAGTCAAGCAGAGAAAGTCAATTATCATATGGTTTCACTTACTTTTGAAGCATAAGGAAAAACATGGAGGACATTGGGAAAAGGAAAGGAAAAGTGAATAAGGGTAAATCGGAGAGGGGAGAAAAAGCATGAGAGACTGTGGACTCAGAAAAAAACCTGAGGGTTTTGGAGAGGAGGGGAGTGGGAGGATGGGTGAGCCTGGTGATGGGTATTAAGGAGGGCATGTATTGCATGGAGCACAGCATGTGGTGCATAAACAATGACTCTTGGAACACTGAAAAAATAAAATTAAATTTAAAAAAAAAAGGAAAAAGAGTAAAAACACACACAGGGGACTGCACCAGAAAACCCTTCCCCAAAACGACTGATTGAGAAAAGTACAAAGTTTAAATACTGCATTTCTTGTGAATAGCGGAGTGCAGAGTCTGAAGTTTCAGAGCCCAGCACTATCACCAAGGTCATGCCTGATGGCCTTAGTTGTACTCCTATAGGAAGGAGGGTGGAGACCAGGGAGTGGGCAGCGTGGTCAGAAGATCCCCTGGGTCCCACAGGAAGAAACAGTTCCCCTCCCTGGAGTGCATTTGGCAGAGGTGATATGGCCTCCCTGGGGGCAAAAACTCTGCAGATGCCATTGAGCTGCCCTCTTCAGCAGCACAGGCACAAAGAAGATGGCTGAGGGCAGCAAACCTTGGCAGCAGCTTTATGCTATGATTTATCATAAACTCCAAACCACTGTGCAGTTGTGTGACTGTTTTCTGGGATTAACCAGCACCAGCCACAGTGCAGTGAGATCTCCCCCCACCCCAGAGGATCAGTGCAGGTCCAGCCTCAGGGGGTCTCTCAAGTTTGGAGTTTTGAAATTTAGCCATCCCTGAGACAAAATACAGAAGTGCTGTACCGCCTGGCAGTCATCCAGCTTGAACACAGAAAGGGTGAAGGTGGGGATCTGATGGAAGCTGGGGACACAGAAGGGGTAACTGTTTGCTTGTCTGTGAGGGCTTCCTGAGGAGTGATGGGCATGAGCTCTCAGTCCTGAGATGAGAGTGGTTTGAAGCCATCCCCCCACCCCAACTCTGTTCCCCATCTCCACTAGGACAATTCCACCTAAGAATCAAAGCAACAGGCCCCTCCCCTAGAAGACCAGCACAAACCCCTTGCCCACACCAAGTCTACTGGTCATAGAGCACTGCAAAGCTTCAGCTCTAGGAGAAGCAGGATCTGGATTCCTTTGGGGTTTTTGTGGGTTTTTGGTTTTCTTTTTTGTTTTTGATAAAGAAAATAATTATTTTATCACTTTATTTTTTAGATCAACCTTCTCTCAACAAGAAGACCAAAACACACCTAGGATCTAGTATCCTTTATTTTTATTTTATTTGGACCTCCAAATGACAAGATGGACGTATTCACTCCAAAAGAAAAAAAAGGAAGAAGTGACAGGGATTTAGTTAAAACAGATATAAGTAAGATGGCTAAACTAGAATTTGAAACAACAATTATAAGGATACTAGCTGAACTTGAAAAAAAGCACAGAAGAGACTAGAAAATTCCTTACTACAGAGATAAAAGAACTAAAAACTAGTCAGGCCGAAATTTTTTAAAAATGCTATAACTGAGATGTAAATCGGAATGGATGCCACGACAACAAGGATGGATGAATCTGAGGAATGAATCAGTGATGTAGAAAATAAAATTATGGAAAATAATGAAACTAAGAAGAGGGAAAGAAAGGTCCTGGATCACAAATGTAGACGTAGGGAATTAGGCAACTCCTTAAGTCTAATAACATTCATATCATAGAAGTCCCAGAAGATGAAGAGAGAGAAAAGGGGGCAGAAGATTTGTTTGTACAAATCACTGTTGAAAACTTCCCCTAATCTGGGGAAAGAAACAGAAAACAAAATCCAAGAAGCATGGAGAACTCCACTAAATTCAACAAAAGCTGGCCATTACAAAGACATATCATTCACAACATACATGGACAAGGAAAGAATCCTGAAAGCAGCAAAGGAAGAAAAGTCCTTAACTTACAAGGGAAGACAGAGTCATGTTCACAAGAGATCTGTCCACAGAAACTTAGCAGGTCGGAAAAAAGTGGCAGGATATATTCAACATGCTGAATGGGAAAAATAAGTAACCAAGAATACTTTATCAAGCAAGGTTATCATTCAGAATAGAAGGAGAGATAGTTTCCCAGATAAACAAAAAGTAAGGGAGTTCACAAACACTAAACCAGCCCCGCAAGATATATTAAAGGGGCCTCTTTGAGTAGGGGGAAAAGATCAAAAGCAACAAAGACTGGAAAGGAATAGAGAACATCTCCAAAAACACCACCTTTACAGGTAACACAAGGGTACTAAATTCATATCCATCAATAATCACTCTGAATGTCAATGGACGAAATGTTCCATACAAAAGACAGAGGGTATCAGCACAGATATATATATAAAAAAAACACCAAGATCTATCTAAAATATTCACTGCTACTTCTTAGGAGAAAAGGACCGAAATGAGACAAGAGTAGAGGCAAGACAACCTATTAGCAGAGAGCAAAAGTACCACAAGTGAGAATTATGTGACTTGAACTAAGGAAGAATAATGATGATAGAGAGAATGAATTAAATTAGAGAAAGATTTAAATGATACAAACGACAAGATCTGGTAGCCCTCTAAAGGTAGAGAATGATGGTAGTCTCTCACTGCACAATAAAGAGCAGAGAGCGGAAGCACTGACTAAAACTGAATGACTAAAATAGAGGGAGAGGTTAAGTGGCGTGGCCTGACAGTGCACAGGAGAAGAATGAGGCACAAACAAGTCAGCTGCAAGAGAAAGGGAGCAGGGGACGACAACAAAGAAGACTGTCACCCCAAACAACTCCTCAGTCTCATATTTATTGGAAAGTAGATAACAACTAACAAAGAAGCCGGAGCAGATTATACATTGACTATGAGGATTGTAGATAAATAAGAAGAAAGGCAAAACATATGTGGTCAAGCAGTATAAAGTTTATAATTGAGCAAGCACATTCAAAGGGATTATCTAATGAGCCATAGGTGGTCTCTGGAGAAAGGGAGATAACGGAAAAATGAAGCAGGCGGGGTTCCACCCTGAGCGGGCCAGGCGTTCCCAGCTGCTTGGCTTCCATGAAGCAGGTGGCGTTCCGCTCTGAGAGAGCCGGGCATCCCCAGCTGCTCGGCTTCAAGGACATATCTTGTCCTCTCCCCCAGAGGCCTGTTGCCAGTATACATTTTTCTTAAGACTGTATCTAAGCATGCTTGCCAGACTAGTACAATTTCTCATAGGTTATATATATATATATATTTTTTTAAGATTTTATTTATTTATTTGAGATAGAGACAGAGAGAACATGAGAGGAGAGAAGGTCAGAGGAAGAAGCAGACTCCCCCTGGAGCTAGGAGCCCGATGTGGGACTCGATCCCAGGACTCCAGGATCATGACCTGAACTGAAGGCAGTTGCTTAACCAACTGAGCCAGCCAGGCGCCCTCTCATAGGTTATATTTTAAGCAGTACATTGTTTTGAGGGACGGTTACAGGTAAGCTTGAATGGGGAGAAAATGAATTAATGTTACATATGCTGAGCTTGAGGCATGTGTAGGAGTTTGGGTCTGGAGCTCACCAGGGAGTTGTCAACTGGAGCTAGAGACTTGGGAATCAGCAAAGAATAGGTGAGTTGAAGTTATGGGAAAGAAGATAAGACTGAGAAGGGGCAGGAACTAAGGAACAACTCCAAGAATGGTGAGAGGAAGAAGTGAATGAAAAGGAACATTAAAAATGAGTGAAAAAGAGATAGGAGGAAAACCAGAATACGATGGTATCATCGAAGTCAAGAAAAGAGTATTTCAAGACTTAAATATATATATATATATATATATATATATATATATATATATTTCAAGACTTAATTGAATGTCTAAACAGAATGATGAACATTACAGAATTTGCCTACTAAGAACAACAAAATGAAGGAAGTCATTTATATTGTCCAGAAATACCACTCATATATAACGTCCTCTCATTTTAAACCACATACAATTTTTTTTTGCTTAAAAAGAAGTAATATATTTAAGGAAAGTAACAGCTACTGTATATATAATCTTAGCTTTTCAATGTAGCAAAGTACTAATTTGGTGTTCCAGTCATTTTATCTGCCTTGAATATCATCATTTTTCAAGTATTTCAAATGGCAGTTTAAAGTCACAGCTTATGCTTAAGTTCTCACATTCACTCATTCATCCAAAAAAATATTTACTAAATACCACGTGAAATCAACGTTTTTTAGGGACTCGGAAGAAAACAAGGAATCATTCATATAAGATGTACCCTTTCTATGCAATCCATTTGTGTTGAGTTTTGCAAAAGTAATCCAAGGAACCTATAGTCTTCTGGGAAGATATTTAATGGCTGGCCTATGGGTACCATGCTTAGTGCAGGTGATAAAACAAGAAGACAAACAGGATTCAGATACCTGCAGAAATTCCTTTCCCATAAACTGTTTTTGAGTTAAGGTAATACAAAATGCTCCAAGTTTTTTAGGACAGGTACAATATATGTAAAACAATAAAACCCTAAGGGAAAAATCCTATAAGTAAAAAGGATATAATCTAAAGTTGGTATCAGACATTTCATTGTTTTCCTAAAATTATCGTGAAAAACTTCTGTAAATAAATATACTATTCCACTGCTTCCATAAAGCTCTTTGCACATATCCATACAAACATCAAATCTTTTCAGTCTTCTCTTTTATGATCTGAGTTTCTAACTACACATACTCTGACTCTCTTCAAAAAGTCTAGTCTACAACAAAAACCAATTTGTGATGTATTTTGTATAATAAGCTCAACTCCATTTTCTCTTTGATGAGTGAAGAACCCAAACAGTTTAGTAAGACTTTCTTTACGTTAATCAACATAGAACTGAACGAAGATTCCAAGTCCATCTAACAACTAATAAGGCAGTTAAATCTATTCCCATGGCTATGCTTCAGGGCAACTGTGGTTTGGGTCTAATAAACTGCCAACATTCTCAAAGAACATTATATAGAAATGATCACAATATAGGATATAAAGATTCAAACCAAAGCAATAGTTCTTGAATTTCAAAAAAGAAAATAACCAATTTACAAGAAAATAAGATAATTGGATATTTAACATATCCATTCCATAATCATTTACTGAGCATATTATGTAGCACGAAGGCACTAGGGATATATGTAAAATGATACAAGTCCTGGAGGAACTGATAATTTAGAGACGGAGTTATTAAAAGAAAATCTACCATGATGACAATGAGACAAGTGTCAAAACAGAGCTATAAATGAGTTATTATGGGAAAGGGAAAACCGCCCATTTAAGGGAAAGGCTACCAGGAGGGGGTAACAAGGTAAACGTACCACCAGGAGTTATTAAGTAAATAATGGAGAAATGGCAAACATTTAAACATGCTCAAAACTCTCCTACCTTAACAAAACAAACCAAAATAACCCCTCTGAATATATCCACATATAGCTTGTGTTCTCTCCCCACATCTGTTCTTGACAGTTCTCTCTACTGTTTCCTCATTGCTCTCTCATTTCTCATCCCACTATAATCCGATTCTGATTCTCTAACTACACAAAAGCAACTTCCTTATTATTATTCCTTATACATATAGAACCAGGAGTCCTCAGGAGAATTTATAGCTAACTCATTTTTAGGGGTGATCCTTTTGAAAACCTGGTTACTAGCTATGGAACTTCTCAGAAAAAAACTGCACATATACATACAAAAATTTCCTATATCATTTTAGGAGATTCATGGATTCCTACTAATGAACTCCTAAATCACAAAAAGCCTTGGTCTGAAAAAGCTATTAAAGACTACTGGGGTCATATCATCGGAACACAAGCCAACATGAACCAAACACAAGTGTTTAAACAGTTAGTATTCTACATCGGGAATAAAAGACCTCAATCTTGTTAAAAATCGATGCATTCATAATACTAAAAAACAAAAAAGCAATCATTTCTGGAGGATGCTAAAAATATACACTCAATACGGAGGCCTCGCTGGCTCAGTTGGTAAAGCATGTGACTCTTGATCTCAGGTTTGAGTTCCATGTCGGGTGTAGAGATTAATTTAAAATAAAATCTTTAAAAAAAAACCACAAAAAACAGGGCACCTAGGTGTCTCAGAGGGTTAAAGCCTCTGCCTTCAGCTCAGGTCATCATCTCAGGGTCCTGGGATCGAGCCCCACATTGGGCTCTCTGTTCAGCGAGGAGCCTGCTTCCCTCTCTCTGCCTGCCTGCCTTTCTGCCTACTTGTGATCTCTCTCTGTGTCAAATAAATAAATAAAATCTTAAAACAAAACACAAAAAAACAAACAATCTAGGCAATCATCTGTAGCCTCTAATGTCACAAAAAGACACCTGGAATTTGTCTTGTGATGAAAAGTATGTTACACCATCCATGAAATGTTTATGAAACAATCTAGGTGTTTAGATCTATCTGCCACTTTGCAGGAAACACATGGGAACAGAACATATTATTAAAGGATGCCATGGGGATGCAAGTAGTACAGACAAAAGTACAGACAAAAGATCCAGATTCTTTTTTTTTTTAATAGAAAGTATGACTTTATTTACATCATTTTTTTAAATATTATTTATTTATTTATTTGAGAGACAGAGAAAGCGAGAGAGAACATGAGAGGAGAGAAAGTTAGAGGAAGAAGCAGACTCCCAGTGGAGCTGGGAGCCCAATGTGGGACTCGATCCTGGAACTCAAGAATCATGACCTGAGCCGAAGGCAGTTGCTCAACCAACTGAGCCACCCAGGCGCCCAAAAGATCCAGATTCTTCAACAAATAAAATGTAAGAGGAGAGGATAAACCCATAGATTTAAAAGAGAAATAACCACCAAATCCAACGTGTAGATCTTGTCTGGATCCCAAATCAAACAAACCAACCGTAAGAAACCATTTATAACAACTACAGAAATCTGAACACTGACTTGGTATCTAATGATATTAAAGCAAAACTGTCCATTTAAAAATGGGTCCATAGTACTGTGGTTATGTTTACTGAACAAATCTTTATCTTCTAGGGATACATATTAAAGACTATATAGATGAAATGATATGATGTCTGGGAGATGCTTTGAAATAACCCAGGGTAGGAAGAAGAATGGAATAGGAGAGAGTATAATTAAAACAAGATTGGCCATGAGTTGATAATTGGTAGGTACAGGGAGTTTCATTAAACTCTGCTCTTTATTGTTATATATGGCCGAAATATTCTAAAATAAACAGTTTATTCTTATAAAGCATTGGTTTGTAACAAAGCAAGACTGAAATATTTCCTTTCTTAAGGTGAATGGGAAATAACAAGCAATCTTCTATCCCTGGATGCTGGGAGCAGAAGATAGTCTATAATCACTAGTACCAGATGTTCCACTGAATCCTGGAATCTCTATCCTATAAGGCATGATTGAACAGAATCATGATGCTCAAAGATTGACGTGGGAAAGAATGACATGATCCAAATCTGAGTAACTGACCCTTCCTAAAAAAGATGATGATTTTATGTTTTAAATCCCAGAGGTTCAAAAAGAAGGAAGAACTTTAGCCAAAGATATGTGTAAGTTTTATGTGGAACTTCCAGGAGGACTTCTTAAAAGAGAGAGTGAAGTTCCTTTCTCAACTCTCCATCCTGCTGTCTTATTAAACAAGACTATGAAGGCCGCAACTTTGCAACTTCCTTGAAACATGAAGATAAGAGCCACATCATAGGACTACAGTGCTATGAAGTAGAAGGACCTGACCTGCCTACCTTCAGACTTCCTTCTACATGAAAAAATAAAAATATGTATCTGTCTTACTTAAGCTACTGTGTGATTTGCGCTTTCTCTTCTATTATACACAGCCAAATCTGATCCTAAGTTATAAAAGAACTAAACATGAATACCTGAAAATAGTGACATATTGTGAGTTACTTTTAAGCTTATTTTTGGACCAGTGATATGACAGGTATAATAATGTCTAAAATACATGAAAAGAGATAAAAGGAAAATAACATGTGTCTTTAATATATTAACTCAAGCTTCTGATGAGACAATTGGTGTAAAAAAAGGACTTTTAACCTGAATACAGTGTAAACACTAAAAAGCTTAAGGTAAGCTTCTGCATCACCTGTTTTCAGATAAATCCATGGGACCATTTAATGTTCTACTACATACAAACAATATTTCCTTCACTTTCCCTCCCTCTTCTAATAACAACCAGTAACTAAATATATACACAAATACATATTACAATAAAAACACAAATACAATAAAGATCACTGCCTGTTAATCCTAATGTCAATAGGGAATACAAAAGAAAAATTATATTAACAATATACTACTTCTCCTATTCCACAACTTCCCACCTTCTTAAAAAAAAAATTCAAGTAACTTATTATAATTAAGCTCCAAACTCCCTAGCAATTAAATAAAGATCTCAATGTGTGGCAAACTAATAAAAATTTAATAAAGAATGGCCAATTTTTTCTGGCCCCAAATTCTAAGAGGAATTCATGATTACAATGACAGTGAGCAACACTATCATACAATATCTTTGAAGCCGTTTTATAAAAATAATACAGATAATCCAATGTTGAATTATTATGAAGTTTTAAGAAATATAAATCACGGATTTTTTCAAAGCAATTCTAACTGAAGTTAATGACTCCTAAATACTTAGTTCTGTGGCTCCCCAAAGGTAAGGTCCATGTTTTATTCATCTTTGCATTCACCAGCATCTAGCAAAGAAGCATAGCAACTTGGCACAGAGCAGGCACTCATTAACTCATTAAATATTTCTTGAGGGATGACTGGGTGGCTTAGTCAGTTGAGCTTCTCCCTTTGGCTCAGGTTATGATCCCAGGGTCCTGGAATCCAGCCCTGCGTAGGGCTCCATCCTTAGTGGAGAGCCTGCTTTTCCCTCTCTCTCTGCCTGCTGCTCCCCCTGTTTGTGCTCTCGCTTTCTAATAAATAAATAATCTAAAAAATGTTTTTAAATTTAAAAATATATTTATTGAACTGAATCAGGCAATGACTTTACAACTAAGTACTATATAAACATTTGTTGATTAAATTTATGCCCCAAACAATACTTCTTTAATAATATTACTTTAAAGTACAGTTACAAACAGTATTATAAATATTTATATGGATGTTTCCCTGAATCTATTCTATTCATTTAGTCATTATTAAATTAAGTAGATCAATTTTCTTGACTCATACTTTAGTAAACAATTTTAGGATACGTTTCTAATGAATTTAACTTATTATGTTCAATTAATTCAATGTAGTACATCTTCTTTTGGCATTAACTTCACCTTCTATTGAGGTCAGTGCCAACAGCTCTCATCTCATTCTAAGGGAGATGCACCAGTTACAGCTCTCAGACACTAAAACAGTAGGTCCTTTACAATCAACTAAACTACTTTTCTCTTCAGATAAATGTTAATTATAGAAATAAGTCTATTTCTATATATAAGGTTTCTTTCATTTTAGCTTTTCAGATTTATGTTGTAATTATGCATATATGTAAAATGTATATTTAATAAGGGTGGCTCAATATTAGCAAAGCAACCATTATGATATACCATATTAATAAAAGAAAGTAAAGAACCATATCATCATTTTAATAGGTACAGAAAAAGCATCTGTCAAAGTACAACATCTATTCATGATAGAAACCCTCAACAAAGTAAGTTTAGAGGAAACATACCTCAACATAATAAAGGCCATCTATGAAAAACCTACAGCTAACATCATCCTTTTTCCCCTAATGGGGAAAAACAGAGAGCCTTTCACCTAAGGTTAAGATAAGGATATCCACTCTCACCACTTTTATTCAACATAGTACTGGAAATCCTAGCCATAGCAAGCAGACAACCAAAAAAAGTAAAAGGCATCCAATTCAGTAAGGAAGAAATAAAATTTTCACTATTTGCAGATGACATGAAACTATATATAGAAAACCTGAAAGACTCCACCAAAAAACTGCTAGAACTGATAAATGAATTCAGTAAACTCCCAGGTACAAAATCAACATTCAGAAACCTGTGGCATTTCTTTTTTTGTTTTTCATTTTCTTTTCTTTTTTGTGGCATCTCTATACACCAATAATGGAGCAGCAGAAAAAGAAATTAAGAAAACAGTCCCATTTATAACTGCACCCCAAATAATAAGATACCTAGAAATAAATCTAACCAAAGAAGGAAAGACCTGTACTCTGAAAACTAAAATATCGATCAAAGAAAGTGAAGATGACACAAAGAAATGGAAAGACATCCCATGCTTATGGACTGAAAGAATAAATATTGTTAAAATATCCATACTACCCAAGGCAATCTACATATTTAATGCAATCCCTATCAAAATACCAACAGCATTTTTCATAGAGCTAGAATAAACAATTCTAAAATTTGTATGGAACCACAAAAGACCCCAAATAGCTGAAGCAACCTTGAAAGTGAAAAGCAAAACTGGAGGCATCTCAATTCCGGACCTCAAGTTATATTACCAAAGTGTTGTGATCAGAACAGTATGGTACTGGCACAAAAATAGACAACAGATGAATAGAACAGAAAAGAAAACCCAGAACTACATGGTCAATTAAACTTTGACAAAGCAGGAAGGAATATCCAATGGGAAAAAGTCTCTTCAACAAATGGTGTTGGGAAAACTGGACAGCAGCATGCAAAAGAATGAAACTGAACCATTTTCTTACACCATACACAAAAATAAATTCAAAATGGATTAAGAATTTAAATGTGAGATCTGAAAGCACAAAAATCCTAGAAAAGAACACAGGCAGTAACTTCTTTGACATCGGCCATAGTAACTTCTTTCTACATATGTCTCCTGAGGCAAGGTAAAGAAAAGCAAAAATAAACTATTGGGACTACCTCAAAATAAAAAGCTCTTGCACAGCGAAGGAAACAACCAACAAAACTAAAAGACAACTGACAGAATGGGAGAAGATATTTGCAAATGACATATCTGATAAAGGGTCAGTATCCAAAACCTATAAAGAACTTATACAGCTCAATACCCAAAAACAAATAATCCAGTTAAAAATGAGAAGACATGAATAGACACTTTTCCAAAGAAGACATCCAGATGGTCAATAGAAACATGAAAAGATGCTCAATATCACTCATTATCAGGGAAACACAAATCAAAACTACAATGAGGTATCACCTCACACCTGTCAGAATGGCTAATATCAAAAACACAAAAAACAAATGTTGGCAAGAATGTGAAGGAAAAAGGAAACCTCTTGCACTGTTGGTGGGAATGCAAACTGGTGCAGCCACTCTGGAAAACAGTATGGAGGCGCCTCAAAAACTTAAAAATAGAACTATCCTATGATCCAGCAACATTTTTATATTCTGAAGAATATAAATTCTGTAATTTTAGAATTACAATAGAATTGTGTAATTCTAATTCAAAGGGATACCTGCATCCCTAAATTTACAGCATTATTTATAGTAGCCAAGATAGGGAATAAACCCAAGTGTCCATCGATTGATGAATGGATAAAGAAGATGGTGTGTGTGTGTGTGTGTGAATACATACACATATATATTGGAATATTTACTCAGCCATAAAAAGAATGAAATCTTGCCATTTGCAATGACATGGATGGAGTTAGAGAGTATTAGGCTCAGTGAAATAAGTCAGAGAAAGACAAATACCATATGATTTCACTCATATGTAGAATTTAAGAAACAAAACAAATAAGCAAAGAGGAAAAAAAGAAAGAGAGAGGAAAACCAAGAAACAGACTCCTGACTATACAGAACACTGAGAGTTACTAGAGGGGAGGTGGTCGGGGGGATAGGTCAAATACATGATGTGGATTAAGGAGTGCACTTGCCTTAATGAACACCAGGTGATTAAAATAAAAACTTTTAAAAAACCCCAAAATTCACAGTTCAAGTATAAAATATTATGCGTATTTATTAATGACATGTAACTCCTCAGAGTATCATAATTTGCATAAAATACCAATTTGCTTATGTTTAGAATAAATGATCACTTCACACCCTTAGATAAAAGATTTTATCAAAAGATCAAGTTGAAGTACGCACAAAAAATATCTTCCCCAGTAACAAGGCTTTTATACACCTATAGAGGTTCTTTCATGTAACTCATAATAACACAAAAACAAAGCTTTCACCAAAAGGGAATGGTTAATTACTTAGTAGAATATTTTAAATGTCTTTAAATGAAAACTACAAAGACTATGGAACAATAATTAAAACATTGTTAATATAATATTAATGCTATTGTTATCATAGTATTAATGCTGTTAATATTAAGATAGTACATTAACACTAATTAAAAATGATGGGATATCACATTTTGAATAACCCTATGATTATTACTATATAAAATATTTATGCATATAGATAGGGTAAAGGCATTAAAGCTGACAGTTTGCTCTTTTTTTCACGTTTGAATTATCACTTTAAATTTTTTTAAAACAAAAGTCCGATTTTCCCTTATCTTTACTTTATTATTGAATAAAAACCTGAAAAGAACAAGCCCATAAAGAAAAAAAAAACCTTTATTTCACTGCCAGCTTCTTTTAGATATATATGATTTACTACTAAAAAAATATAATAAACTCATTCACCTCAAAACATTTCCAACAGAATGAATATTTGTCCTCCCAATTTTCAGAGTATTATGTATACTATATAGTCTAAGAAGCAGAATTATAAAGATATACCTTTTCGTAAGGGTTGTGGCATCATTAAGATCTGGATGAGCAAAAGGGATGTAACATCATGATAAAGAACTGGAACCTCAGGTTGTTGTTCTTCATTTCCCTGCCTAAAGGAAAAATACATAATCACTTTAGACAATATTGTATATCTTTTCTAATTCATTTTATATTTCCCATATATGTATATGGAACAGAAATCAAACTTTCATAAACAACTGAGAAATCTCAAAAGAAAAAGTTAGGGGAAATATTTTTTACTTAAAAATATAACCTTTTATATCCATATATTCCCTTGATTCTGCCTAATATGAAAAAATTACATAGAAAATTTATTAGATCTCACCTAAGTAAACAATTGGGATACATTAACTTGATGAGAGTTTTTTTGATCTCTTAAATTACAGAAATCAAATGAAGGAATGATTAACTGGAACTTCAGAGGATTAGTTTCACTATAAATGGAATGGATATAGGATATGTACCATTACAAACTGCACTACAGAGTAAATGTTCACATTTTTAAAAAAGAAGAGGTACAATTCACAAACAAGTTGTATGGAAAAAGCATGATTTACATTTTTTGTAAACAAGTTGTTTCAATTTTATGACTATCATAAAAATTCAAAAAATCTTTAAAATTTTCAAAGTTTCAAAAAAAAGATAATGATAGCCAAAGCAGAACTTAAAACACACTATAAAAGAAAAAGTATTAAATCTTAGGACTGTGGAGTACCATGAGAAACACGGAATATATTCTAAAGCAGATCTCATTCTAGATCTGTAAGAATTTTTAAAACCCTATAGAAGGATACATTTTTTAATCATAGGTTTAATTTCTAATGTCAGAAAACAAAAGCAAAACTTAAGCATCTAGAACTGACTGAATTTTTAAACTATATTTCAGACTACAACAAAAATTGTTCAACTCTTTTATTAGGCTCCATCAATTAGCAAATACTGATCACTTCCTACATATCAGGCACTGGACACACTGGTGAGTAAACCAGTACCTGCTGTTCTAAAGTTTTTAACTGTCAGGGGAAGACAGATCTTTAAATGTCTCCATTCTCTACCAATATCCCTTAAATGAACTTGTCTCCCTCTCCAAAGCTAACTTCCCATTAATGCTATGAAACCTATTATTTGTCTCTCCAGTCTCTCCTTTTTATAAGCTCAAAGTTTTTTTTAATGGGGGAGGGGCTACCATTCACTCATCTATTATTTAAGTCCCCCCCAAAATGGTTTTCCACATGTTCAACAATGACCTCCTAATTACAAAATCTAGTGGACATTTTTCAATCCTTATCTTATTGATCTTTAACTCAGCATATAGTTGAACATTTTTGTCTGGAAAATTCTCTTGGGTTTTGTGAAACACTCTCTCAGGTTCCCTTCTAACTTTCTGATTATTCTACTTTAGTTTTCTTGACAAGTTCTTCCTCTGACTAACCTAAAAATGGTGCTGTTTCCTAAGGCTCCAATTTCCACTCTTCTTTTAATATAAAGGACTCATGTTGAAAGACTTCCTAACCCATGCCTTTAATCACCAGCTATACACTGATGACTTCCGAGTCTGTATCTTTAGCTATGACTCTCTTACACTGAATATTCACTATCTGAATATTCACTATCTCCACTTGTATATCTAACAGGCAGCTCAACCTGAGCATGCCTGAAACTGAACTCATGCTCTATTCTACACACACAAAATCCCCCAGCCATAACCAATCTACTCTCCCTTCTATGTTCTTAGTCTTGATGTGGCTTATTTATTATAACCTCTAGCATTTAGCATAATGTCTGAATGCAATATAATATATACACAATAAAAATATAATGAATAAATAAGGCAGGATCTTGGGGATATCCTGAACCTACCTTCTCATATTCACCCTATATTTGTCAGTAAGTCCTAACAACTATCTTTATTTTCTTTGCCATTTCTATAGCCACTGTCTTCTCACTATTCAATCTCCCTAATTTTATGTTCTCCCAATTCATCCTCTACACTGTTAAGTGCCCTGGAAAAAAAAGAAAAAGAAAACCTTTCACAGAAACTATATCTTGTTTGCCATCATTTCCCTGATGATGCCTGATTAAAACGACTTATAAAAACTAGCTGTATAAATTTAAAAATGAAAAATGAACAGATGGCTGGATGGAAAAACAGGTGGAAAAAGAGACAAAAACTAGTTAGCTAAGACTACAGAGCATTGAGAGAGAGAAAATGCACTGAGGGAAGAAACGTAATAGAAAATTACAAACTTAACTAGATTAGGGCCTATAAATCCTACATGTATTTGTATTTCTCTGGTTTTACCACAGTTCCTTTAGTGAAATGAACAAAATGACTCAAAAGGAAATATGCAAAAAGGATAAAACCTGTTCCCAAAGAGTAAGAGGAAAGGAACACTGAAAAATCCTTGCTGACCTACAGATGAAAAAGAAAGTGGTAAGAAACATGTCCGTTAAAAATTACTTAGAATAAAAATGACTTTGGATTATCAAGCTACTGTATTAAATCTAACAGCTGACAAAAGACTCATACCTAGAATTCAAAGGAACTTTATGGATCCATTTAAACCAACTCAATCCCACCTCTATGCAAGAATAAATTTTACTGGACAAAAATAAGAGAGGTTTAAGAACTTCTTGTGTCATGACCTAAAAGACTAACAAATTATAGAGTTTTTAGGTATAGAAAATAAAAGTATCCCCAAATGAGTAAATTAAATATAGTTTCTTAAAATAGGGATATTATAAGCAACTGAAAAGTTTAAAGGGCTAACACAAGTCTAGATTCTCATTTAATTATGTTATGTGTCAATAGTTTTTTTGTAATAGAAGAAATCTTTTCCAAATTTAGAGGTTAAATACTTTTTGCTATTATGACTTGTTTGCTTATTATTTTTTTTTGCTTATTATTTTTGTACTGACCTTCAAATATTATTTAAAATCAGTCTAAATCTCCATAAGCATGGAAAACTATACTTCAGATATTATAATTATTCATATATACTTGTTAAAAATTTAGCGATCTTTATACTAAATACAATTGAGAATGTATAATCAAGAAAAGTTTCAAAACCAAAAGTTTCAAAAAGTTTCTGTTCTATTCATCCACCGGATCATACTCTTTCCAGAAGAAGAGGAAAGAGAGAAGGGGACAGAAGTTATATTGGAGTAAATTACAGCAGAGAAAGAACTTTACTATTCTGGGGAAGGAAACAGGCATCAAAATCCAGGAGGTACAGAGAACCCCTTCAAAATCAAAAAAATAGGTCAACACCCCAACATATAATAGCGAAACTTACAAATATCAGAGACAAAGAGAAAATTATAAAAGCAGTGCAGGACAAGAGGTTTGTAACCTGCAAGAGTAGAAACATTAGATTGGCAGCAGACCTATCCACAGACCTGGCAGGCCAGAAAGGACTGGCATGATATATTCAGGGTGTTAAACAAGAAAAATATGCAGCCAAGAATACTTTATCCACCTAGGGGGTCATTCAAAATAGAAGGAGTGATAAAAAGCTTCCAGGACAAACAGAAACTAAAAGAATTTGTGACCACCAAACCAGCCCTACAAGAACTATTGAAAGGCAGTCCTCTAAGCAAAGAAAGATCCCAAAAGTAACACAGACTAGAAAGGAACAGCAACAACATACAGTAACAGTCCCCCCATGGGCAATACAATGGCACTAAATTCATATCTTTCAATAGTTACCCTGAATTTAAATGGGCTAAATGCATCAATCAAAAGATCAGGGCATCAGACTGGATTAAAAAAGCAAGACCATCACTACGCTGTCTCCAAGAAACTCATTTTAGACCCAAAGACACCTCCAGATTTAAAGCAAGGGGGTGAAAAAACATTCAACATACTAATGGACATCAAAAGAAAGCTGAGGTGGCAATCTTTAGATTTTTTTTTATGGAAGTAATGAATGTTTATTATAATAATCTTAATATTTATAAGAAAGACAAAATAATATAGCCTACACAAAATAGCAGTTAAACAGAGGTGGCAAAATATCTTATAAATGTGAGGAAAATTAATAGAACCATGACCAGAGTGAAACGTTTAATTCATATTAAGAATTTAAAAGACCAAAGAGACAACATAGTGTGGATATATAGAATTTTAATTGCTGAACCAATTCACTCAATTATTCGATGTAACTACTTGGTAGTCAGCAAATAAATAGAGATGCATTCTTTTGTTCATATGAAAGATTCAAAATCATGTACTTGGTCAAATTGGGAAGTTTAATATATTCTTTTTTTTTTCTCCCCAAATATGTTTATTTTAATTTTTCAGTGTTACATGATTGATTGTTCATGCACCACACCCAGTGCTCCATGCAATACGTGCCCTTCTCAATACCCACCACCAGGCTCGCCCACCCTCCTCCCACCCCTCCAAAAGCCTCAGTTTGTTGCTCAGAGTCTCTCCTGGTTCGTCACCCCCTCCAATTTCCCCCCATTCACCCTTCCTTCCTTCTCACGATGCCCTCCATGATTTTCTTTATACTTCACACGTAAGTGAGACCATAAGATAATTGCCTCTCTCCGCTTGACTTATTTCACTCTGCATAATTTCTTCTAGTCCTGTCCATGTTGATACAAAAGTTGGATATTCATCCTCTCTGATGGAGGCATAATATTCCACTATATTAGATTTTAAACCAAAGACTATAATAATAATTAAAGGGTCTATCCAAAAAAGATCTAACAGTTTTAAATATTTATGCCCCTAACAAGGGAGCAGCCAATTACATAAGCCAATTAATAACAAAATCAAAGAAACACATTGATAATAATACAATAATAGTAGGGAACTTTAGCAATCCCCCTCACTGCAATGGACAGATCATCTAAGTAGAAGGTTTATAAGGAAATAAGGACTCTGAATGACACACTGAACCAGATGGGTTTCACAGATGTATTCAGAAAATTCCATCCCAAAGCAACAGAATACACACTCTTCTCAAGCGCACATGAAAATTCACCAGAATAGATCACATCCTGGGTCACAAATCAGGTCTCAACTGGTACCAAAAGATTAGGATCATTCCTTGCATATTTTCAGGCCACAAGGCTTTGAAACTCAAACGCAATCACAAGAGGAAGTTGGAAAGAACTCAAATACATGGAGGCTAAAGAGAATCCTACTAAAGAATGAATGGGTCAACCATTCATTGAATTTGAAAAATTCAAGGAAACAAATGAAAATGAAAACACAACTATTCAAAACTTCTGGGATGCAGCAAAGGCGGTCCTAAGAGGGAAATACATAGCAATACAAGCCTTTCTCAAGAAACAAGAAAGGGTTCAAATACACAACCTAACCATACACCTAAAGGAGCTGGAGAAAGAACTGTAAATAATGCCTAAATACAGCGGGAGAAGAGAAATACTAAAGATTAGAGCAGAAATCAATGAAATAGAAACCAAAAGAACAGTAGAACAGATCAACAAACTAGGAGCTGGTTCTTTGAAAGAATTAAAAAGACTGATAAACCCCTGGCCAGACTTATCAAAAAGAAAAGAACCCACATCAATAAAATCATGAATGAAAGAGGAGAGATCACAACCAAAATTGAAGAAATACAATTATAAGAACATACTATGTTCTTATATGCCAACATAGTATGTTCTTATATGCAACAAATTAGGAAATCTGGAAGAAATGGATGCATTCCTAGAGACATATAACTATCTAAACTGAACCAGAAAGAAATAGAAAACCTGAACAGACCTATAACAAGCAAGGAAATTGAAGCAGTAATCAAAAATCCCCCAAAAAACAAGAGCCCAGAGCCAGATGGCTTTCCGGGGGAATTCTATGAAACATTTAAAGAAGAATTAATACCTATTCTTCTGAAGCTGTTTCAAAAAATGGAAATGGAAGGAAAACTTCTGAAGTCTTTTTTATGAGGCCAACATTACCTTGATCCCAAAACCAGACAAAGACCCCATCAAAAAGAAGAATTACAGACCAATATCCCTAATGAACATGGATGCAAAAATTCTCACCAAAATAATAGCCAACAGAATCCTACAGTACATTAAAAGGATTATTCAGCACGACCAAGTGGGATTTACTCCTGGGCTGCAAGGGTGGTTCAACATCCACAAATCAATCAATGTGATACACTCCATAAATAAAAGAAAGGACAAGAACCGTATGATCCTCTCAATAGTTGCAGAAAAAGCACTTAACAAAGTACAGCATCCTTCCTTGATTAAAACTTTTCACAGTGTAGGGATAGAGGGTATATACCTCAATATCATAAAAGCCATCTATGACAAACCCACAGCAAATATCATTCTCAAAGGAGACAAACTGAGAGCTTTTTCCCTAAAGTCAGGAACACGGCAGGGATGTACACTCGCACCACTGCTATTCAACATAGTACTAGAAGTCCTAGCATCAACAATCAGACAACAACAACAACAACAACAACAACAACAACAAAAATAAAAGGCATCTGAATCAGCAAAGAAGTCAAACTCTCACTCTTTGCAGATGACATGATACTCCACATGGAAAACCCAAAAGACTGCACCCCAAAATTGCTAGAACTCATATAGAAATTCAGTAAAGTGGCATGATATAAAATCAATGCACAGGAATCAGTTGCATTTCTATACACCAACAATGAGATAGAAGACAGAGAAATTAAGGAGTCGATCCCATTTACAACTGCACCCAAAACTATAAGATACCTAGGAATAAACGTAACCAAAGAGGCAAAGGATCTGTACACAGAAACCATAGAATATTCATGAAGAAATGGAGGAAGACACAATGAAAAAACGTTCCATGCTCGTGGATTAGAAGAACAAATACTGTCAAAATGTCTATGTTACCTAGAGCAATTTACACATTCAATCCAATCCCTATCAAAATACCATCAACTTTTTTCACAAAACTGGAACAAATAATCCTAAAATTTGTATGAAACCAGAAAAGACCTTGAATTGCCAAAGGAATGTTGAAAAAGAAAACCAAAGCTGGTGGCATCATAATTCCGGACTTCATGCTGTATTACAAAGCTGTACTCATCAAGACAGTATGTTGCTGGCACAAAAATAGACACATAGATCAATGGAACAGAGAACCCAGAAATGGATCCTCAACTCTACTTTCAACTAGTCTTTGACAAAGCAGGAAAGAATATCCAGTGGAGAAAAGGCAGTCTCTTCAATAAATGGGTTGAGAAAACTGGACAGCCACAGGTAGAAGAATAAAACTGGACCATTTCCTTACACCATACACAAAAATAGACTCAAAATGGATGAACAACCTAAATGTGAGACAGGAATTCATCAAAATCCTTGAGGAGAACATAGGCAACAACCTCTTTGACCTTGGCTGCAGCAACTTCTTGCTGGATGGGTATCCAAAGGCAAGGGAAACAAAGGCAAAAATGAACTATTGGGAATTCATCAAGATAAAAAAAATAAAAAGCAAACAGTCAACAAAATCAAAAGACAACCAACACAATGGGAGAAGATACTGGGAAATGACATATCAGATAAAGCGCTAGTATCCAGAATCTCTAAAGAACTTATCAAACTCAATACCCAAAAAACAAATAATCCAATCAAGAAATGGGTAGAAGATATGACATTTCCACAAAAAAGACATCCAAATGGCCAAGAGACACATGAAAAAATGCTCAACATCACTCAACATCACGGAAATGCAAATCAAAGCCACAGTGAGATACCACCTCACACCAGTCAGAATGGCTAAAATTAACAAGTCAAGAAACAACAAATGTTGTTGAGGATATGGAGAAAGGGGAACACTCTTATACTATTGGTGGGAATTCAAGCTGGTGCAGCCACTCTGGAAAACAGTATGGAGGTTCCTCATGAAGTTGCAAATAGAACTACCCTATGACCAAGCAATTGTAGTACTGGGGATTTATCCCAAAGATACAAATGTAGGGATCCGATATAAATATTGCACCCCAATATTTATAGCAGCAATGTCCACAATAGCCTAACTATGGAAAGAGACCACAAGTCCACCGATAGATGAATGGATAAAGACGTGGTGTATATGTATACAAAAGAATATTGCATAACTACCAAAAAAAACAAAACAAAACAATGAAACCTTGCCATTTGCCATGAGAGTTGGAACTAGACAGCATCATGATAAGCGAAATAAGTCAATAAGTCAATCAGAGGAAGACAATTATATAATCTCACTCATATGTGGAATTTAAGACATAAGACAGAGGATCATAGGGGAAGAGAGGAAAAAATGAAACAAAATGAAACAAGAGAGGGAGACAAAGCATAAGAGACTCTTAATCTTAGGAAACAAACTAAGGGTTGCTGGAAGGGAGGGGCATGGGAGGATGGGATAACTGTGTGATGGACATTGGAGACGATATGTGTTGTAATGAGCACTGGGTATTATAAGACGGATGAATCACAGACCTGTACCCCTGAAACAAATAATATGTTCTATGTTAATTTAAAAAATAAATTATAAATAAATAAAGATTGTAGATTCTTTCGTTTTTTCCCCTCACCATTTTTGCACATTCTAAACATTGTACAATAAATATAATTTTTATAATCAGAAAAAAAATTTACAAAAATAATAATATAACCTGGCGCTTGTTGGCTACAAAGACAAAAACAATATTTGGAATGAATCAATGAATGGATATACACCATTGTAGGAAAGAGAAACAAAAATTTTGACTATGGGGTTTAATACTATCATTGTGGTAACTATTCTTTTAATGTTTAATATTTTAAAATACAAAAAAAATTTAAAATACATAATTGTTTCTATTTCTTAAAGTTTTTAAATAATCTTCAAAATCCAGATTATAAAAACCATATATTTCTATTAGCTCTATGGATGATAAGAGGAAATGGATGTGTTAGATTTAATAGGCTTGAGTTTCCTTTTTTTTTTAAACCAAAGTGATTATCAATACAATGAGATTAAAATAAATAACTTTCAAGAACATTAAAGAAAAATGTATATATGAGAAACCCCTAACATTAGACACAGAATTTTATGTTCGGAAAGTATTAAAGGTAAGAAAATAGAAAAAGATACTTCAATCTTTTAAAATCTAATATATAGGCAGGAAACATATATATTATAATCAGCTATAATATTACAAGTTAGTGAATTAATGAACCATAAAATGAGAATACATGGGGGAAAAAATCAACCAGATTTTCCAGAAATTATTTGGACCTCTTATTACTAAGAAAGGAAACAGAATAATAGTTAATTAAAACTTAGGCTCTTGAGGGGCACCTGAGTGGCTCAGTCATTAAGCGTTCTGCCTTCGGCTCGGTCCTGGGATCGAGCCCCGCATCAGGCTTCCTGCTCAAAGGGAAGCCCGCTTCTCCCTCTCCCTCTCTCCCGGCTTGTGTTCCCTCTCTCACTGTCTTTCTCTCTGTCAAATAAATAAATAAAATCTTTAAAAAAAACAAAAACAAAAAAGACAGGCTCCTGAATCAGAAAGATATGAATTCAAATGCCACCCCTATTTCTTAAGAGCTGTGTGCCCCTAAAAACCAGGTTAATTAATTTTTCTTTTTTTCTTTTTTTTAAGTAGGCTCCATACCCAGCGTGGAGCCCAACATGGAGCCTGAACTCACAACCCTGAGATCAAGACCTGAGCTGAGCTGAAATCAAGAGTTGGATGCTTAACTGACTGAGCCACCCAAGCACCCCAATTATTTCTTAAGCCTCAGGTTCTTCATATGTAAAACTTGGGATAACAATGGTACCTCATGTATACAGTTATAGAGATGATTAAATGAGATTTTATATTCAAAGCACAAAATTACCTAGCATGAAATAATCACTAGTTAAGTGTTCATAGCATTTACTATTAGCGGGTATTAAATCTTAGGGGTTGATAAGAACCCATCTGACAAAGTATTATTGAAAGCACAATACCTATGTCTAGTCTTTAAAACCTCTACTTCATCAATACTACACTTAGGAAACCTTTTGTTTGCTAAACATCTTTAGACTCAGAGAATTAGGTCTTCTAATATTTTACTTGTACACCATCCCTGCCTTTGAGTATGCAAGCCTAGCTAGGAAAGAAAATTACTAGCTAATGTCAAGAAATGTAACTTGCCTTAACCATAACATGCAAAATACTCATAGCTTGCTAATTTTGTCTATAAACATAAAACATAGACATAACATTTTTTTGAGAAGTAGCAGTATATATTCATAGCCTCAAAGTATCTCCCCAGAAGACAACTGTAATTACTAATTACAAAGGATAAAATAATAAATTTACAGTTGAAAAGCCTGGCAGATACCACATTAATCAAGTGATCAGAGTCATTATCATCAATAACAACACAAATTAACAGCATGTACCTCCTAATATGATGCACTAAAAAGAATATATTACTTTTGTAATATTTCTGCCAAAAGTTTATCATATAAATCTACCCAGAAGGAACTAAAAATAAATTGAGGGATCCTATGAAACAATTGGCCTGTGCTCTTTAAAAAAAGTCAATGTCATGGAATACAAAAAAAAAAAAAAAAGGTCTGGAGCAATTTCAGATTAAAGGAAATTAAAGAGATAGGAGACTCTAAATGCAAGCACAATCTTCAATTCTCTTTGCATTGCATTTGTATTTCTAGGACATTTCTGAAACAACTGGCAAAATGTGAGTAGGTTCCGTATGAGATTAGGGGTCAATATTATTACTTCTCACATAAATTTCTAATTAACCCAGTACCATTTACTATAAAGGCTGGCTTCCCTCACTGCTCCCAAGTGCCATTTATGCTATAAATCCAATATCCAGACATGTGTGGGTCTGGTTTGTTTTAACAAGTTTATGCAAATGAATTTTCTTGGCCCTACTTGATTACACAAATGGTGGCATAATGCACACATTTTTTTTCTCCTGTATTTTTCTCTTAACATTGTATCTTGATGGAGATCTTTTCATATCAGTAAACAAAGTGCTTTCTCACCTTTCTTTCCTATTCTTTTTGATAGTTCGGTTGTATTTTACTATTGTACGGAAGGCAAAGCAATAGGACGTCTGTTAGCTATACGGACAAAAATAAAATTGGATCCATATCCTATATCTGATATCATGACAAATTCCACATAGAGATCTAAATGTAAAAGCTGAAGTCACAGAAATATTAGAAGAATGATAAGCCTGATAAGAGGTTAATATCCAAAATATATAAGGAATTCATAGAACTCAATAGCAAAAAAACAAGCCAACTAAAAAATGAGCAGAGGATGTGAACAGACATTATCCCAAAGAAGACATACAGATAACCAAGAAGTACTGAAAAGGTGCTCAACATAACTAATTGATCAAGGAAATGCAAATCAAAACCACAAAGAGATATCACTACAAAACTGTTAACATGGCTATTATCAAAAAGAAATACCAAGTATTGACATGCATGTAGCAAAAAGGAACCTTCGTACATTGTTGGTAGGAATGTAAACTGGTACTGCCATTGCAGTATGGAGGTTCCTCAAAAAATTAAAAATATGGGCGCCTGGGTGGCTCAGTTGGTTGAGCGACTGCCTTCAGCTCAGGTCATGATCCCGGAGTCCCGGGATCAAGTCCCATATCGGACTCCCAGCTCTGCGGGAAGTCTGCTTCTCCCTCTGACCTTCTCCTCCCTCATTCTCAGTCTCTCTCTCTCTAATAAATAAATAAAAATCTTTAAAAAAAATTTTAAAAAAAATTTAAAAAAATTAAAAATATGACTACCATATGATTCAGCAATTCCACTTCTGGGTATTTATCCAAAGGAAATAAAAACAGTAACTCAAAAAAAATATATGCATCCCCAAGTTCACTACAGCATTATTTATAGTCACCAACACAAGGAAACAATCTAAGTGTCCATGAGTGGATGAGTAGGTAAAGAAAACACACACATAGACACACACACATACACGAATATTATTCAGCCATAAAAAAGAAGGAAACCCTGCCATTTTTGACAATAAGGATGGACCTTGAGGACATTATGCTAAGTGAAATAAATCAGCCAAAGAAAGACAAAAACCATATCATTTCACGTACATGTGGAATATTTTTTTAAAAAATTAACTCATAGATAAAAAGAACAAATTGGTGGTTGTCAGAGATGGTGGATGGTGAGTGAGTGAACAAAATAGGTGAAAGTGGTCAAATAGTACCAACCTCCAGTTTAAAATAAATAAGTCACGGGGACATAATATACAGCAGGGTGACTATAGATAGTAATACTGTGCTGTGTATTTGAAAGTTGCTAAAAGGTTGCCTGGGTGGCTCAGTTAAGTGACGGATTCTTGACTTCAGCTCAGGTCATTATGTCAGGGTCCTGAGATCAAGCACCATGTCTGGCTCCACACTCAGCACAGATTCTGCCTGTCCCTCTCTCTCCAACTCTGTCCTCCCCCTGCTTGTCTGTTCTCTCTCTCTCTAAAATAAATAAATCTTTTTTAAAAAACTTCCTTATATAAAAACTTCCATTCCTGGAATGGCCTATAAGCCTATAAATTATTGTGATAACACAATAGCTATATATACCCCTTAGCACCAAGACTGTGATCTCTAAATATCATTTCCCATTAAAAGGAACTACACAGAGAAATGGCTGATGTCAGGTAGAGTGTAAAATGTACAAAATAAGCCTAGGTTAACTTATTGTGCCAAAAGTAAGGATATTATCAAAGACTACTTGGATCATGTCGAAGTACAATAGCCATCTTTTTTTTTTTTAAGATTTTATTTATTTATTTGAGAGACAGAGAAAGTGAGAGAAAGCACGAGAGGAGAGAAGGTTAGAGGAAGAAGCAGACTCCCGGGAGCCCGATGTGGGACTCGATCCCGGAACCCAAGGATCACGACCTGAGCCGAAGGCAGTTGCTAAACCAACTGAGCCACCCAGGTGCCCTACAATAGCCATTTTAAAGGGATTCTCACTAACCTAAAAGAGAGCAATATATATCTCTTCAAACTGGTGTCTTCACTTTCTTTGGGTAAATACCTAGAAGCAGAATTTCTGGATCGTATGGTAGTAGTTTTATTTTTAGTTTTCTAAGAAACCTCCATAGTGGCTGCACCAATTTACATTCCCACTAACAGTGTATGAGTGTTCCCCTTTCTCCACATTCTTGCCAGCACCAGGGAAAAGATATACATGCCCCTATGTTCACTGTAGCATTATTTATAACAGCCGAGATATGGAAGCAACCTACGTATCCATCAATGGATGAAGGATAAAGAAGATATGATGTGTATATATGTGTGTCACATATACACAGACTAGAACATTACTCAGCCATAAAAAAGAATGATATCCTGCCATTTGTGACAACATGGATGGACCCAGAGGGTATTATACTAAGTGAAATTAAGTGATGGGCAAATCCAGTATGATCTCACTCTTACATGTGGAATCTACAAAACAAAACAACCAAGCAGACAAAACAAAACAGAAACAAACTTATAAATACAGGAAACAAATTGGTGTTTACCAGAGTAGAGCAGAACTGGGGAATGGGTAGAACAGGTGAAGGGGATCAAGAGGTACAAACTTCCAGTTACAAAATAAGCCATGGGGATGTAATATACATACAGCCTAGGGACTATAGTCTGTAATATTGTAATAACTTTGTATGGTGACAGATGGTGACTAGACATCATGGAGATCATTTTGTAACATACAAAAACATTGAATTTCTATGAAGTGCACATAAAAGTAATAGGATATGGTATGTCAATTATACTTCAGTAAAAATAAAATAAAAATAAAATAAAATGGGACAATTTGCACCAAAAAAGAATGGCTGAAATGGAGTGAACACATCAGATATATAAAAATTATGAGATCATCAAATAAATAACCACAACTTATTGGTCACCACTGGAACCTGTTAGGGCATCAACTTCCTTCTTTGAAAACTTATAAACTGGGAAAAAATCAAGCATTTATCCTCCCAAACTATATTTCAGGGTAACCAAATAGATGATAATGGATAGTTTTCCTTTATTAAAAAATCATTCCTAGCTAATAAGTGAAAAAGGAGGTTTTTTGTTTTTGTTTTGTTTTTTAAAATCACTCTTTTGAATCACCTAATGAAATACTAGATTTAGGCAAGAATCATCAGGGGTGGGGGCCTGGGTGGCTCAGTCAGTTAAGCGTCTGCCTTCAGTTGAGGTCATGATCTCAGGGTCCTGGGATCGAGCCCCACATCAGGCTCCCTGCTCAGCAGAGAGTCCACTTCTCCCTCTCTCTCTCTCTCTCTGACCCTCCTCCCGGCTTGTTCCTTGTCTCTCCCTCCTTCCCTCCCTCCCTAAAGAACAACAACAACAAAGAATCATCAGGGGTTACAAAAATCACTTGGGTGTAAGGCTGATGGAGAACAATAAAGGGATCAAACTAAGGCTACTTGAACCCACTGATCAATTCTGACATAAAAAGAGGGGCAAACAGTCATTGTGTATCTCCACTCAAACTTTTAAACTGCATAAAAATTAATGGGAATTCTTTAAAACATTTTCTCACTTGGTATGAATTTTTATACAATTTTTACAGAAAGTATAACGGTAAACTTTATTTTTTATATATTTCTATGTTTAATAAGGAAAATTCACACATTCATAAAGAATTTTAATTCTATTTCAATATGTAACTATTTCTCAAAAACAGTTTTAATTGACTTTAATCTCCCAATAATACTTACTGTGAATTCACCTCTTCTACTAACTGCGTAAGCTTTCTCCAGGGATTATACTCAGAATCAATGCTATAAAGCCGCATGTGCAAGGCTAATACATGGAACAGTTGATCTAAATAAATTGAAGAAAAAGTTTAATTAGAAAGTTCACACGATTCTTCCAGAACAAAATTCAGACACAATTTCTAGTTAATTCATGTGGAAATAGTTCCCATCTTCATAATTATAATTCACCAAGTTTAAGTATCAACTACTTCACACTCTCTTTTAAGGTAAACTCTGAAATACTTATGCAAAAATTTGCTACTGGAATCTGGATTATCCTTATGCTCAGTCTCAATACTGGAATGGTTTGTTTTCCTCATCTCCTATTACAGACCTACTTTTCCTTGGCTTTATGCATCAGACTTGCAAATGGTACTTCTCACGCTTGTGGTTGTCCCTAACAAAGATTTACTATTATCAATACCCTCATCTGAGTAATCCTGACAATGACATCCACATAAATTGCTGTTAGTTGAAATTTTGCACATAGTATTTTCCCCTAAATCTCTTTCGACTGAACTGTGTCTTCATTATCTTTTGATTCAACATGAAGAAAAAAACTGAAATAACAATATTACTGAGCACAGCTATTCCAGCTATTTTCATTTTTTCTGCCTAAACCATAACAATAATCTACAAGTTTTAGCTTTCAAAAAAATTCTGCTCATAACATTTGGGGGGGGGGGAAGCCTTTTCTTTAAAATTTTAAAATCATTCTGAAGAAAATCCTAAATTTTGCTTTCATATCACATGTCCTTCTTTGGGAGTAAAAATGACAAGGAATGGATTAGATTATTCTGCCACAAATTCTCAAAAACATGTGGGACACAATAGTCATTTTTTAGAAAATCAGATAATACTTTCTGACATATGACTGAAATTAATTCTTAAACCAGACAGAGGGCACCTGGGTGGCTCAATTGGTTAAGCGACTGCCTTCAGCTCAGGTCATGACACCGGAGTCCTGGGATTAAGTCCCCAGTCAGGCTCCCTGCTCAGTGGGTAGCCTGCTTTTCCCTCTCCTCCCTCCTCCTGCCCTCTCTCACTATCTCTGTCTCTCTCTTCCCACTAAATAAATAAAACCTCTAAAAAAAAGAAAAAGAAAGAAAAGAAAAAAAGCCAAATAACACAAGCATTTTGTTGTCACTTATTCTCTAAATTAAAATAATCAAAACAAGATTTTGTTTCTCTGAGCAACCGACTTAGAAACCAACTATATTTTATATTAATTTAAGATCCATCAATATGATTCTTGTGAGGGGATGTAGTAATAGTAGGGGTAATAGTAGTAGTTTGGTTTTGGGAAGCTATCGTAAGGCATTGTGAGAGCTATAAGATGAACAAAGTAAATATTCCACTGTGTGTGGCAGGTAGAGGAAATGGGAGGCGGGAAAGGGAACTGAGTCTTAATACTTTGTACATATCTGAAAGTTTCAACCTGATCTCTCTATAACAAACAGAAGAATGTAAAACCCTTAATCTGCTTCGCCTCATGTCTATAGGTCAACATATAGTTGATAGTTATAGCATACTTAATACCCAGATTAGCTGAGTATTTATTACATGACAGGTACTATTTTGAAACCATTTTTTAAATTTTTTTTTTTTGTTTATTTATTTGACAGAGAGAGAGATCACAAGTAGGCAGAGAGGAGGCAGAGAGATGGGGGGAAGCAGGCTCCCCGCTGAGCAGAGAGCCCGATGCGGGGCTCCATCCCAGGACCCTGAGATCATGACCCGAGCCGAAGGCAGAGGCTTTAACTCACTGAGCCACCCAGGCGCCCCTATTTTGAAATCATTTAACATAAATTATCTCAATTACTTTTCATAAAAATTCTACTTTGTTATCCCCAGTTTTGAGATCAGGTAAGTTTCCCAAATTTCCAGTTTTTCCAGTAAACTGGTTCAACTAATAACACTGACAACAGGGATGTTTTCAGCAGAGAAATAAAATGATGAAAGATATACCGGTCATTTTATTTCAATTTAACTTTACATAAGAGATTGTTTTTGCCAAGTACATAATTTATAATAAAATTGTCTAAAACCTAAAAGTGTTTAAAAAAAAACACCTAAATTCCTCTAGCAGAAAAATATTAACTCAAATTGCTAGGTGGGGAGTTTTAAATTTTTTTTAATATAGGTGTTAACTGAATCAAAGAGCTGTTTTTAACTACATCGGAAACTAAGTATGTACTACAATATGTTGGCTAACTGAATTTAAATTAAAAAAAATTTTTAAAAGAGCTGTTTTTAATATTTTCTTTCAAGCTTAAAGTCAATTATCAGAAAGTTTATCAGATTTAATCAAAAGCATAGGAATTGCAATTTTACTAACTTGTTTTGCATTGAAACCATGGTAGCCTAAAAATAATGCTGCAATCCATCTATTTTCCTAACCTCTACCATAATTAAAGAAACAAATGTTGAGGGAAACTTTTTCATCTCTTCTATTCCCTCATTTCTGCAGATGAGAAAATAGACCCAGAGAAAGGAAGGACCTTGCCAGATCACCCTAGTACCTATGGAAAGGCCAAGAACTAAGAATTCAAGATTTGCAACTTCCTTGTTATTTCTACCACTCTAGTTCTCCTTAGGATTTTTACAATTAAAAGAAAAATGCAGGGCCCCTGGGTGGCGCAGTTGGTTGAGCGACTGCCTTCAGCTCAGGTCATGGTCCCGGAGTCTCGGGATCGAGTCCCACATCGGGCTCCCAGCTCCATGGGGAGTCCGCTTCTCACTCTGACCTGCTCTCTCACTCTCTCTCTTTCCTAATAAATAAATAAATAAAATCTTTAAAAAAAAAAAAAGAAAGAAAAATGCAATATTCCTTTTCTAACACAAACATACCCCTTTCCATTCCTATGAAAAACTGACACTGTAACCCTGATACATCTTCTAAAGCTATTAATATAATATAACAAGTCATAATATAACAAGAGTCTTTGGTATTGATTTTAGAGCTGAAGACTACTAACAAGGTACATCTACCTTTGAAAAACAATGCTAGAAACCGCAAATAACTTCAGTAGGAAATAGAGAATTGGCCAAATAACAATCAATACCTTTCACTATTCATTGTATCCTTCAAAATTTCGTCCGAGGGCTATCAATAATAAACTCTCATTTAGCAGCAAAAAGATCTCTTAGCTAAAACAAATATTGACAGTAGTAGACTAAGGAGAACCTATGATCATAATTAAAAGTTAAAAACTGGGGCGCCTGGGTGGCTCAGTGGGCTAAAGCCTCTGCCTTTGGCTCAGGTCAGGATCCCAGGGTCCTGGGATGGAGCCCCGCATAGGGCTCTCTGCTCAGCGGGGAGCCTGCTTCCCTCTCTCTCTCTGCCTGCCTCTCTGCCTATTTGGGATCTCTCTCTGTCAAATAAATAAAAATAAAATCTTTAAAAAAAAAAAGTTAAAAACTGAAACTAATGGGAAAACATTTTTAAGTTCTATTTAAGTAATCTCTACACCCTATGTGGGGTTCGAACTCACAACCCCAAGATCTGGAGCTGCATGCTCTTCCAACTGAGAAAGCCAGGCACTCCAATGAGAAACTATTTTAAATACCAACCATTTCTATGATATTTTAAAAATGGAAAAATAATTATATCAAGAAATTATATTATTAAAATCTTGAATAACAACAGCAAAAAAAATAGATAACTTCTTTTCTGGAACAACATGTTTACAGTTCTCAAGTTAGACCCACATTTATAAGAGTTTTGGAAATAAGAAACACCATTAAGTTTATTTAGAGGTGTGCTGTGATTTCAACATATATATAGGAGGCACCACCATCGAGTAGGAGCCAGAAAGTCCTAGGTTTGAAACCAAGTTCTGTACTGATCATGTGTCCTTGGACAAAAGACCCTAGTTTTATTATCTGTAAAATGGAAATAATACCACCTTTCTGGCCTGCTATATAACAACAATAGTTATAGTAATTGCATATATGTGTATATGCATATAGATAGCTGTGCTTACATACATGTATATACATACATGGTTTGTAAGAATAAATTCCTACTAATAAATTTAATATTTATAAACTTGAAATACTATAATTTACAATTATAAATAATAACTTGTAATTACAATTGTAAATTATTTTAATATTACAGTTAAAATGATAAATTATGGTATTACATAAAACTACCACTCCACAAAAAATATAAATATATATTTTTAAGTCTCTTCTCTTCTCTCTCTTCTCCTGAACATTTGGTACTACTCATTCCTGGTTCTCCCCTAGTTCCTTCTCAGTTACCTTTACATGTTCTTCTCCCTCTGTTAAACCCTAAATGGTAGGATTCACCATAAGAAAAGAAAAAGGAACCCTTCTTAAGAAGTTCTCCTTTCCAAGGCGCCGGGGTGGCTCAGTGGGTTAAAGCCTCTGCCTTGGGCCCAGGTCATGATCTCAGGGTCCTGGGATCAAGCCCAGCATTAGGCTCTCTGCTCAGCAGGGAGCCTGCTTCCCCCTCTCTCTCTGCCTACTTGTGATCTCTCTCTGTCAAATAAATAAAATCTTAAAAAAAAAAAAAGTTCTCCTTTCCTCTCATTCTACACATACTACTTCTCCAAATTCAACTGCCATTTCTACTTGTAAGTTTACAATTCACAAATTTCTTGAGCTCTTCAATGTTCAACAGATACCACAAAATCAATATATCCAAAAATAGACTGATTATATAGCCCAATGTTATCTGGGCTGCAATGTTCAGTTCCTCTTATAATCCCTATTTGGAGGAATGACGTCACTGCCCCTGCAAACACCAAAACAAAAATAAAAACAAATAAAAAAACTTGGGGACTCAAATCCCACATCCTTGCACTCCATAGACAACTGATTACCAATCCTATTGGTTCTACTTCTTATGATCCATCCTCTTCTGCTTCACTCCACTGCTACATCATTACTCAACAGAGTACTAATTCAGCTTCATGCCTTTTGTTTCACTCTCTCCCAATCCCTGTAAACAATAAGTCTATCATATTATCTCATAACTGGTTGGTGAACCATGGAAGGAATAGGTTTCGAAAGCCCTTCATGAGATAACCCCTATCTTTTATTTCTTAACCTCCTTTCTTCCCTTTCCTTTCCAAGTATTCCTCAGTGTGTCATGTTGTCTCATTCTGTCTCTGCAAGCTGCTCTCCCAGCCTAGAATAGTATATTCAAGGCAAACCTGAGTCATCTTTCAAGAGCTAGTTCAAGTGCTCTTCTGTAAAGCTTTCTCTAATATCATAACTGAGACAGATGTAATCATCCCTTGCTTTATACATGTTCTAAACCTTAAGTTAACTCTATCACTCTTACATACTCTGGTAATTATTTTCACATGTTTTTCTCTCCTGTTAATGGTGATAGCTCCTTGAAGAAAACAATTGTGTCCCTCTTTGTACTTCGTAGCCTAGCACAGTGCTTGGCATATAGTAGGATTTTGTTTAAGTATGCTGAATATTGCATGAATAAATCAACAGTCCTATGAAAAAAATCAAACAATATAAGCATAAAATTCACAAAGGATTTATAGTCTTCCTTTTTTATCATAATGATATACTGGCTCAGTAACCAAGAAGTAGGCCAACTAATCAGCCCTAATTTTATTGCCCCAAAGAGACTGACCTCTCAACTCAGTGAGAGAGAGAGCAGCGCTTGACCTACTAGCTCTCACCATCTTCTTCCCCATGCTGGTTGTTCCGACAACTCACCTGGGACAAAGGATTCTATTTTCTGCAATACCAAATCAAATTCATTATAACTATGATAAGCCTAAATTATTATAATGTGCTTAATCACAAGACAGACATGTCCTTCCTAAAATAGAAACACCAATGAAAGACTGGTTTGTCCTTAAAACAAACAAAACAAACAAACAAACAAACAAACAAACAAACAAAACCCTATGCTTTAATTATAAGAACTCTTAGCTGGAACAAAAAGGTAAGCTTTAACAATCCCTTCTATCTTTATCAATATTAAAATAACTAGTAATCTAAAATTGGTAGATTATTTCTTAGTAGAACTCATGTCATTAAGACAAAAATATACGTTAAAAGTTGTCCTAAAACCTTTTATAAATTGGTTCCATCTTAAATTGTACCACTGTTAAAATTTACCTATAGTAAACTTAACTGGATCTGCATTTCAGATCATTCAAGATTTTAGCCCTATCAGTGCAGTGATCTCTGATTAAATAATTGTCAATGAAAAAATCTCAATTAGCCAAATGACTCTCTCAACTACCTTGGCGGGGGGGGGGGGACTCAAATTCTCCATAACTGATCAATCAAAGTAAGGAAACAGTTCAGAACAATTTATCCAAGGTGAATATACTAGGGGTGGATATACTCCTCTCACAGCTGAGTCAGCTAACCCTGGTTCCTCTACATACTCCTGAGAAATTAGCTGTAGAAAGATGGGAGAGGACTCCTCAAATGAAGTCTAGGAACAACTCTAGGAAGGGAAGATCTGCAGCTCTGGTTCCCAAGAAACAGGAGGTTCATGCCATAGGGTGACAGGAAGTGACTCATCTTGCCCCATCCCACTCCTCACCACTCCACGGAATGACACACTCCAAGAAGTGTCAGTCATGGTAGGAATTTTGAAGGGTTAAGAAAAATTTAATAATAATAAAATAATATATATAAAATACTTCAGTTTCATATATAAACTATATGTATGTGTGTGTATATATATACTTTCAGTTTTATCTATTACTATTTAATCTTTAAGTTCCCCATGATACATATGTTTGACAGTCAGCACATCTATTATCATCCCCATTTTCATAATAAGGTAAAAAATTAGGTGACTTCCCTAAAGTCCAAAAGATAACAAACATGACTAGAATCCAGATCTTTTAACTCCAACCCAGTGCTCCTTCCAGCACTGTATCCTATGTTGCTTCTAGTCAATAAAGGCACAGCCAAGTTTGGCTTGGTAGAAGAGCTTTGTTTACTTAGGAGAGGTTTTATCCCCCATGTAAGTATGGGAAAACATGAAAGGAAAAAACTATCATTAGTATCTTCTTGTTTTCCATGCTGCATTCCTTTCCTGCCTCCCAGAGTTCCTATGTCTCCATTCCCAGGCACACTGTGCCATCATATTCTGGTCACCTCAAATATCATAGCATTAGTCTTTTTATGGAACTGTTTTCCTTCTACTTTAAAGGTTTAAATGGCAGCTTCCTGCTTCACATTTGCAACATTGCGTGAACAATACGGGGAGAGGCACAAATCTGCTTCCACACATTGGTAGTCATAAGAAAGGTCAAGAAAACATTGGTTCTTAGCAATCCCAATTTTTTCCTTATCGAAAAGAACACATTCCATGAATTAAGGTCTAATTTGAGCACCTCATTTAAGGGGCAGGAGTTCTAATTGTACTGCAGAAGAAAGGGGCTGCCCTGCCCTAAGCCTAGCAAGATCTGAGGGCCCCTACGCCCCCTACACCCTGATAGTGGAAATTACTATCTGTGGTACCTAGTTCCTGAAATACACAAATCATAAATTCAGGGAGGCCTAACTACCGGGCCACAAAGCACAGAACCTTTGAAATGACTTCAAAGAATAAAGGCACTCCTTTTAGCTCAAATTTTCAAGCCATACTCTTATCCCTCTAACCCAGGCCTCCCCAAATTAACAATGTATTTTGTTCCCAATAGATAAACTATATCAATCTTTGGTAATAAATCCCATTCTGACCACCTCATCTCATCTCTGAACAGGTCAACAAAGTATCTGTTAAGCCCTTAAAAAAAAAAAAAAAGCTGAGCTAAAAATTAATTTTTTTTTTATTTTATTTTTTCAGTGTTTCAAGATTCATTGTTTATGCACCACACCCAATGCTCCATGCAATACATGCCCTCCTCAACTTTTAACTTGCTTCTGGTCTCCTTACCCACACATATCCATGCCCAAATTTGACAAAGGTAGTGTTGAAGTAGTAGAAATAGTAATGTCAAGGTTTATAATGTATGAAGACTTGGCATACATTATAAAATTGAGTTCTTACAACAATCTTCTGGTTGGGTACAAAGAGGAAGAGAATCCATGAGGTAAAATAGCTTGTTCCCAAATCATCTGTCTATTCATAAAGAATAGAATCAAGAGGCAATTTCCACATTTTTATATTAATTTATGCATTTTGACTGTTATAATGATTTGGTGGCCAAATTTTCCTCTTGATATAGGGTAACACAAAGAATAGAAGAAAAGTTGTGATTCAACCTATTTATAGAATTCATAATTTTTAAATCTAAGAATAGACCTTAATACACCATAGATATTAGAATTTTATCACTGTTAAAGAACAAGGTCAGACTACTTACAAGAAATTTTGCAATCTTAACAATATCTTTATGTAGTCTTATGGGAAGATGAAATTAACATTAAATAATTCTTCTAACTCTGAATTCAACAAAAATTCATTCTTCAAGCAATTAAAAATATTTTAAGTTGCCTGTACACATCAAAGCTGGATTGCTTTCTATGAATAAAAAAATACACACATCATTTCTTGATGAGATCATAACTTGTATCAAAATTACTCACCACATGCATCATTTCTTGATAAGATCATAAATTGTATCAAAATTAAGTTAGAACCCCTCAATGAAAATGTCAAAGCAAAGGTCTGCCATAACCCCTCTTGACTAAAGTTGAATTTTTAATCTCTCTATAAAATCAAGAAATTCATTTGTGATGTGAACTGTGGCTTCTTAAACCACAGTAATATGCAGAAAGCCTTAGACCCAAAGATAAGGAAAGATGTTGTTTACCTAAAGACAGATATTTTTAAAAAACTATCCTCAAGATTAATAATTTATAAAATGACACCTCTTCCTTCCACTCCTACCCTAGCCACTGCTTTCAACAACTTCTACTTGAGAAATTGTTGTGCTACTAACTTCACTGGACTCTATGGAGCTCCATATCTACTTTCAAATTACTTGAATGAAGAAGTTAACTAATTTTAATAAAACACTATTCTTAACACAAAGTTATCCTTCAATTTTTGCATCTGCTTTGTCCTACAGCTACTGCTAATAAAATTGGTGGTATTTATCAGTATATGTATCAATTTGCAAAAAAATCCTAAATTCACTTATCTTTTATAGTCTTGTTCAAATGCCATGTCCACCAAAAGCATCACTGATTTTACCAGCTAAATATGATCTCAAACAAGGGGGAACCAGCCAGCAAACTGGTGAAAAATAAAAGAAAACTCAACTGGTATCCAAGGAAGAAGGAACCAGGACTTGAGAAAATACCTGAAGGACTGGCCCAAAACAAAAATAGGAATCTTAGTGAAAGGTTAACGAAAGAAAATAGATAAAATAACAGGAATGTTAGCAGGCAGAGCCTGGAAAGATCCCAAGGCAATCCCAAGATGTCACTGACTAAGCCTGTGGGTAAAAGTTCTTAAAAATTCTGTATCCTTTGGGATACTTATGAGCAAGGAATATGTGTCACATAACTGTATTTAGAGTCAGAATAGCTGGGTTCAAGTGCAAGCTCTGATATTTTCCAGGTGTATGACCTGGCAAGGCAACCACTCTGAATTTCAGTTTCCTTTTCTATGAAAAAGTGATAACAGCTATTTCACATGGTCATTCTAAAGACTAAATAATTTATGTTAAAGTATTTCACAAACTTTAAGATTACAAATGTTAAGTATCATTAAAATACCATAGTATGCTGCTTTGTTAATTAATTTTGCTCATTTCTTACTTTGGAAAATTTCCCAGATGCATATTTAAGAATGAACTTTTACTATGATTGGGTACTGGCCATTTTACCTCAATACTTAAAAAATTTGAACATATAAGTACTGAATGGCATTGTTCCACTACAATTTTATTTTATTTTCTCAGTATAAATTTGGCCAGTAATATTTTTCTGCTTTCGTTGTTATAGAAAAAGCAATATTCTCCTGCTCTCAACTGTGTGTGTGTGTATGCCCATTCATAATTATCTACTGGGCATCATTCAAGCTGCTCCAGACAAAACTTACTAAATCTTTTCTTGACTAATCTTCAATTTTATCAAGAAGTTGTAATGGAACACTTTTCCAAAGTGTAAGTTTCATATCATTTGCTTAATTAGTGGAACATTTTCTTACTCTTTCCCCAAAATATTATGAAGAAACAAATACTTTAAAAATGAGATACTTGGGGAGCCTGGGTGGCTCAGTCAGTTAGGCGGCTGCCCTCGGGTCAGGTCATGATCCCAGGGTCCTGGGATCGAGGCCCTCAATGGGCTCTCTGCTCAGTGGAGAGCCTGCTTCTCCCTCTCCCTCTGCCTGCTGTTTCACCTACTTGTGCTCTCTATCTCTGTGTCAAACAAACAAACAAACAAACAAATAAATAAATATTATCTTTAAAAATAAGATATTTAAAAGGTAACAAAGAGTAATAAATAGAAATGGGAAAATACTGACTTCTGAGGAATCTCTAGAGAAAAGAGAGAATTTTTAATAATACCATTAAAATTCTACTGGAAAATGAAAAAATGAAATATTTGATTTAAGGTCCTAAGACACATCATCAATTTACATTCTGGTGTTCAACAAATCAGGTTTGAGTTACACTTGTGTAAATAACAAATACATTAAGTTTATAGACTTGCAAAACAGTGGGATTGTATACAACATGAAATATATTCTACATCAGGATAAATAATGCATAAGCAATTAAGCAGTAATAAATCACATGGAAACTAAAAACAAAAACCATCATGTTGTACAACCTAAATATATAAAACTGTATACAATTTGTCATTGTCAATATATATAATTTGTTAATCATACTTCAATAAAGTTTGCGGGGGAAGGACTAAGATAAATCATAAGAAAAAAAAGAAAACCAAAAATAGTATTAAATTTAGATTTAGGAGGATCTTCATCAGGACCTTTTCTATATGGCACATTATGATTGCTTATTCACCAAAGGGGAAATAAAAAGAAAGGAATGTGGAAGTAACTATCAATATAACAATTTAAATTAAAATTAAGGATGCTAATTAAAGAAAATACATCAAAAGACCACTTTGCTTATATAGGCTGCTAGAATTTTACACTACTATTTTTAAGATTCTGAATAAATTTGTTATTTACAAGTCTCTGGATAAATGTTAAGTACCTCAGAGGGAAAAAAAATGAAGTAGAGCTTTTGAATATAAAACCGAAATTCCTTTACTGAATACTTTCTAATATAACAGTTTCTGGAATATTATTGGCCAATGCCAAACAACAATTAAGAATAAATTAATAAGAAAAGATAATTAAACTAAGTGAACTTATAGTTTTTGCTAATTCAAACAGTCTAGAAGCTAAAACTCCTATGTATCAACAACTTCTCCTTTAAAACATAATACTAAATCACTGGGTATAAGTAGGGCTTAAGTATATACAAAAGTCAGTAAATACTAAATATTCAGTAAAAAATAACTTCCAAAACCTTACATTTCTATGAATCAAGTGATAACTCAAAATAAAATATAAAAATCTAATACAATTAGTAAGAATTTTAAAAGTAACTCAGTTGAAACTTTACATAAGTTTGTATCTTTACATTAAAAATTTCATGAGAGGCATCTAGATGGCTCAGTCAGTTAAGCATCAGACTCCTGATCCCAGCTCAGGTCTCTATATCATGGTGATGAGTTCAAGCCCCATGTTGGGCTCCATGCTGGGTGTAGAGCCTACTTAAAAATTAGTTAATTAAAAGCAAATAAATATTTCAAGATTTTTTTTAAGATTTTATTTATTTATTTGACAGAGAAAGAGAGATCACAAGTAGGCAGAGAGGCAGGCAGAGAGAGGGGGGAAGCAGGCTCCCCGCTGAGCAAAGAGCCCAAGAGAGCCCAATGCAGGGCTCGATCCCAGGACCCTGAGATCATGACCTGAGCCAAAGGCAGAGGCTTTAACCCACTGAGCCACTCAGGCGCCCCTTTCAAGATGTTTTTGATCATTCCTTTGCTTTGAAATCATCCCCAATCACATATATATCTTTTCATGATAATACACATATATTTTGGGGCACCTGGGTTGCCCCAATGGGTTAAAGCCTCTGCCTTCGGCTCAGGTCATGATCTCAGAGTCCTGGGAATGAGCCCAGCATCGGGCTCCTTGCTCACAGGGAGCCTGCTTCTCCTTCTCCTCCCCACTCACGCTCTATCTCACTATTTCTGTCTCTCTCTCTTTCAAATAAATAAATAAATAAAATATTCTTTAAAAATACACATATATTTTTGAAAACCTATGTGTTGATCATTTTTAGTAACTACAAATATTTTTAGCATTTAATAAAAATATATTAATTTTTCAAAAGAATATATTATGTATTTTGAACAATTTTTATTTTCTGTACTGATATTAGGTAATATTTTAACTCTAGTGATTTGGGGCTAATAATTAGCTGTACTTGACATTAAGTAATATTACCCCTAGTATTCACATTAATTCTCTAAACAATGACTAGTGATACCATCACTATGAAGAATCTACATTAAGTTCCAAATGACACTTCTCTCAAACTTACTCTTACAAAAAGTATTGAAGATACATACTCATTTTACAATATAAAGTATATTCATAAATAAAAGCAAACATCCATAATTTTAATACATTTTAATGTCTACATCAAAATACAGTACAAATGCCTTCATCAATTAACAGCAGCACTGTATATTATAGGAATCTGCAGGCAACACAAATTATTTTTATAAAAAGATTTTCTTAAATCTAGACAATATGAAAATTCTTTTAAGAACTAAGTTTAAAAAAAAATTAAAGGGGCGCCTGGGTGGCTCAGTGGGTTAAGCCTCTGCCTGTAGCTCAGGTCATGATTTCAGGGTCCTGGGGCCGAGCCCCATATCGGGCTCTCTGCTCTGCGGGGAGCCTGCTTCCCCCTCTCTGCCTGCCTCTCTGCCTACTTGTGATCTCTCTCTCTCCGTCAAATAAATAAATAAAATCTTAAAAAAAAAAATTTAAGTTTGAAGATAATTTTTTATAGCCAAGGATACCACACTGTTTAATTCTGAGCCAATGTAAATCTGATCTATGGGTATGGCATTTATTTACTAAGCAATCATAGTATAGAAAGAGCTAAATATTCATATGATTCTTTTAAGTACAAGATTAGCCATTTAAAGCATATAATCACCATTAAAACTAATTATATGTTACATAAAAAGAATCTGAAAATACATCAAAAGACCACTTTGCTTATATAGGCTGTCAAAAATGACATAATTTAAAATGTTTTTAAATTCACAGTTTTTACTACTTACTTAAGCAAGACCTTTTGCCAGCTGTGCTTGCACCACCTGAACACAAATTGCCTCCCCGATGAATTAATTCAAGTTCCAAATTGGTTCTGTAAGTAAAGCATTAAAATATATCTCAATTAGACTGAAGCAATACTTTTTAATTTGTTTTATTGATATGTCTGAATCAACCTAAATAATAAAGTTGAAGAACTTTATGAATAGTTTATGGAATATCCATAATAATATTTTTCTGATATTTAGAAATAAAAAGGGAAACATATCCTTATATGTTCATATTTATAACCTGCAAAACTGCACACATCATGATGTAATTGTTGCAAAACCCCAAATGTTGGCAAATACTAAAAACTGGGCCTTAAGGAAAACAACAGCAACATACTTCATGAACCCGCACATGAATCTGATGAAAAAGCTTATACCCAACTGTTAGCCACTGAGTAGTAGGTGGTTACTGTCATCTAAAACACAAGGGCATACCAACTTTTTATCAGAAAAATGGTTATCACTCACTGGAGCTTACATGGTATCTAGAAATCAATATTAAACAAAATCACTAACATCAAAGTAGCTATGAACAATATGTATAATGAACGATAGCCTCTTCTATGGACTTCTAAAATTACAGTTTTATTAAAGTACATTGTATAACTGTTAAATATCAAAAAAGTTCACATAGATCTGAAATTATAATATATTTAGCAATTATTAGCTTACAGATTTGTTATAATTAGTAAATTGACATTTTAAGTATCGAATTGCTGCATAATCTAAAGATTCACTCAAAAACAATACAATAAAATAGCAAATGAATTTTGTCAGGATAAATGAAAATTCTGAGTGATAAAATACGTGTATTTTTACTTCAACAGTATTAATAAACTTAAACACAGCTTTATTTGCCACTACTAAAACTGAAAAAACTAATTTATATTCAAGATATGCATTTGAACTAACAATGAGATATCCCCATCTTAGGAAAAAAGGCAAAATTTCAAGCTTACTCTGCAAATGAATTCAAGGAAGAATATGATCCTATTTTACTTAAAACAGTCTGAACTAGTTTGGGTTATATTTTTAACACAAAATGTTTCTAAAACATTATTTTTATATATTTACTTACAAATGCAAACTGTTAACAAAACTAATATTCTTAAATCTGTACATTTGCCACCCATTTTTAAAGGAATGCTGTAATCCTCTCTACTGGGGTGGGGGAAAAGCAATTTAACATTGATAATGTTCCTGCTCAGAGCTCCATCTGGTTGCTGCTGATAAGGGCATCTGTGTGACAAGGGAATTTTCCACCCTTCAGGCGATTTGCATTGCTCACTGAACTTCTAAAAACCTACCAGCAAGGAAGCAGGGACAAGGATTTCATATTAGTGGACAGAAAGCGAGCGGAGACCAGCATGTGTTCCTTCATCAAGGGAATATAAATGAGATCAATATATTTTGTTTTCACAAATCTTCTGTTGCCTAATCTGTAGAAAAAAATTAACGGCTATATTCTCTTATAAAAACTAAGATTTCCTAGATTGTACTTTTAAAAGAGCTAACCAGAAACATGATCAATTTTTACAAATGAATGTCAGAATCAGAATGTCAAATTTTAGCACAGTTTGCAAAAATATTCATTAAGATATAAATACAAGAACAATTCTGTTTATTCAAGCATCAAGTAAAATACTTCAAAGGATGATAAACATGTTACCAGGAGTTTGATTTTAAAGACTATTTGAAAGAAAACTACTACATCTAATTAATTATTTCAGATTATGGCTAGAAAATCTCCTTAAAAACATTCCTTCCGACATTAAAAAAAACCAAAACCAAACCAAACCAAAACAAAACAAAAATCTACCTATCCAAATGGTTAGTATCATGTAATAACCTAGGACTTTAAAAATCAATATGTCAGAGGCCCTAACCCTCAGCTTTTCCTTATTTCATTTATATCAAAATTAGCCCTTTAATTTGAAACGTCCTTGAGAAATAAACATACAAACATGTCACATGCCCTATGTCTGATCTTCCCTCACTGTTGAAAATCCCAACACAATATTCTGTTTCTGCCCTCCTGAATGGATGACAGAAAAATTTTCTCAAGAAAGATTGTTCTCGAGAAAAGTAGACTCTTACTTGTGTTCTTTGGAACACAAATCCATTCCAATTAGTTTGGAAAGAAAAAAAAAGAAAAAAAAACTCTGTAACTGAAACAATAATGAGAAAGATTACTTACAGCCTATCTTCGTGCCCACCTACATATTCCATTTAAAAACTCCTCCAACTATACTCTAGCTTCTTTTTGCACGACTGAGGTCTCCTTTCCATTCTACCCCCCTCCACCCTTCTTTGGTATGAACTTCTATTTCTAGAACTATAATTTGAAAAACAAATGTGTGTATACACATGCACACACAGAGACACTCAAACACATACTGATGTCGGTGTGGGTTCAAGGCCTGAGCCTACCACTTACTGGTTGAGCAAGTTACTCAATACCTCAGAGAGAAAAAATATTTCCATCCATACCATAGCCTATAGTATACAAGACTCAGCTCAAGCTCTAACTCTTCCAGGAGTTAGGGAGAACTAATTCCCTTTTCTTGAGACAGGAAAGAAATATTTCCACATACTTTATATTTCAATTTGTTCATCTTCCCTTTTAAAGTTCTATAGCACTTTTTCAATATGATATTTTTAAAGCAAACTCTATTCTATTTTATACAGATTGATATATATTGTTTTTATCTCTTCCAATTAATGGTAAATTCCTGGAGAGCAGGGACCATTTCAGATAAAGTTTCTAAATCCCTGATGGCACATAGCGAAGTGCTCAAAAACACCTTAGAAACCAGAAATCTCTTTGTTTGGGTATGGAACCAATGGTAAGATTCTCTTTAGTACCTGTAGCTTATTCTCTTTCTTTTGTTGACCTTTCCGTAAATTCCCTTAAATCCCGCAGTGAAACATGAAGGGGGGGGGGGGGCGGTTTATCAAAGAATTTCTTGGCTTTAAAAAGGATTCATAATTTGGTATTCTAACAAGCATTACTTTTATTTTGAACATACTTAATTTATAAAGTTTAAACTTATAATGCAATTAGTATGTAAAGTAAGTTGCACTCACTCTACTGAGCAGTTTACCCACTGTGATTTAAAGATCTCTCTCCAGCTATATCTCAGATACTCGTGTTTCATCTTCTTTCCATTTCCATGTTTCTCACTATATACAGGCCAACTGTTACTTACCAATACCTCTAGGCTATATGTAACTTGAGTCCAAAACCCTTGGAAAAATCAATTACTAAAATTAGTCTCATTTATTGTTTTAATAAAGAAATAATGAATTGGTATTTAAGTGAGGAAAGCTTTCCTCCCCCAAAGTAACCTTCTATAATCCATCTGAATGGTATTTGCAACAGCCCATTTTTTGGAAATATAATAAAACCTGAATATAGTAATTTTGATTAATTTTAATGTAAGAGAAAGATACCATTCCAACAATTTCTTCTCTGTTCCCCTCATAAAATCCTCCAAGGCTTCATCATCCAAAAAAAATAAAAAATAGAGATAAACTGCCCTAAGAAAAAAACCCAAACTAAAAAAAAAAACAAAAAAATCCTCTAAAACAATTACTAAAGTTAAGAGCTTTACAGGCTACTTAACCATCAGAAATATATTGTTCCTAAATAACAAAAAATTTAAGTTCCCTAAGAGCAAACTAAATTGCTCACTCAGTGGGGAGAAATTCAGCTCTGGGAAACAAGGGTTGTATTCCATTTGAATTTCTAATGTCAAATACAAATAAATGTGCACATTCTAATGAATTATACATTTAAGAATCACAATATTTAATTTAAAAGTTAAATAATTCAAAATAAGTTTATTTCTAAATATTTCACTTAAATATTTAAGCTCTTTAAATATTACCAAATATTTTAATGCCTACTTTTAGGCATGAAAATAATCATAATCTGTAATCATACATATTTATGAAATAAGGTTATATGGTAGGCATTAGATACATATAAAGACCTGTTTCTTGAGAAAATTACATTCTATTCAAACAGGATACAACATCCTTTTTTCCCTCAATTCATGTTTTCGTTAATTTTTTAGCTAATTTGGTTTTTGTTTTCTCTTTAATAACTAAGTAAAACTTAGAGAAGGCATGCAATCTCACTGTGAGAACTTTTCAATGGCCTGCGTAACTTTACCCAAAAGATAATGAGTGTTTTAAGGGTTATATACTCTCATTTTCAGAAGCATTATCTTGTTGCTTTAGAGTTTATCATGAGCAATCAGAGAAAAATGGAAGGAGAACACATTTTCTGTTTCTCTATATACATCCATAGTAAATAACATTTGATATCTGTCCCTGCTTCTAAATAAATGAGAAAAACCAAAATACATTGACCTAAAAAGTCTATTACCACAGCAAGCTATATAAGGCATTTATATATTTAAGAAAACAGGAATTTATATATTCAAGAAATAGAAATCTAAAACTTCCACTAAACTAAATTTAAATCAAGGCATTTGATTTATCATACTATAGAAAAATTCCATGGACAGATAATTCCTATTCACCCAGAATTTTCTTATAAGATCAATCCTAAGAAAATAAAAGGCATAAATACATAAGCAACATAAATGTAGTATTTACACACATACACAGACATATATATACACATATATCTATACATCTATATAAACACACATATATACATGGCATAACTGAGTTGGTCTATATTCATCTCAATTTTCTACAACATTATTACCGCAATATGGTATAGAAGGTTTTTAAAACCTTGAAACCATGGCAAAATTAAATCATATTCAATTTGGTTTGCACATAAAGTGTATTTTATTGCAAGTATGCAGTTGGTAACTCTCCAGACACAAATGTTGAATTAACTGTTATATCTTCTCCTGAAGCATTCTGGATAAATAACAACAATAGTTTAGGAATGTGCAGACTAGAAAGTTACTTTCCAATCCATTAGATTCTTGTACATCAATCCATGTCCTGCATTTGCATTCTTAAACTAGTGTTTCCTTATCTTGAGGTCTAACTTGCTTGTAATTTTCCTAAGTCTGGTTCCTTTTTTCCTGGGTTCTTAAGACTACATATAGTTCATTTACTCTTGTTACCCTCTGGTCCATGAATGGGGCAGAGAGATTGGCCCTGGTGAACTGCATGTACATATGACCTATAAAAGATGAATACAGGGGAGGAAAAAAAGGACAATAATTTAAAGAACAATAGACCTTGACTCAGAGATCTAAGTTGTAGTCCTACGTGCCACTAATTTCTGCATGACATTCAAGTTATATTATCTCTCTAAATCTTATCTATCATACTACTACTTGGGAGAAGACACAAAAAAGTATGCTAGTAGGGATATCCAGGGGTCTACAACATCAATTTTGGTAGAATGTGTTTACAAGTTTCTAATCGTGCCTGCTTCTTCCCTATTTACTTCTTTTATGGTTCTCCATTTTCATTCAATTAAGTTTTCTAAAATCCTTGTTTGGAACCATTTCTTAGTTACTAAACACCCACTCAGTCAATTAGACTAATCCTACCTAATCTGAAAGATGAGTATTTACCTCAGTTTTTTGGAGCCCCCTGCTAGCTACTAATAGAGGCTTAGAACCTGCCTGATCACTCGTTCCATCTCCCTTAATTGGATTTTCTAAACCACCGATAGGATATTACTATTTTACTAGCTTAAAACAAACAAAATAAGTTCTTCTTATAAATTAAAAACAAATTAAAAGTATTTAACATATTACAGTGTTTTCCTTTTCAGTATTATTACTTTTTGACAGGACTTGAACAGCGATTTCCTAACAATTTCCTTCATATTTAATACTGACATGCTTTGAAGTAGACATCTGTCCCAAAATGTTAATAATACACTTTTCCCCACATACTCTATAATATATAATAATACTTCACCCAATATTTCATGAAAATAAAAACTCTTCAGAAAATGAAGGAAACCTACATTTTTATGATCCTTTGAGAAGGTTCGAAAACTAGCCATAATTTCAAGCACCATAAAAAATACACATCCTCTCTTCAAATAAATATTAATGGCATAAATAAACCAAAAAACCAACTATTCAGAATAAGTAAGTATTAAAGTATATACCATATATACCTACCTAGCAACAGAATACATAAAGAGAAAATCATTGTCTGGTGAACCTGGGGTCTTGCTATAGTCTCTATACTTTTTCTGAGTAGTATTTTTGATATCTTTCATTACAGATTCCATTTCTTTACTTAAGTTGGTTTCTGACTGTAAAAAATGCAAACATACATATCAAGTTTATTCATATTCATTTTTTCTAATATAGTCTAACACTATAATGTTTGTCATATGAATACATTAGGAAATTAAAGTTAAAAGTTAAAACAGATGTACATTAGCTACCTACTATAAATATACTTAGTACACAAAGATAAAATAGATCAAGAAATATCTTCTTATTTTATCCTAATTCGATACTGTGATTGGTTAGCCTATAATCTAACCATGAATTAACCACACAAACCTATGTTCTAAACAAATGAGTAGATGTCATTAAAATAATATTTCAAAACAGTTTCCATGTTGATAAACAATCTGACTTTCATTTATGTTCTCTTCTTAAAGACTAACATTGATGCCCCTTGTTTGGAGCATATTTTAAACACGTAAAAATTTGGATTTACCAAAGAAAAAAACCACAGACTCTAAAATTAGTCTTCAACTGAGAAAAGAAACTATGAGGAAAGAAATCTTTGAGTAGCTTTTAACTATGAATTTCTGTTTTAAAAGTCAAATATTAATAGTTTTCATAAATTTACTGCTTAAACTAGGCACAGTTATCGCTTCTTTCAGAGACTATATCATAAATCTATAATGAAAGTAAAATATTTCAATATTCAAATCAAATAAATAAATCCTACTGGATGTGATAAAAGATGGCTTCACTTACACCAAATTCCACAGTAAAATAGACTGATTTCAGTGAATGGTTCAATCAAGTTTATGATATTTTATCTCATACACACACATAAATTAGACTTAAATCTATAAGTACACATATATAAAGTGTGTGTGTATAAATGTATCATCTTAATCCTAATATACCTAATGGGCATATTTTTAAATGATTAGATTATGCTTTACATGACAAGATACATATATATGTAATTTGTTTATTTGTTTGGCTTTGTTTTTAAAGATTTCAACATCTTAAAAGAGTCTAACCAAATCTAAGCTTATAGGACTTCATGATCTAGAAGAGGTATATTAAAACTATAGCAATTTGGACTAAGGAAAAGTATAGCCTTTGGTAATAATTTGTTCCATTATTCTCATTTTTGTTTTTAGTAACCACAAACAGAAGAGAAAAACATCTAAAAGCAATTGCTTTTAAATGTTTAAAGGTCCAGAGTAATTTAGAAAGGAATGGAAATGAAAGGAATGCAAATGAGGGCTGAAAGCAGAGCTGAGTTTACCAGGATATTTCTGCCTTACACTGATGCTTACTGGGAAAGCTCCCGGTCGTCCCTGCAGCTCTTCCACTTCCTGTATGAGATCTTGTATGCTTTTGTTACTAGGACGTTGCCAAAGGTTACTTTCCACATTGCTCCCAGGATAACAAGGAAGAACACTGTTAGCAAACTGCCTACAGAGAGGACACGTGAATTCTCCTTTGTCCACCGAGAAGCCCTGAAGAACCTGATCGTTCTAAAAGATGAAATAAAAATACAGATTTATAATGCACACCTTTACAGAAAACAAAATTTACACCATTACATTTTATAGTAAACAAATGAACTAAGCCAAAAAAGAAAAAAAGACATCTCTAATATATGTCATGAAAACATAGTCTCTTGATGTAATGAGCACTGGCTGTTATATGCAACTGATGAATCACTAACTCTGCCTCTGAAACTAATAATATAATATATGTTAATTAATTGAATTTAAATTTTTAAAAATGTCAATGTTACTTGAAGAAAAAAAAATAGTCTCTCATTTGACTGTTGAAGCTTATCAAATAACTTCTTTCAACATGGCAATCATGCAACACTTGCTATCACCAAGAACTGCTTAAGTATCCTACTCTTCTCTCAGTATGAAACATTCAAATACTAAGGCAATTGATGTGTAATATAGATTTAAGGTAAAGAATAACTTAAAAAGGAGGCCACTTTACAGTGGATCACCTTCCCATGACCCCATGACTCTGTTTTTATAATCCATAGGTGACCAGTGGAAAGATTCTCTCAGTGCCTGTGTTCCTTGATGGAGAATAGTTAACTTCCGAGAATAAATCAAGCCTAAAAAATGTGATGTCTCTTTGTCTAACTGTCAAACACAACTGACTGGACTTTCTGCAGTGAATTTGTTTAACTTTAATGGATAGGGGAAAGATTCAGTTAGAGTACTCAGAATTTAAGTGTGATATGAGGGAAATTAACACCCTTCCTCCAGATATTTCTGATAGAAGAAGAGAAAACAGAATTTTTTAAATACAGACACATAAGTATATGTGCCTAGGAGGAAATTCTTACTCATGAGAGGCTGCTATACATGCCAACTAACTAGAGGACTTAAGGCAGGAATCCAGACTACTGCATATGTTCCTTTCTTTTGCCTGAAACCACCACACAGCCATTTTGCTCTTTTAAGCTATTACAACTGTGTAGTCCTAACCACTATATTGCTCTTTTGCCCAGCAGCCTCTTTCTTACTCTGCCACTAACCTAATGTTTTATTTCAAAATATGTTTTAATGTATTAAAGTAAATATATGAATGCTACAATATCAACATTATTACTAACAAGACAAAAAAATGAGGAAAAAAGGATACAAAGAGAAGAAAATGAATTTGCCTATGAAGGTAATGACAATGTTAGGAAGAATTTACATTTCCCCACTCTTAATTTAGTGCTCATTTCACTATATCTTAGGTCTCAAATACTTCGACTAAAAGAACCAAAGTCTACTTTTTTTTTTAAGTTTTGACATTTATTTTTTTTTCAAGTTCTTAAAAACAAAACACCACATCTTCTTAAATCCAATTCTGCAAATATTTACTAAGCTCTTATCATGTGTCAAATGCTATGCCAAGTGAGGGCATAAAGACTTAAGGTACATCTTCACTTAAGGTATTAACAATATAAAAGCAAATAGAAACAAATTATAATAATAGAGTGAAAAATACAAAAGAGAAGGTTTCTCAGGAAGGACTTGTGAGCTAAGTTTTAAAGATATATAACAAGGCTATATAGAAGGTTGGGGTGAGAATCCTGATCATTGAAAGACATTCTATGATAAGCTCCCCTACAGCCTTAATTTTAAAGAATGCTAGATGATCTCTCTCCTTGCCTTGATTGAAACTAGGTTTTGCTTGAAGCCTCCCCAGAAGCCTTCTCAGGTAGGCACCACTCATTCTCCCACACCCCTCACACCTCAGTATTCTTCTCATCTCTAGTACTGGTTTAAGATCTTTACTCTTGAGGGGCGCCTGTGTGGCTCAGTGGGTTAAAGCCTCTGCCTTCAGCTCAGGTCATGGTCTCAGGGTCCTGGGATCAAGCCCTGTATCGGGCTCTCTCCTCAGCGGGGAGCCTGCTTCCCTCTCTCTGCCTGCCTCTCTGCCTACTTGTGATCTCTCTCTCTCTCTCTCTCTGTCAAATAAATAAATAAAATTTATTTTAAAAAAATCTTTACTCTTGGGGCGCCTGGGTGGCTCAGTGGGTTGGAGCCTCTGCCTTTGGCCCAGGTCATGATCTCAGGGTCCTGGGATCAAGCCCCGCATCGGGCTCTCTGCTCAGCAGGGAGCCTGCTTCCCCCTCTCTCTCTGCCTGCCTCTGATCTCTCTCTCTCTCTGTCAAATAAATAAATCTGAAAAAAAAATATCTTTACTCTTGCATTCTCCCATCTTTGTGGCTCATGTCATTTAGGGATATCACCCTTTTCCTTCCTTTTTACTGTCATCCACTGCCCTCAGTCACTGAAGACTTTGGTTTTCCTCATTGCTCCAAGACCAACAACCCTCTTATGATACTTCAGTGCATATGGGAACAACGAATCTTATATCTTATTCCATCAGCTCTTTGACCTCATTAGCTCCTACAGCACTGACCTCCACTCTACTACTCCAGTACCTGTTGCCATGATCACCCGCTTATATTAAAATGACCCAAAATTGTCCATATCTGAAAATATTAAATCCAAACAGCTTACAGTCTGATTGCCAACTGCTATCTCCTTTATCTTTTAGTTCCTTCCTTCTCTCCCAGTTTATCAAGCCTTTCCTATTCTGCCTACACAGCATGATATACCAATTCAAAAACTGGTCAATACTTTTCATTCCCCCTCCATATGTCCTACCATCATACATACCCCATAAAACCTTCATACTAAATTAATCCAGTGGATGACTTCTCCAATTCTGCACTCAAATTAAGTGTTGTTAAAGAAAACTGAAATAACTTCTTCCCACAAACTGTTTCCACCTCAACTGAGCCGTGAATACTTCCTGGCAATCTTTCTCCAACATCCTATGAAGAACTCTCTCACCCAATTCCAAAGTGGTTTTTCCAAACCATCTCTTCATTTCTCAAGTCCCTTCACGTACCCCAGCCTTGCTTCCTTTACTCTAGAAGCATAAAGCTACACCTCCTACCTCAGAAAGAAGAGTCATGACAGTTCCTTCAGCTTTCTGCCTTCTTCCACTCCAATATTTACTTAATAAATTCCATAAGCTCTTCCATCCACTTTCTTCCTTCTACTCTCTTTGCTAATATCTCCTAACTAGTCTTCCAATCACACTGTTGCCATTATGATCCACCTAATGTGAGACTCTTATTCCCAATCAAAACCTTTCAATGATCACAATTATCTCTCACCTTGATTACTTCCTCCTTCTTACATTCCACATGTCATCTCTCACCAAGTCCAGAAGACTTCCTCTAAATATATGTCAAATCTCTAAGCTCTTTTCCATCTCCAGTGCTATAACTAAGCTCAAGCCACTATCATCTTGTACCTCCTAAATATCATCACACTTTCTTACTCTACTACAATACCACAATAATCCCCTACCATCTACATAGCTACCACAATTACCTTGCTGAAGATGTCATAACTCTACTTAAAAGTCTTTAATAACTTTAATGGCTCTCTGTAAAGAACCTATCTAAAGTTCAAATTCCTTACATCAACTACAAGGCCTTTTACATAATGACCTCTAATTACTTTTCTAGTCGTATCTCTCATCACTCAAGCACCATATTTCATCAAATGTTCTGGCACTCGGCAGATGTTCAATAAGACCTTGTGTATACCTCATACACTTAACACATACACTGCAACTGTCTATCTATTCTATCTCACGCAATGCATAGTAAACCCCTGGAAGGAAGGAACTATGTTTTATTCACTGTTGAATCCCCAATGCCTATCACAGTATCTGGACACTGTAGACATTGACTAAAATATTTGTTGAATGAAAGATTGCAGATGTATGAAAAATTCATAATGTTCTTAAGTAACTATTAATTAGCTTATTAATGCTGAATTGATGAAAAATAAAGATAAAGCAATAGGCAAGCTCAGATCATGAAGCACCTTGAATACCATTCAGAGAACAGTGAACTTTACCCCATCAGGAAGAATTCAGGAAAGGATTTTTAAGCCAATGACATATGTCATCAGACGTACATTTTAGAAAGATCAGTGTAGTGAATAAATTAGACTTAGAGTAAGGAAACGGATAAGAAAGCAACTGCAATAGTCAAGGTGAGAGATGAAGGCATACACAAAAAGGTAGAAGAATAACGAAAGTAGAATACAGTCAAGTGAGATTTAAGAGACAGAATAAGTAGAACTTACTAAGTGACTAAATGTAAGAGGACAGGATATGAAGGGAAAAGTAGGAATCCACTCCTTCTAAGATAGGAACTGGAAAATAGAGGCCATCCTTTTAAGAAGCTGAGCTGAGAAAAAGAGAAAAACTGCAGCTACGGGAGAATGCAAAGTCAAGGGAAGAAATTTGGAATGAGAGGGACTTGAACATCTTTATGAATTGAAAAGAAAGGACAGAACAGCCAGAAAAACTGAAGATACAGACAAAAAGTAAGTTACTTACTAATAAATAAAGAACCGTGAAATGAAGAGAAAAGAATACTAGAGCATCAACAGAAAAATTATTCCTGAACAGAAGAAGGAATACTACCTCGAAGAGTAAAAAAGAAAGGATTAGTTGGGATACAGACTTATTTATCAGGGAATAGATAAGCAAAGTAAGAAGCTAAGCTTAGTATGTGACAGAAAGCCACACTGTTTTCTTGGTGACAAAGAAAGAGACAGACTCTGATTAGAGGAAACGGATCTTGGAATTTAGGTGAAGAACCTGGGATGGGGGAGGCAAAGGTTTGGAATAGCTGCTGAAGACACTAGGAAAGGAAACTGACCATAGGTAGGTAAATGAATTGATAAGTAGTATCCATAGTTGGTGACCCTACTCTAAGCCACTATTATACAGGAAATCACATATTTACAGACATATCACTTCACTTAGTTTTATGATTTTTCTGGCAGACCTAGCTTGTCTCAAATCAAAGCAGAAGAATTAAATGACTGCTCTTCAGAGCAGAATAGGTATAGTACAAAAAAGTGAGGCTTGGAAAGAACCAGTGATGGGAAAAATACAAAGCGGTTAAAGGACTAGAGATCTTGATGGCAGAAGCAAAACACACTAATGCGAATGAAAATAAGAGAATCTGAAGAATAATCATATAATAAAATGCTATGGTAGGATATTTTAAAGCTTAATATTTCCAGAGCTAGAGTAGCAAAGTCTAAAATTACTACCACGGAAATAGTTTGCTAAAGTGATGTAAAAAAATGAAATCCCTAAAGCTGAACATGTCAAAGAACCACAAGGCTGCATAGTTCAAACAGCAATCAAAATTACCTAAGAAGAACTGGGATGTATATGCTATGAAAATATTTAATACCTAGAAAGATATATACATTTTTAAATCAACTTACCCGTAATGATTCCATGTAAGATTTATGACAATCTATATGTAATGTGTGGCCACAGGTTTGTACATAAACACCTCCTTCCCAGCCAATTGATACTGCCAAGAGACAAGAACTCTTAAAAAAAAAAGACAAAACACAATTAATTTCAAAGAAACGTAAACATATTGAAATATATCCACATAAACCTCTGTATGATTTCATAGTTATATTAATGGAAACTTTCTATTTTTGTGATATAAAGTTAATACTGGTTTGACAGTCTTAAGGCAGTATCTTTAAACTTGAAATACCACAAAGTTTTAGCTTCCAAATATCTAGGCTTATAATGAATGAGAATAATTATAAACTACACTTTTTCCAACCCATGAAAAATAAACTCTCACTATTATACTATACTTCAGTGTAAACTATTCTGCTATTGATTATTTTACTTGTTCTATATGGTATTTTATCTCTCTGTGATATCTGACATTAACAACTTCTTTGTTTTCTTCTAATTTCAGTATAGTTAGCAAATAGTGTTATATTAGCTTCAGGTGTACAATATAGTAATTCAACAGTTCTATACATGACCTGGTGCTAATCACAAGTGCATGCCTTAATTCCCATCACCTATTTCACCCATCGCCCCACACACCTCCTCACTAGTAACTATCGGTTCATTCTCTATAGAGTTCATTTCTTATTTTGTCTCTCTCTCTCTTTCCTTTGCTCATTTGTTTTGTTTCTTAAATTTCACATAAGTGAAATCATATGGCATTTGTCTTTCTCTGACTGACATATTTTAGCATTATACACTCTAGCTTCATCCATGTTGTATATGGCAACATTTCATTCTTTTTTTATAGCTGAAAGGGTTAGTATCCAAAATACATAAAGAATTTATACAATTCAGATGCCTGGGTGGCTCAGTCGTTAAGCATTTGCCGTCAGCTCAGGTCATAATCCCAGGGTTCTAGGATCAAACCCCTCATCGGGCTTAGTGGGGAGCCTGCTTCTCCCTCTCCCACTCCCCCTGCTTGTGTTCCCTCTCTCGCCGTGTCTCTCTCTGTCAAATAATTTATTCCTTAAATAATAATTTATACAATTCAACACCCAAAAAACAAGTAACCCATTTAAAAAAAAATGGGCAAAAAACATGAACAGACACTTCTCTAAAGAAAACATCCAGATGACCAACAGACACATGAAAAGATGCTCAACATCACTCATCATCAGGTAAATGCAAATCGAAACTCTACTGAGCTATCACCTCACACCTGTCAGAATGGCTAAAATCAAAAACACAAGAAACGACAGGTGTTGGCAAGAATGTGGGGAAAAAAGAAACCCTCATGCACTGTTTCTGGGAATGTAAATTGGTACAGCTACTATGGAAAACAGTACTGAGGTTCCTGAAAAAGTTAAAAATAGAACTACCCCTGATCCAGTAGTCACACTATAGGGTATACACACCCAAAATACAAAAATCTTAATTCAAACAGATTCATGTGCCCCTATGTTTATAAAAGTATAATTATGGAAGCAGCTCAATTGTCCATCAATAGATGAACAGATAAAGATGTGGTATATATAAATATATATATACACACACAATGGAATAACAACTTCTTTCTTAAAACGCCTACTTCCCCCTGGCTTCCATAATGCTACTCTCTTTTGATTTTCCTCTGATCTCTTTAAACCATTTGGTTTAGGCTTTCTTTTAAGACTTTTTCCATCATCTGCCCCTTCAATGTTTATATTCCTTAAGGTTCTACTTTTTTTTTTGCTACTCTCTTACTAAAATTGTTCTCCCTGAGTGATTTAATCAGCAAATTCAACTACCTTACCAACTTGGATCACTTGACTCAGTGACAGATATTTGAGTATTTCTGCAATCTCTAGTTTGATGTCCCTCAGATAACGTAAAAAAAATGTCATGGGGCGTGTGGGTGGCTCAGTTGATTAAGCATCCGACTCGATTTTGGCTCAGGTCATGATCATAGGGTTCTGAGATCAAGCCCCATGTCAGGCTCTGCTCTTAGCCCGGAGTCTTCTAAGATTCTCTCCCTCTGCCCTTTCCCCTTCTCGCACGTGTGCATGCCCACGCTCTCTCTAAAATAAATGAATAAATATTTTTTTTTACAAATATGGCATAAGTTTGTCATTTTTTCCATGAATCATTCTTTTCCTCTTGGTTTAAAAACTCCACAATCTATTTAGTCACCAAAACAGAAAGCTATGAGTCATTCTACAACACACTCTTTTCCTTCACACCACAGTATTAGCTCCCAAACCACACAGATTCTATCTCCTAAATAACTTGTGATTTTTGCCCCTCCTCTTTTTTCTCACTATAACATTCACGTCTGTATCATTTGTTGTGGGAGAATTGGTTCTTCGATAAAGTTTCTTTTTTTTTTTTAATTTATTTGAGAGAGAGAGAGAGAGACTGTGCTCAAGCATTCAGGTGGGGTGGGAGAGGTGTGGACAGAATGAAGGAAAGGGAGAGAGAAAAGCAGACTCCCCACTCAGCAGGGAGTCCACATGGGGCTTGATTTTACAACTCTGAGATCATGACCTGAGCCAAAATCAAGAGCTAGTTATCTAACCAACCAAACCACCCAGGCACCTCTTCAATAAAGTTTCTTAACTGGTCTCCCTGACTCCAGTTTCTTCTCTGCATAATGCATCACCCTCCATACATTTTTCTAGACTACAAATTTGGCCATAAGATAACCCCAAAAGGTACCTTAACATTTACAAAGGTTTAATATTATATGCAATAAAGAAGGGGCTTAGATTATATAAGCGACTACAATACCCTTTTGAAATGTGTTCTAAAAGTTAATTGCTTTTATCTCCTCTCTCTCTTACATCAAGTTATTCTTCTCTCCTTCTCTACTAATTCCTTCCCTTCAACCCATAAACAATTTTCCTCCTAAAACAATTTTCTTTGAATTTTCATTTGGCCTCTGTCAAACAGCACTTGGGCCTGAACTCGAGTTTATCCTCCAGAGTCTGTAGTAAACAGATGGCCATGTGAGAGCATTATTAAGAACAAGGTCTACCTTGAGTGACAGCACTTCATTAAAGTTTTGAAAGCCATTAAAACTGAGTATACCTTTAAACTTTACTTTTACATTGAAATGAAACATTTACATTATAATGTAAGATTACCAAATAATCTTTAAATAATAATAAACAAAATTCCAATGTTAAATCAAGACTCTTCATGAGTAACTGAAAGTTGAAAATATTACACAGTGCAAAATCCTTTCCCAGCCAATTTAAAGATCCGTAACAGCACAAATCAAATACCCACAGCAGGTGAGCTAGCTTCTACTGTTACAAATCAGAAAAGCAACAGAGATCTCTCATCTCTGTTTTATGTTTTGGAGTCACTTGAAGGAGTAGATTTAAATCATTTTAGAATGGTTGGTAGTCAGTTAATAAATAAGCTGCTCTCTTCAGTAATGTATTATAAAATCATAATCTTTCTTTTTAATAAAAGCGGTTAGCTTTCAAAACTAAAATCAGGGGACACCTGAGTGGTGCATTCAGTTGAGCATCTGACTCTTGGTTTCAGCTCAGGTCGTGATCTCAGGATCTTTTTTTTTTAAGATTTTATTTATTTATTTAAGAGTGAGAGAGCACGGGCACATGTGAGCACAAGCAGGGAGAGGGGCAGAGGGAGAAAGAAAGGGAGAAGCAGACTCTCTAATGAGCAGGGAGCCAGATGCGGGACTTGTTCCCAGGACCCCTGGATCATGACCTGAGCTGAAGGCAGGCGCTTAACCGATTGAGCCACCCAGGTGCCCCATGATATTAGGGTCTTGAGATCAGGCCCCACATCGAGCTCCATGCTCAGCATGGAGTCTGCTTGAGACTTTCTAGCCTTTTCCTTTGCCCCTCCTCCCCTTGCTCTCTCTCTGTCTCAAATAAATAAATAAATCTTAAAAAAAAAAAAAAAAAACTAAACTAAAATCAGTACATATTTGTCTATGCAACTGTTAGATTTCTTATATGAATCGGATAGAAAAAAAAAGGGCAGGAAAACGTTTACTAACAAGACTAATATTTTAGAAAGACTTCAGTGATGTGCCCACCATTGTGCTAAGAATTGCTTAATGCTGAATCTTCACAACCTCAATATTTACTAAAACCTTACAAAAAAGGAATGAAAAGTTTACAAAGATCACATAGTTATAAATGGCAGAGCCCCAGTTCAAACCCAAGTCTGTCTGACTCCAAAGCTCAGGTTCCCTCCCTACTGGGTCCCGTCTCTTTTATATAATACTCTGAGTTTCAGCAGCAGTACTATTTGCATGACTAAAATTCTATAGGTCATCTCTGTAAAATGCATGCAACTGATGTAAAGAGACCAGAGTCTACACAGTTCAATTCTGTAATCAAAATCAGTGCCCATTAATAGTAACTCTTCTGCTGTATACAGTCTGTCTACCTATGAAACTCTGGTACTCTACACTAGAGTAATTCATTAAGAAATCCAGTAAGCGGGGCACCTCGGTGGCTCAGTGGGTTAAAGCCTCTGCCTTCGGCTCAGGTCATGATCTCAGGGTCCTGGGATTGAGTTCTGCATTGGGCTCTCTGCTCGGCAGGGAGCCTGCTTCCCCCTCTCTCTCTGCCTGCTTCTCTGCCTACTTGTGATCTCTCTCCTCTCTGTCAAATAAATAAATAAAATCTTTAAAAAAAAAAAAAAAAAGAAAGAAATCCAGTAAGCATCTACAACCCACATAGCACGTCCTAGGACCTGAGGGAACCATAAAACCGATGTAAGAACAGCCCTATACTTCTAGAGGTATACAGTCTAGGGAGCACCCAGATATACATAAATAACCATGATGAAAGTAGAAAAGTATTGTGTAAAAACATATATATTTAAGAATAAAATCCCACATCACTGACAAACACACAATAGAGATTCTGTCCAATTCAGATTTCAGTTCAGAGTGCTTACAAAAGAGATTTTTTTCTAGAAATGAATAACTATTCTGGCTGCTTTAAGAAAGAGATACCATACTCTTTATCTCCTTTATTAGATCTCCCCTTCCCTCAAACTTATTTTGCTCTGAAGGCTGGGTTATATTCTCATTTAATCAAGTTATTTTGCTTTTCTGTTTGGCTCTAGGATTCGTCTCTACTCGTCTACTCTAAAGTGATTCAAAATGACAAAAATAAAACCAGGATTATGGCAACAAAATAAAATCTAAATAAAGGTGGTAGTAAATTTCTGCAAAAGCAGAACTTAGTACAATTTAATCATTTTCTTCAAAATGAAGGTATTTATTGGTCTATGATTAATATATATATATGCCACAAAAAATTCAAAGAAACAATAGAGAATAAAGAAAAAAGTGTGAGGGGCTCCTGGGTGGCTCAGTTGGTTAAGCGACTGCCTTTGGCTCAGGTCATGATCCCAGAGTCCCGAGATCAAGTCCCACATCAGGCTCCCAGCTCCACAGGGAGTCTGCTTCTCCCTTCTCATGTGCACACACTCCCAATCTCTCTCTCTCTCAAATAATTAAACAAAATATTTTTTAAAAAAGAAACATTATAAAAAGGGTGAAAATGTGTGCATATGTGTGAAATATGAAAACATGAAAATGCGTGCACGCACACACACACAGGCTTCTTTTTCCAAATAATAATAATTTCATTTTAAGGCCTCTGAAAATTATGGAAGCATGGTCCTCATGACCTAACCCAAACTGCCTTATAAGGCCTATTTAACCTGAGCCCTCTGAAAAGGCTGCCTTAAATATTAAAAACTCTACTGTACATTTATACTGACCTTTATAATGTGTAAAGTGATCTAAAGAAATTTTTAACATTGTAGGTAACTGTATGAAAGATTACATGAGCCCTATTTTATAGCTGAGGAAATTGAATCATAGACTATTTATCTGGCAAGCTTACATTGCTAAGACAAAACCCAGTTTTCCTCACCTGGAACCCTTTCTACTCTACACAATGCCTCCCTAACTAGAGCCACCATCTCCTCAAGAACCCACCAGAAGCCTTCTCCAGTCCACCGCCTCTTCTATTTAATCCATTTAACCCAGTGCACTATGAACGAAAACAATTATATTTGGAAATCTATCAGGAAAGTCTACCTCATATAGCTAACTAAAAATAATGTTTCCTTTTATTATTATTATTTATTATAGTAATATTATATTATTAATTATTAGTAGTAGTAATTTAATTGATATTATTTGATTAATTATAATTTAATAATGTTTATTATTAATAATTATTAATTATACAATTGATATTGATAATTATTAATAAACTATTATTAATAGTATTTTAACTATTTTAAGTTCTTATTATATATGTACTTCATTCAAGATACAGCAGATACAAAAACAACAACAGGTGAAAGGAAACCCCATATGATAATCCACTGAGAAAATATTAAAAATGGTACAGAAATTTTACAAGGAAGTTAACAATGCAAGTGCTGCTACTAAATAAATTAACTTGATCTTCCAAGACTTTTGACACCTGAGTGCTAGATAGAGCCTCTAGATACAAAGAGTTGGGAAATAAATCTACAAAATTCACAACAAGAAACCAGAGAATTCATGAATTAAATCTGCCCCTACTTTACATTTTTAAAGCATCATAATGAGATCTTATTGTTTATCTTTACATGAAAGTAAAAGAAGGCAAAGATCCTCATGAAATACTCAATGTAAATCTAAAAGTTTTTATAGAGTAAACAATCATTGCATTGAGCTGAATGCGTATGTCTCACAATAAACATTTAAAACATAGTTATAACATTTATAACCTGAAATTTTTACTTATTAACAGATTTCCATTTCTTTAGTACCTATGTATTAACTTTTGTTCTAATAAACTTCAACATTCCAAATCAGAATAACATTTGATAGAAGAAAAAATAAAAAGTAAAACTCTGGAGAGAAGTAACCATCAATTTTGCAGACAAAAATACTATATGATAAAAAGGGTACTTACATCCTTAAAATAACGCTGTAATAATGAAAGTCTCACATCATGAACTGCTGCACATGTATCCCAAGGGTAAATCTGCTCCTCTTCGGTGATAGGCAATTTTTTTGGCTCAACGTTGTCACGGCACTGCCCCAAAACTACATTAACAAAAAAAATAAGAGCTCATTAAATAACCAACCTGGTTCAACATGATTCACCAAAAGTTACTTATCACAAGCTACACTAATTTTTCTACTATTAGGATATTTTTTAAAGACTCCCAAAAAAGTGATATTCTAGTTTTCTTCTACAGAGTAAATAGACCTTAAAATACGACAAGGGTGCCTGGGTGGCTCAGTTGGGTTAAACATTCCAACTCTTGGTTTCACCTCAGGTCATGATCTCAGGGTTGTGAGACTGAGCCTCACATATGCTCCACACTCAGTGTGGAGACTCAGACTTGAGATTCTCTCTCTCTTCCTGTCCCTCTGCCCCTCCCCACCTGTCAAATAAATAAATAAATAAATAAATAAATAAATAAATAATTTTTTAAGAGTCTGACAATATTTTGTTTTTTGAAATAACACCAAAAGATTAGTATGAACTTTGAGTGGATGGATGGATGATCAATGGAGGATGAATGCTTTTCAAAATATGTCCATTGAAAAAGTCTAGAAGTTATGATTCTCCAGTATCAATAAACTTCATTTCTTTTTTTTGATATACTTTTTAAAACTTTTTTTATTTTATTATTTATTTTTTATTTTTTTAAATTTTTTATTAACATATAATGTATTATTTGCCCCAGGGTACATGTCTGTGAATCATTAGGCTTACACATTTCACAGCATTTGCCATAGCAGGTACCCTCCCCAATGTCCATATCCCTACCTCCCCACCTCGCAGTAACCCTTAGTTTGTTTCGTGAGAATAAACTTCATTTCTAAATATACTATTTCTCACTAAAAGGAAACAGAGATCCTTAGAGAAAGAGTTGCATCCAGGGTTGGGAAAAAGTTCAAGCGGAGCCTGGAATTGTATGTAATAAAGAGCAAGGAGGTATTCAAACACTTAGGAGCCACAGCATAAAGACCTGCAAGAGTTCTGATGGCCGAATTTGAGAAAATTTGAATATTGAAAATAATAATAGAAACAGATAACACATGCATTGATTCGGGCAAGGAACATCAAGTATAAGGGTAAAGTGTAAGAGTCTCAATGTATCATCCTACATTACCTACCACCATAACCAACCAATCGACCTTGGTTGGCATCACCAATAATGAGGCACCTGTTACTATGAGCCTCCTAATGTGATAGAGTGGGAAGGAACATTATTTATATAATGCCATTGTCAAAAATGTTTAATTTAAACCTAATATGAATCCCAAAAATGAGATATTCTTCAGAACTAACCTAGACTCTTAAAATTTTATTTTTTTTATTTTTCTCTTTTATTTATTTATTTTTTTCTCCCCAAATATGTTATTTTTAATTTTTCAGTGTTACAAGATTGATTGTTCATGCACCACACCCAGTGCTCCATGCAATACGTCCCCTTCTCGATACCCACCACCAGGCTCACCCACCCCCCACCCCTTCCCCTCCAAAACCCTCAGTTTGTTGCTCAGAATCCACAGTCTCTCCTGGTTCATCACCCCCTCCGAATTCCCCCCATTCGCCCTTCCCTTCCTTCTCACAATGCCCTCCATGATTTTCTTTATACTCCACACGTAAGTGAGACCTTAAAGGGCCTGAAGAAACTATTTTAGATTCAAGGAAACTAACAAGAAATGACAACTAAGGGGCACTTGAGTGGCTCAGTCAATTGTCAAGAAATGACAACTAAGGGGCACCTGAGTGGCTCAGTCACTCAGTGACTCAGTCACAAGTACTCAAGTCAGCACCTGAGTTGCTCAGTCAGTTAGGATCACAACCTGCCTTCGGCTCAGGCTGTGATCCTAAGGTCCTGGGATCAAGCCCTACACTGGGCTCCCTGCTCAGGGGAGAGTCTGCTTCTTCCCCTGAATCTCCCCTCCCCCTGTCCCTAGCTTGCATTCTCTTTCAAATAAATAAATAAAATCTTAAAGAAAAAAAAAAAAAAGAAATGACAACTAAATGCAATGCATAATGTCTTCTTGGATCCAAAAAAAAAAAAAAATCTGAGGCACCTGGGTGGCTCAGTTGCTTAAGCATCTGCCTTTGGCTCAGGTCATGATCCTAAGGTCCTGGGGTCAAGCCCTGCATTGGGCTCCCAGCTCAGTGGGAGACTCTTTCTCTCCCTCTTCATCTGCCTACCACTCCCCCTGCTTCTGCTCGCGCTCGCTCTCTCTCTCTCTCTGTCAAATAAATAAATAGATAAATAAATAAAATATTTATTTTAAAAACCTGTTATAAAAATACTGGGAGAATTCGAACACATAATATTAGATATTACTATTAAATTTCTTGGGTATAATAATATAGAAGAATAACCTTGTTCTTAGGAGATACATACTTAAGTATTTAGAGATGAAACATCATGACATCTGCCATTTTCTTCTAAAACGTATGTGCGTGTGTGTGTGTGTGTGTGTGTGTGTGTGTGTATAGATAAGAGGAAAAGAAAAACAAACTGGCAATATGTTAACAATTGTTGAGTGCAGGGAAAGAGTATTCTGTAGATTCAAAACTTTCAAAATGAAAAGTTGGGAAAGAGGTATATAGCAAGAGGGGAAAAAATAATACTAAGATTTTATAATTGTAAAATATCTAAAGCACAAAAAAAGGCAGGGAGGATATAAACATACAGTGCCATACATGATTACAAGACTCAGTAAGCATGAGAAGACCATTCTTTAGGAAGCAATATTAGGTGTATGAATGTGGGCCCTAAGTTCTGAAGAGATTTACAGCAGCAGCAAAAAGAAGAAAGAAGCAGGGAGATGCTCAGAACTAAAATAAAATTAACTATAATGTATAATCCTCTTAATACACTGCTGGATTTGGCTTGCTAGAAATTTTGTTGAAGATTTCTGCATCTATATTCATAAAACATACTAGGTCTATCATTTTCTTTTCATGTGATATTTTTATGTGTCTTTGGTATCACGGTAAGGCTGTTAATACAGAATGAGTTAGCAAGTATTCCCTCTTTTTTTTTTTTTTCTTTCTTTCTTTTTTTTTTTTTTTTAAGTTTGAGAAGGACTGATGTTAATTCTTTAAATGTTTGGTAGCATTATGAGTGAAGCTCTGGTCCTGAGCCTCTATTTGTTGAGAAGTTTTGATTACTGATTCACTCCCTTTAACTGTTTAATGGCTGCTCAAATTTTCTATTTCTTCTTTGAGTCAGTTTTGGTAGTTTCTGTGTTTGTAAGAACTTACCCATTTCATCTAGGATATCAAATTCATTGACATAAAATTGTTCATATTATTCTTTTATAGCCTCTTATTTCTTTTAAGGACTGTGGTAATGTTCACAACTTCCATTTCTGATTTTAATTATTTCTGTGAGTTGTTTTTTTTTTTTACTTTTGGCCAGTCAAGCTATAAAACTGTCAATTTTGACAATATTTTCAAGAAACCAACTTTTGCTTTTGCTGACTCTTTCTACTATTTTCCTATTCTCTATTTCATTTATCTATGCTCTAATCTTTATTATTTCTTTCCATCTGCTAGCTTTGGGTTTAGAATGCTTTTCTTTCTCTAGTTCCTTAAAAGTATAAAGTTAGGTTATTGATTTGGGATCTTTGTTTTTAATGTAAACATTTACAGCTATAAATTTCCTTCTGTTCACTATTTTCCCATAGGTTTTGGTATGTTGCGTTTTCATTTTCATTTATTTCAAAGTATCTTCTAATTTCACTTATAGTCTCTTGTTGGACCCAGTAGTCTATAAATCTATAAGTCTATAAGACTCCCAAGTCTATAAGTTTTGTGGCAAAAGAACTGAGGAAGTAACTTGAAGAGGCTCTCACTGAACAAAGAAGTTATTTCATCAACACGAAATTAACTGCAACAGATCATAATGATACTAAAAGTACTAATTAATTATTTTGGGAAAGTGCTAAAGAACCACTACCTTAATAAAGGGCACTACTAAATAAAGGGAAAAAATAGGGTATTTATCCTGTCTTTCATATATAATTTATATGTCAGAGTAACCAAAACAGTTGATGAAGTAAAATTTCTTTTATAGAGGTATTTCAGGTAATAAACAAAAAAATGAAAGATTTATGATCTCTGATGAACTGACTGATCTAGGCAATAGTCATCATTCAAAGCTATCTCAAACGGATAGAAAACAGAGTGGACAGAGGAAAGAGTTAAACATCATGGGGATATATTCAGCAAAATCCAAAATATTCCTCAATAACCCAATTTTGTAAAAAAAAGTAAAATGTATGGGACTAGGAGAGCCCCTACTTGGGAGAAGGGAGGAGAAAGACAGGAGATGAAAAGGAAACTACTACTTAAAAGACTACAAGGAGACCCTATAACTATAAATTAATTAATCAAATAAAGTAAATAAGAAACAACTGGGGAATTTTGAACACTGGCTAGGTATTTTACTATACTGAGGAACTAATTTATTAATGAGTAACTGTGGTTGTGTTTTAAGAACAAGAACTTTCTTTTTAACTAAAACAGAAAAATATTTACAGATGAAATGAAATGATGTCGGGAATGTGCTTCAATATAATTGATGGCATGGGTGAGATAAATAAGATTAGTTCAAGGTAGTCACTATTGAAGATTGATGGAGACATGGAAGTTCATTTCACTAGTCTCTTTACTTCATTGTGTGGTTAAAATGTTCCATATTCATATTCACCATGATCAAGTGACCTTTATTCCTGGGCTGCAAGGAATGTAGGGTGGTTCAATATCCACAAAACAGTCAATGTGAAACACCACATTAGTAAAAGAAAGGATAACCATGATTCTCTCAATAGATGCAGAAAAAGAACCTGACAAAATACAGCATCCATTCTTGATAAAAACCTAACATCATAAAGGCCGTATACAAAAAAGCCACAGCTAGGGGCGCCTGGGTGGCTCAGTGGGTTAAAGCCTCTGCCTTCAACTCAGGTTATGATTTCAGGGTCCCAGAATCGAGTCCCACGTCTGGCTCTCGGCTCAGCGGGGAGCCTGCTTCCCCCTCCCCCTTCTCTGCCTGCCTCTCTGCCTACTTGCGATCTCTCTCTATTAAATAAATAAATAAAATATATTAAAAAAAAAGCCACAGCTAATATCATCCTCAATGGGGAAAAACTGAGAGCTTTTCCTCTACAGTCAGGAACAAAACAGTGACGTCCACTCTCCCCATTGTTATTCAATATAGTACTGGAAGTCCTAGCCTCAGCAATAAGACAACAAGCAGAAATAAGAGGCATCCAAATAGGCAGGGAAGAAATCAAACTTTCACTATTGGCAAAGGACATGATACTCTATGTAGAAAACCCAAAAGACTCAACCAAAAAATTGCTAGAACTGATACAAGAATTTAGCAAAGCCACAGGATAAAAAAAAATCAACATAATGAAATCAGTTGCATTTGTGTACACCAATAATGAAGCAGCACCAAGAGAAATCTAGGAAATGATCCTATTATAATTGCACCAAAAACCCTAACATACCTAGGAATAAACCTAACCAAAGAGGTAAAAGATCTGTACTCTGAAAATAATAGAACACTTATGAAAGAAATAAAAGAGGACACAAAGTAATGAAAAAAAATTCCATGCTCATGGATTGGAAGAACAAATATTATTAAAATGTCTATACTATCCAAAGCAGTCTACATATTAATACAATCCCTATCAATTTTTCACAGAGCTAGAATAAACAATCCTAAAATTTGTATGGAACAACAAAAGCCCCAAACAGCCAAAGTAATCTTGAAAAAGAAAAGCAAAGCTGGAGGCACCACAATTCTGGACTTCAAGCTATATTACAAAGCTGTAGCCATCAAGACAGTATGATACTGGCACAAAAAAAGACACATAAATCAATAGAACAGAATAGAAAACCCAGAAATGGACCCATAACTATATGGTCAAGTAATCTTTGATAAAGCAGGAAAGAATATCCAATGTAAAAAAAGACAGTCTCTTCAACAAATGGTGTTGGGAAAACTGGACAGCAACATGCAAAAAAAAATGAAACTGGACCACTGTCTTACATTATTCACAAAAATAAATTTGAAATAGATTAAAGACCTAAATATGAGACCTGAAATCATAAAAATTCTAGAGGAAAACAGAGCCAGTAACCTCTTCAATATCAACCACAGCAACTTCTTACTAGACACATCTCCTATGGCAAGGGAAGCAAAAGCAAAAATGAGTTATTGGGACTATGTCAAAATAAAAAGCTCCTGCACAGCAAAGGAAAGAAGAAAGGAAACTAAAAGGAAACTGATGGAATGGGGTAAGTTTTTTGCAAATCACATCCGATAAAGGGTTAGTATCCAAAATTCATAAATTACTTATCAAACTCAACACCCCAAAAAACAAATAATCCAGTTAAGAAATGGGAAGAAGACATGAAGAGACATTTTCCCAAAGAAGACATATATACAGATGGCCAACAGACATACGATGCTCAACATCACTCATCATCAGGGAAATGCAAATCAAAACTACAATGAGATATCGCCTCACACCTGTGAGATATCGCCTCACACCTGTGCTAAAACTAACAGCACGGGAAACAACAGGTGTTGGTGAGGATGCAGAGAAAGGGGAACCTTCCTACACTGTTGATGGGAATGCAAACTGGTGCAGCCACTCAGGAAAACAGTATGGTGGGTCCTCAAAAAGTCAAAAATAGAACTACCCTATGACCTAGGAATTGCACTACTAAGTAATTACTTAAAGGATACAAAAATACTGATTCAAAGGGACATATGTTTATAGTAGCATTATCAATAATAGCCAAATTACAAAAGAGCCCAAATGTCTGGTGAATGGATAAAGAATATGAGGGGTGTGTGTGTGTGTGTGTGTGTGTGTGTGTGTACGTGTGTGCGTGATACATCACACAACAGAATATTTCTCAACCTTCAAAAAGAATGAAATCTTGCCATTTGCAACAACGTGGATGGAGTTAGAGTGTATTATGTTAAGTGAAACACGTCAGTCAGAGAAAGACAAATACCACATGATTTCACTTATATGTGGAATTTAAGAGACAAAACAGATGAACATAGGGGAAGGGGGGGAAAAGAGAGGCAAATCATAAGAGACTCTTAACTACAGAGAACAAACTGAGAGCTGATGGAGGGGAGATGGGTGGAAGATGGGCTAAATGTATGATGGGTATTAAGGAGGGTATTTGTTTTGATGAGCACTGGATGTTATATGTAAGTGATGAATCATTAAATTCTACTCTTGAAACTAATATTGCATTAGATGTTAACTAACTAGAATTTCAATAAAAACAATAAAATAAAATAAAATATTCCATATTAAAACTTAAAAAGATAAAAGAAAAAGAAAGGGACAGATTAAAATAAAGATAGATGTCAGAAGTAAGGAAAAAGTAGAGAGTGGTAAAATGCAAGGTGTCAATAGATGTGTTAGGCTCAGAAAGTTAGGAAACAGCCAGAGACTTCACCTGCTACAGCTCCCAATTAAAATCACTCTTTAGGGGTGCCTGGGTGGCTCAGTGGGTTAAGCCTCTGCCTTCAGCTCAGGTCATGATCTCAGGGTCCTGGGATGGAGCCCCGCATCAGGCTCTCTGCTCAGCAGGGAGCCTGCTTCCCCCTCTCTCTGCCTGCCTCTCTGCCTACTTGTGATCTCTTTCTCTCTGTTAAATAAATAAATAAAATCTTTTTAAAAAAATCACTCTTTAAAGATCTAACGCTGTTTCATGTTAGTGTTTTATTCATTTCCTTCTATCTATAAAAGAAAAAAGATCTACAATATAGTGGAATTAACTAATATTAATAATTTTAGCTAGTGTACAAAATTGTAAAAAAGAATTAAATGATGCGACAATTTGGTCAAAGCAACTTTAAAAATATAAAATAATAAATAAAGATTAAAACAACAAAAACAAAATCTCTGCCTTCATTAGGGCAGAGATTTTGTTTTGCTTTGTTTCATACTATGACAGTATCTGGCACCTAGGTTCCCAATAAATATTTGTGGAATGAATGAAGGAATAAACAAAACATTACACTGATGATTATAAAGTACTTGGTGAAAAAAGTATAAAAAGTTAAGTGGCAATAATCTAATAGCCTAGTATTCTCACAGTAGTAGAAAACAGAAATAGCTACAAAACTAGTCAATACTCCCATACATTTCCTTATTTTTTTAAAGATATATTTATTTATTTGAGAGAGACAGAGAGAGAGCACGCATGTGCACGGGGACAGGGGGAGGGCAGAGGGACACGGGGGAGGCAGACTCCCCACTGAGCACAGGGCTTGATCTCATGACCGTGAGATCGAGACCTGAACCAAAATCAAGAGTTGGACACTTAACCAACTGAGCCACCCAGGCACCCCACACATTTCCTTTTTAGTAGGCATTTCTCGTCTCGACAGCTCTACTCCAGTGTCCTTTTCAATTGGGGTTTTCCAAAGGAATTTTATTTTTAAGCAAGAAAAGTAAGAAGAGGATAAACTAATTTACCAGGCACCACATTAGATCCTTTCACCTATATTACACTACTTAATCAACACAACAATCCTCTGAAGTCAATATTATCTCTATAGTTAAAAGAAAGCAACAAACTTAGCCAGATTATATCAAGCAATACTTGTATATAAACTCAAGGGAGTCTCATATCTCTTTCCACTTTACTAATTCAGAGAATAAACACAACCTAGAAAAAAATGCTCAGGAGAAATGTAAAAGAATTTTATTTTCTCTTTGCTTCACACAAACTCCTGTTGAAAATGGATTGAATACATTAAGACTAGACTGTGTAAGAGTTATCACACCTTAAAAGCCTTTAGCATGGGAAAGGATAGAGAGCATTCAGACAAATCCTTCAAAAATGTTTCAAAGAAATTTTTAGGGGCACCCAGGTAGCTCAGTAGGTTAAATGTCTGACCCCTGATTTCAGTTCAGGTCATGATCTCAGGGTCATGAGATGGAGCCCCATTATCAGGCTCCCCACTCAGCGCAGAGTCTGCTTGAGGTTCTCTCCTTCTCCCTCTGGCCCTCCCCCCACTCATGTGCATACTCTCTCTAAAATAAATACAATCTTTAAAAAAATATTTTTAAATTATACATTGGCAAAGATATTCAGCAGGCTGTTTCAAGAATTACTGCTTCTAGTAGCTCAAGAATAAAGGCAAAACTACCTGAATGTGCCTTGTGAGGTTAAAATATTTAAACTGACAACATTTCTGGGCTTAAAATGCTTCCCAATTTTAAAACAATTAAATTGTCAAGAAAGCTGAACTCCATTCATGCCATCTAGCACAGGTAATATACCATCATAGTTTAAGGAAAAAGACTGTGTAATATATAGAGAGACTTCCCTATAAAGGGCTTCTTCTAACACTCATGCTCAGGAAAGTCAGATAAACCAAATTTAAAATCCTTGCTTTACAGATCTAAATTGATCCCCGCTATATAGATCTACAGTTATATCCCAGGATCCCTGCTATATAGATCTACAGTTATATCAGACAAAAATACAGCTTTCAATTAACACAGATATTTATTAATATGTTCTATACACTTTGGCTCTAAAATAATCCCACTGAAAAATCACTTTGATTTTACCTGAAGATGCTTGTAACAGTACAACCAATCCTGTAGGTCGGTCCTCAGAGGAGGGGCCACTCTGTCCACAAATAACACAATCATATACTGCTTCAGAAACTTGTGGTTCTGCTGTTGTGATCTCCATAGGAATATCATTCTCAGGAGAATCTGAGGGGAAAAAAAATTACAGCTCTTAATTCCTGAGGAGAAAAAACTTTCTGCAACAAAAATATGAAGAAAAAAATCAAGTTCAAATAATTTTGTGCTTCAATACCAATAAAGTTATATGGTAATAAAACTATGGAAAAAATTAATCTTACTGAGGTAAAACGTTCACTCAGAAAAAAAATACAGTTTATATAATAAAAGATTTTGGTTTTTTTTAAAGATTTTATTTATTTATTTGAGAGAAATGTTAGGGAGAGGGAGAGAGAGAAAACATGAGCAGGGGAAGGGGCATAGGCAGAGGGAGAAGCAGATTTCCCAGTGAGCAGGGAGCCCGACAAGAGGCTCAATCCCAGGATCCCAAGATCATGACCTGAGCAGAAGGGAGACGCTTAACCAACTGAGCTACCCAGGTGCCCCTACAATGAAGATTTTAATTTATATGGTTAAATACACTTCAAATGCTGTATCATTCACATATAACAACTGAAACCAAAACACAGGAAGGAAAGGATTTAAGGAAAAGACTATTTTAATTTTTTTTGAGGCACTTTCAGAAGGGAAATGTATAATTGCATGGCAGCTCCTGGGGAAAAAAATGGCAATATTTACTATGAGATAAAAGAGGAACAAACTATTTCCTTTTATTTTGAATTCTAGTGATTATATCTTAACAATAATGATAATCAATACATATTTAAATGGGAAAATCATTTAAATATAACCATATATACTAATAAAGCAGAACTACCATAGAAAATAACAGTAATCCTTTGGTATTAATGTCATTAACAGCAAGAAATAAAACACTGAGCCAATAATGATATTCAGATAAAGACTCTTAGATTCCACGAAGATCATGATGTTGTCCATAGTGGCAAAGAAATAAGTAGAGGGGACTGGGAAGAACAAAAAACAGAAATGATGTGTGACATGTTTAAAAGATGGAGGCATATCTAAATAAATAGGTAAAAATACATGAGAGAAAAAGAAAAAGAAGGATGTCAAGTTTAGATACATTGTAATAAGGATTCATGCAAATAAACATATCTAATATGTATTAAGAGTTACTGAGAAGAAATGGGGCCAGAAACCAAAGAGAAAACTTTGGATGATGCTCAGTATTAATGGAAATAAAAAGAAGCCAATGAAGAAAACAGAGAAAAAACAATTTAACAATAGAATACAATGGAACCAGAATAGAATCAGAACCAGAAAGCTTGATGCCGATGAAAATAAGATTAACTGGTCAAAATGAAAAGATTTCAAAAGAAGTACCAGAGGGTATTAAGATTTGACATGTGGGGACGCCTGGGTGGCTTAGTTGGTTGAGCAGCTGCCTTCGGCTCAGGTCATGATCCCAGCGTCCTGGGATCGAGTCCCGCATCGGGTTCCTTGCTCGGCAGGGAGCCTGCTCCTCTCTCTGCCTCTGCCTGCCTCTCTGCCTGCTTGTGTTCTCTCTCTGTTAAATGAGTGGATAAAATCTTTAAAAAAAAAAAAAAACAAGATTTGACATGTGATTCCTCTGTTTTTTTAGGGAGAAAACTTTAGTACAGAAAAGAGGGAATGTACCTGATTGCCTAAAAGTTCAAGAGAAAACAGAGAAATACCTGACTTAAAGTGACATGAAAAAATTGTCTGAGATTAGATGCTAAAGAACTAAAATGTCACTGACTCTATCTCACACACATAGTTTTCCTTTTTTCTATCTTGGTACAATCAACTTAAAAACTTCAGGGAAATCCTCATAGCAAAGCACATTATCAAAGAAGCTGCTAAATCACTCTTTCTAGGTTTTTAAAAGTAAGGCTTGAGGGGCACCTGGGTGGCTCAGTGGGTTGGGCTGCCGCCTTCCACTTGGGTCATGACCTCGGGGTCCTGGAATCAAGCCCCGCATCGGGCTCTCTGCTCAGCAGGGAGCCTGCTTCCCCCTCTCTCTCTGCCTACTTATGATCTCTCTCTGTCAAATAAATAAATAAAATCTTAAAAAAAAAAAAGTAAGGCTTAATAATCTTCTATAGTGATACAGGGCTAAAAGCATGAAAATAAAATAGATGACCTCTTTTTCACGCCCAGTAAATTTTATTTGAATTTTAATTTTAGTAATTACAGACACCGTCTCTTTTTGCTTTTCCTCAAGAAACTAAAAAAATCATGCTTTATTTCTTAAAAGAAAATACCACTGCTTCTGTATATTCTTTTTTTATATATTTTATTTATTTATTTGACAGAGAGAAAGAGATCACAAGTAGGCAGAGAGGAAGGCAGAGAGAGAGGAGGGGAAGCAGGCTCCCTGATGAGGAGAGAGCCCGATGTGGGGCTCGATCCCAGGGCCCTGAGATCATGAGGCAGAGGATTTAACCCACTAAGCCACCCAGGCACCCCATGCTTCTGTATACTCTAAAATGAATTAAAATATATTATCCCTATATTATATATATATATATATTATATATATACCAATTATATACAATTATATATAATTGGTATTATGATTGAGTCTTTCATTCAGTACCCAATTTCAAAATTTTAGTTAAAATTTTAAAAGGATCTCTGACCAAATTAAATGTAATTATTATTTCTCATCTATACAGACATGGAGAAATATTAACAGGATCTTATTCTGAAAGAATCAAGCTCAGAAGAGTATGTATTATATTTAAATGGTTACATAAAGAACAAAACAGGCAAAACTCATGTATAGGATTAGGAATAAGGATACTTGGAGGCAGTGACAGAGACCATGAAGGGGATTAGAAGATGCTGGTAACATTCAATTTCTCAATCCAGATGCTAATTACTCGGGAATACCCAGTTTTTAAAAACTCATATAGCATGGGGCCCCTGGGTGGCTCAGTCAGTTAAGCACCTGCCTACGGCCCAGGTCATGATCCCAGGTCCTGGGATCAAGTCCTGCATCAGGCTCCTTGATCAATAGGAGTCTGCTTCTCCCTCTCCCAGTCTTTCTCTTTGTCAAATAAATAAATAAAATATTTTTTAAAAACTCATATAGCTCTATACTCATGATACATGCATGCACTTTTCTATGTGTATGTTATATTTCAAAAAAGGTTTTTTAAGCTTTATTAAATGAATAGCGTAACAGGGTATATTCTGTAATAAGTATTACAATAAAGATACTTAACTCTGCCAATCACATGCACACAACACCTGTATTGTACAGGTGTTGTATAAAAAGGTATGTCATACAAATTGATGCAATGAAGAGATTACAATGGCTTCTTTTAGGTAAACTAAAAAATGAAGACTGATGCAAAACTGAGACAGTAATAGTCAAAGATGATAAATCCAAGTGCAACCAGAGACGATTCTAATAATGAAAACACTCCTGCTATAAATCACACTTCAGTTACTTAAATTCTACTTTGACTCACAACACAAATTTAAAATGTGAGATGTCAGCGAGGATGTGGCAAAAGGGGAACCCTCCTACACTGTTGATGGAAATGCAAGCTGGTGCAGCTACTCTGGAAAACAATATGGAGGTTCCTCAAAAAGTTGAAAATAGAGCTACCCTACAACCCAGCAATCGTACTACTGGGTATTTACCCTAAAGATACAAATGTAGTGATCCGAAGGGCACGTGCGCCCCAATGTTTATAGCAGCAATGTCCACAATAGCCAAACTATGGAAAGAACCTAGATGTCCATCAACAACAGATGAATGAATAAAGAAGATGTGAGATACACACACACTATGGAATACTATGCATCCATCAAAAAATGAAATCCTGCCATTTGCAATGACTTGGATAGAACTAGAGAGTATTATGCTAAGCAAAATAAGTCAATCAGAGAAAGACAATTATCATATGATCTCTCTGATATGAGGAATTTGAGAGGCAGGGTGTAGGGTCATTAGGGAAGGAAAAAATGAAATAAGATGGGACTTGGAGGGAGACAAACCATAAGAGACTCTTAATCTCAGGAAACAAACTGAGGGTTGCTGGAGGAGGGAGGCGGGTGGATAGAGTGGCTGAGTTATGGGTCACTGGGTAGGGTATAGGCTATGGTGAGTGCTGTGAATTGTGTAGGACTGATGAGTCACAGACCTGTACCCCTGAAGCAAATAATACATTATATTTTAATTTAAAAAATAAATTTAAAAAATAAAATAATTTAAAATGTGTTTCTTTTTTTCGTTTTTTTTTTAAGATTTTATTTCTTTATTTGACACAGAGAGATCACAAGTAGGCAGAGAGCAGGCAGAGAGAGGGGGGGAAGCAGACTCCCTGCTGAGCAAAGAGCCCGATGTGGGGCTCAATCCCAGGACCCTGAGATCATGAACCGAGCCGAAGGCAGAGGCTTAATCCACTAAGCCACTCAGGCGCCCCTAAAATGTGTTTCTGTTTAAAATTGACACTCGCCTTTAAAAACAACAGTGCCTATTTTAAATTACCATAAGGAATATTATTACAATAAAGGCAAAATAAAGCGAGAGTTATTTTACCTGTTTGGTTTTACATGAACACAAAACAATCTAACCGGAATTAAGCAGGTGATTCTTCTGAATACTATTGCAAATTTGCTAAAGTTCTGTTTACAGTCACTGTTTTAGAATGACTGCAAAATGGCCCCAATTCTCCACTTCTCCCTCCCTGTATCTATGATCTTTGCAATGTGACTTTGAAACTCCTCCCATTGAGATTTAAAATTTATTTCCCCACCCTTTGTATGTGAGCTGGTCTTGATTTGTTTCAGTCAAGAGAATGAGGCAGAAGTAACATGCTTTTCCAAGACAAGGGCTCAAATGACCTAGCATTTCTTTCTCTTTCTTGCACTCTCCACCATGTCACCTATATGAGAACAAGTCTAGGCTAGCTTGCTTGAGGAAGAGAACCTACATGGAGCAGTCAGGTTGTCCCATCAATTCAGCTCAGTCCCAATCAGCTAAACAGCAGATCTAAAACAACCAGTTAAACCTTTCACAGAAAAGTCCAGTCCAAATTAAAACTAACAGCCAACCCACCAACCACTAACTCAGGAGAAATAATAAATGGCTGTTGTTTTAAATCACTAAATTTGGGGATGGTTTATTACATAGTAACTGCTAACTGACAAAATTGCTACTGTATGTTAATTACAGTATGTAACCTCTCAAAAGAATTGAAGAATTCTGCCTTACTAAGATACGTGAATCATGAAAGCTAATATTTAAAGTGATAAAGGTGTTTCCATTCAGATATTTTCTGATTTAAGGGATTAAAACTCATTTTCCAACGGCAGCATTTTAACACCTATTTATTCAACTACTCATTTTAACATCACCAAAGTGAAAAGCTTCAGTATTCATGATGAATATTACAATTCTACTTCAAGAGTTGATACTGTTATGCAAAGTTTCTTTTTCTAATATTGGTTTAAATTGCTTAAAATGTATTTTAACATAAAATTAATCTGTAATTAAAAACAGCTTTGGGGGCGCCTGGGTGGCTCAGTGGGTTAAGCCTCTGCCTTTGGCTCCGGTCATGATCTCAGGGTCCTTGGGATGAACCCCGCATTGCGTCGGGCTCTCTGCTCAGCAGGGAGCCTGGTTCTCCCTCTCTCTCTGCCTGCCTCTCTGCCTACTTGTGATCTCTTTCTCTCTGTCAAATAAATAAATAAAATCTTTAAAAAAAAATAGCTTTGCTTTGGGGCACCTGGGTGGCTCAGTTAAAGCCTCTGCCTTCAGCTCAGGTCATGATCTCAGGGTCCTGGGATCCAGCCCCGCATCAGGTTCTCTGCTCAGCAGGCAGCCTGCTTCCTCCTCTCTCTGCCTACCTCTCTGCCTACTTGTGATCTGTCAGATAAATAAATAAAATCTTTTTTAAAAAAAGAGCTTTGCCTTTACTTTTACCTTTGACATGAACTCATTGGATTAAACTAAGTATTTGTAAAACAATAAAAAATCTGCTTGATGCATGTTTTGTCTTTGTGTTTATGGAGTTTTCTTGGATGAATAAAGGAAAGAAAAGATAAATGATATAGGGAAGATATATTTAATGCCCTCAAAATTATGAGAAACATATTTTGGTTTGAAAACATTAGGTCTCCTTTGGGGAACAGTCAACTGCAAAACACTAGTATCACAGGGTGAAGTGTGGTTTGTAGCCCAGTGGTAGGCACAGAGAATTTTCTTTATTGCATAAACTGATCTAAAATAGGAAGCCTTTTACTTCATTTTAAAAACATACAATTTAATTTTTAACTACAACTGAGTACTTGCTAGCAACCCACTAGATGAGTTACTATTCATAAACTCAGCACACTATTAGAGTTTACTGATTTCTACTAAGAATTCTCACTGCCCTACGACAAATGCCACAATGGCAAAACTGTCACTGTACATCATTAATTCTAGTAAGGAAGTATTAGTTTTTATTTTTTTTTATTTGTATTACCATCATTTTTGCTTTCCTCTGCATTGTTTTACTTGGCAAAAAACAATCTCATCATAAAATAATTTTAGATTTGCAGGGAAGTTTTCAAGCTACTACAAAGAGTTCATATATCCCATATCCAGTTTCCTTTTATATCTTATATTAGGTGGTATGGCTGTCACAATGAACTAATATTGGTATATTACTGATCCATTTTTATTGGTAAAATGTTGATACATTAACTAAAGTCTATATTTCCTTCAGATTCCCTTAGTTTCTACCTAATGTCCTTCTTCTATTCTAGAATCCCATCCAGGATACCATATTACATTCAGTTGCCATGTCTCCTTAAACTTCTCTTGGCTGTGACAGTTTCTCAGACTTTCCTTGTTTTTGATGACCTTGACAGTTTTGAGGAGTACTGGCCAAGTGTTTTGTAGAATGTGACTTAATATTAACTCATCTAATTTTTTTTCGAGATTAATCCTAGGTTATGGGCTTTAGGGAGGAAGAGCACTGAAGTAAAGTACCATTCTCATCACACCATATCAAAGGTACATAATATCAGCATGACATCGCTGTTGATATTTACCTAAATTATCTGGTTAAGGTAGTATTTGCCAACTTTCTCTACTGTAACATTACCCCTCCTCCCCTGATTTCCACACTGTACTTTTTGGAAGGAAGTCATGAAGCACATCCTATACTTAAGAAGTAGGGGGAGTTGTTGCATTTGATTGAGGGTGAGTTATCCACGTAAATTGTTTGGAATTCTTTTGCATGGGAAATCTGTCTATTCTTCCTCATTTATTTATCTAATTGTTTATTTATATAAGTATGAATCCAGGATATTTATTTTATACTCAGGGTTATAATCTGATACTATTTATTTTCTTCCATAAATTGCTCCAGCTTGGCCACTGGGAGCACTTTCAGTATCTAACTCTAATCTATTACCACCTGAATCATTCCAGCTTTCTCCTCTTGCTTGTCTATTACCTCCCACTCCAACAGTGAGAAATCTGGCTCCCATCATCCACCATCCATTTACCTAACTGTTCAATATATAAGCATAGTGGTTTCAGAAGAGTAAACCCATACTGCCACAGGAGACATGTTATCAACTAGACTACAGTGCTTATGTGTAATTCCCTTTGTCTTCAGTATTACAGACTCCACTAATTTCCAAAGTTACTTAGCACCTTTTCTCCCGTCCCCTAAATGAGGTTGTTTCATGTATTTGTAATATAGATTCTTTTGTCACATTCTGTAGTCCATCCTGGGACCTCCAACCTCCTAAATGACTTTTTAAACTTGAATAAATTAAAATTCACCTTACTGTTATAAACTTTTGACAAATGCATAGTGTTACATATCTAACTGTACAGTCTCATACAGAATAATTCCACTGCTCTAAAAAATACCTTGTGCTTCACTTATTTAAGCCCATTCCCCCCTGTGCTCGCTTCGGCAGCACATATACTAAGCCCATTCCCCATCTTTGGCAACCACTGATTTGTTCACTGTCTATAGTTTTGGCCTTTCCAAAATGTTGTATAATTGGAATTTTACAGTATATAGCCTTTTCACATTGATTATTTTCATTAAGATTCATCCTTGTCTTAGCATGGCTTGATAGTTAATTGCTTTTCGTTGCTGAATAGTATTCCACTATATGGATGTACCATAATTTATTTAACCATTCATCTATTGAAAAACATGTTGGGGGTGCCTTGGTGGCTCAGTGGGTTAAAGCCTCTGCCTTCGGCTCAGGTCATGATCTCAGGGTCCTGGGATCAAGCCCTGCATCAGGCTCTTTGCTCAGCCGGGAGGCTGCTTCCCCCTCCTCTCTCTCTGCCTGCCTCTCTGCCTACTTGTGATCTCTCTCTGTCAAATAAATAAATAAAATCCTTAAAAAAAAAAAGATTTTTAAAAAAAAATCTCTAAAAGAAAGAAAGAGAAAGAAAGAAAGAAAGAAAGAAAGAAAGAAAGAAAGAAAGAAAGAAAGATCGATCTTGGCTACTTCCAGTTTTGAGAGATTCAAATAAAGCTTCAATAAACATTGATGTAGGGTGCCTGGGTGGCTCAGTGGGCTAAAGCCTCTGCCTTCGGCTCAGGTCATGATCTCAGGGTCCTGAGATTGAGCCCCCATCAGGCTCTCCGCTCAGCAGGGAGCCTACTTCCCCCCAATCCTACCTGCCTCTCAGCCTACTTGTGATCTCTTTCTTTTTTGCCAAATAAAAAAAAATCTTTAAAAATAAATAAATAAATAAATAAAAACATTGATGTGCAGATTCTTGTGTGGACCTGTATTTTTACATCAATTGGATAAAGACCTAACAGTATGATGGCTGGATCATATGGTGAGACTAAATTTAGCTTTGTAGGAAAATGTCAAATTCTTAAATCCAAAAATTCTAAGAAAGAACTTTTTGTACTGTAACAGGCAACACACAGAAGAAATATGAGTTAAATGTCACATTTACATCACTATAACTGGATCTTTATAAATTTCGGTTAATATGTATTAGAACCATATATGAACACTTATCTCCATCTAGTGGCTATCAAAGAGTAGATACATATAGTGATATTCCAATTTCAGAAACTTACGTTGATTGTTTACTGCAGCACTGTTAGGTAGAGCAGAATTAAAAAAAAACAAAAACCTGAAAATAAAGTGAATGTCCAATAATAAAGACATGGCTAAGTAAATTAGTTCCTTATGGACTATTACGGGCTTTTCCCACCTCCCCCAAATAAAGAAAAGAAACACTAAATTAGAGCAGTGGTTCTCAACTTTGGCTGCACATTAGAATCAGCTGGGAACTTTCACTACACCTGAACTCCACTCCCAAAGACTCTTCTTTAACTAGTCTACAGTGGAGCCTAGGCACAGATATTACCTTAAGGAGGCTATCATGATTCTAACATGCACCAAGGTTGAGAATTGCTGAATCAGGACTACTGGTAAAGACAGGGTCCTGGGATCGAATACCACATTGGGCTCCTAGCTCAGTGGGGAGCCCGCTTTTCTCTCTGCCTCTGCCAGCCACTCTGCCTGCATGTGCTCTCTCTATGACAAATAAATAAATAAAATCTTTAAAAAATAAAAAAAACTTTAAAAATTTTTAAAAATAAACAAAATGTTTTGGATTGGTACAAGTATGTGCCTTATTTATAGAACAAATAACCAAAATATAACTTTTATTTATGGGCTGCAGTTTTTGAAACACACCACATCACAGATGACTGACATAAAATGTCAGACCTAGCCCCACAAGTATATGGTCAATTCATGTTCAACAAAGCAGGAAAGAATACACAATGAAAAAAGATAGTCTCTTCAACAAATGGTGTTGGGAAACTGGACAGCAACATTCAAGAATGAAACTGATCACTTTCTTTTACCATACACAAAAGTAAATTCAAAACGGATTAAAGACCTAAATTGAGACATGAAACCTTTAAAATCCTAAAGGAGAACACAGGCCATAGCACTGGTCTTTGGCATTAGCTGTGGCAATTTCTTACTGCGTATGTCTCTTGAGGCAAGGGAAACAAAAGCAAAAATAAACTATTGGGACTACATCAAAATAAAAAGCTTCTGCACAGTAAGTAAAACTACAGAATGGGAGAAGATATTTGCAAATGATGTATCTGATAAAGGGTCAGTATCCAAAACATATAAAGAACTTATAAAACTCAATACCCAAAAAACATATAATCCAATTAAAAATGGGCAGAAGACATGAACAGACATTCTCCCAAAGAAGACATCCAGATGGCCAACGGACACATGAAAAGATGCTCAACATCATTCAGCATCAGGGAAACGCAAGTCAAAGTGACAATAACATACCACCTCACACCTGTCACAATGGCTAAAATCAACAATACAAGAAACAACAGGTGTTGTCCAAGATGTGGAGAAAGGGAATCCTCTTGCACCATTGGTAAGAATGCAAACTGGTGCAGTCACTCTGGAAAACAATATGGAGGTTCCTCACACAGTCAAAAGTAGAACTACAGTACAACCCAGCAGCTGCACTACTAGGTATTTACACAAAGAATACAAAAATATTAATTCAAAGAGATACCTATTCACAGCAGCATTATCTACGAGAGTCAAATTACGGAAACAGCCCATGTCCATCAACTGATGAATGGATAAAGAAAATGGAGTGTGTGTGTGTGTGTGTGTGTGTGTGTGTGTGTGTGTGTGTAATGGAATACTCAGCCATAAAAAAGAATGAAATCTTGCCATTTGCAATGACATGGATGGAGCTAGAGAGTATTATTTTAAGTGAAGTAAGTTAGTCAGAGAAAGAGAAATACCATATGATTTCATTTATATGTGGAATTTAAGAAACAAATGAGCAAAGGGGAAAAAAAGAAAGAGACACAAACCAAGAACAGACTTCCCAAGTAGGCAGAGAGGGAGGCAGAGAGAGGAGGAAGCAAGCTCCCCGCTGAGCAGAGAGCCTGATACGGTGCTCAATCCCAGGACTCTGAGATGATGACCTGAGCGGAAGGCAGAGGCTTAACCCCTGAGCCACCCAGGCGCCCCCGAGAACAGACTCTTAACTATAGAGAACAAACTGATGGTTACAGAGGGAAGGTCCTGGGGGAATGGGTCAAATAGGTGATGGGGATTAAGGAGTGTACTTGTGATGAACATGGTGTTGTATTAAAAGCGTTGAATTATTAAATTGTGTACACCTGAAACTAATATCACACTATATATTAACTAACTGGAATTTAAATAAAAATTTTTTAAATGACAGACTAACACCATCCCCAAAATTGACATATTTATATTCAGAGCAAGCAGTACAGAAAGTATTTTATTCATGAGATCTGCTTTCTAATTTCATTGAAAAGGAATTCAAGTAGTTTCTACTTAGTTGAGAGAGCAAGAATTTCATAAGTTAAGCATAATTCGAAACTACAATACTTCATAAAATGTTTTTAAATATATATGCAACAGCCATAGATACATAGAACTATGCACTACATGCATTCCAATGTCACAAGTAGATCAGTACTGAAAGAGAACAAAGTTCACAGTGTGCCTGATTCCAAGGAAATGAAGAGCATTAAAAAAGAGTCTAATTTATGAGAAAATGATACCAAAAACTGTCTAAAGCAGCAAAAATATATATCAGGGAATAAGAAGTAGTTAAAAATGTAAAGATCATCCTTTTTAATAATAAGAGAAATGCTAATTAAAATTAGACTATGATACCATTTCTTCTCCCCTACCACATTATCAAAAAAACAAAAAAGTATGACAACTTATTCTAATGATAAGAATGTAAGGAAACTGATACTATGACACACTGCTGATGGGAATGCAAGACAGTACAATTCCTATGAAAGTAATTTGACAATCTAGCAAAATTACATATGTATTTACCCTTTGACTCAGCAATCCCACTTCTAAAAATCTCTTATAGGGACGCCTGGGTGGCTCAGTTGGTTAAGCGACTGCCTTCGGCTCAGTTCATGATCCCAGGGTCCTGGGATTGAGTCCCACATCGGGCTCCTTGCTCAGCAGGGAACCTGCTTCTCCCTCTGCCTGCCAGTCTGCCTGCTTGTGCACGCGCTCCCTCTCTCTCTCTCTCTCTCTCTCTCTCTGATAAATAAATAAATAAATAAATAAATAAATAAATTTTAAAGAATAAAAATAAAAATCTATCTTATAGGTATATTATCAAAATATGAATAGATACATATGCAAGGATATTCACTGCAGTGCTATTTGTAGTGGAAACAACCCAAATTCCAGTAATGGAAGACCATTTGAATAAAATATGGGGAGAGGGAGAAATCCACAAAAGGGAATACTATACAGCTAGAAAAGGGAATGAAGAAGCTCTCTATACACTACATGGTGGGATCTCCAGGATAGAATGTTAAGTGGAAAGAAACAAAGTAAAGAAAGCATACATCGTATGTTACCATTTACCTAAGAAAGGGACACTAGGGATATAAATATTTTTATATCTCAACATAATTTATAAAATACATTCATATCCCCACCCTCCCTTCTTATGTAAATGGTAACACTAAATATTTAGCATACATGTTAAAAAATTAAAAGATAAACCTCAAATTAAACTGTACTATTAAATAACAAAATAAACAACTCCCTCTACAACCAACAACAGTAAGAGTCAACCAAGCCCTGATGTACGCCAGCTGCCGCTTGGACAACCCCACATTCCAATGAAATCTTAAAGGACGGGTCTGGGGGACAAATGTTACTTCAACTTAGCTAGTATCTACCGCCCTTCTGCTGACAGCAGTCTTCAGTTTTTGTTTAGCAGAATCACCCCCTCACCACTTGCTTTCAGTTCATGTGATTTGGGCGGGGCTGGCCCTACAACAGGCTAGACTACTAAGAGAGGCACATCAAAGATTTTTGCTTTGGCTGTTAAAAAAGCAGTATTCTTTTCATTCTGGCCTTTTAAAAAACAAAAATTTCCAAACATGTTGCCTTGTGCCTGAATCAATCAATCAATCAATCAAGTCTGTTCAACTCTTACTTGACAACTATTCTCATGCCTGTACCTTCCTTCCTGTGGCTACCAACTTACAGGAAGAGCACCTAACTCTCCTCAATTTGCTCCAAATATGAAGAAATAGTAAAGGACAAGCCTTGTCAGTTGCCCAGGCACTCCCATTTACTACAGTATAATCTCAGAGGACTGCTTACTCTAAGTCTAGGCATCTTTGTCTGGAACAATACCACCTCTTTCATGGGGATGTCAGGACAAATAAGTCAATATACAGAATGTATTCAGCACAGTGGTGGAGACGCAGTTAACATACAAAAAATGTATCACCATCATCCCCCAAAACTCATACTCTTAGACCCAAACTCAAAATACAGAAAAAATTTTGTGTACACAGAATTTGTAATTAGTATTAGAAAAAAAACTTTGGGGGCACCTGGGTGGCTCAGTAGGTTAAGCAACTGCCTTTGGCTCAGGTCATGATTCCAGGGTCCCAGAAAGGAGCGCCATATCAGGCTCCCTGCTCCACAGAGAGTCTGCTCTTCCCTCTCCCACTTCCCCTCCCCCCATCTCAAGCACTCTCTCTCATATAAATAAATAAAATCTTTTTTAAAAAAAAGAAAAAACTGTAGTCCAATAATGAAGGGATAATTAAGTAAATTATATAATAAAAATAATAATAATAATAGCCAACATTTATAAATACTTCTTATATGCAAAGTACTCTGTTTAAGTGTTTTAAATGTACTAACACATTCAATCCTCACAGCAACCCTAGGAGGTAGTATAATAATCACTTTTTCTGCTGTGTGAAAACGGATCCAGAGAGAGGTTAAGTAGGTTGCTCTAGGTAACAGTGTGGCTGAGGTATGAACCTAGGCAGCCAGGCTCCAGGGTCATGTCCATAACCACTGTACCTTGCTACCTCTCCAATGAACTTTAAAAGTTCACTTTTCAACTTTAAATATTATAGGAACCAGGGGTGTTAATAATAATATAAGGATATTTGTAGACTAAAATGTTGTGTAAAAAGGCAAAATTATTCTATATAGTATCATATCATCAGTAATGTACATGTCTTTTGTATAGTGGGATTAGGGAAAAATATGTCCTTACTTATGCTCTCCTGTACTGTATAATTTATACAATTAAAATGTAGAATGCTTAAAATCAGAAAATAATTTCCAAAATAAATTCTTACTCTATATTAAGCATCTGAACTCTCACTTGGAATTCAATTCTTTTGCATTTCAACCATATCTATATGACAAGCCTAAATGGATCAAGGTTATATCTAACATCCTGACTCCTATACCTAGATGACTAGTAAAAATAAATAATGGGAATAATGACCAGGAGAGAAAGATGAAAGGATATGCAGAGGTAAATCTCTTTATATAAAAATTTGATAACTATAGAAAGGCATTAAAGAACAGATAAATAAGAGTACTAATCACACAGCAGAAATCAATTGCATTCAGAAAGAAAAGCTTTTGTCCCTAAATTCTTACTTACTAATGTGCCATATTTGACTAGAGAATTTGTAGACTACTGTGTGTTATAAATTTGAAATATTCTAATTGTTATGTTACCAGAAATATTAAGAAAACATCCTTCATAAACAAAGATAAAGGCAAAATAAGAAAGAAGCAACTAAAAAATGCTAACATTTTTTATAACACAAATGAGAAATAACACAAGAAGACAAAGGAATCTGACAAATGAAGCAAAGCAGTGGACTAAAATTAAATTGTATCTAGGTAACGCCAGATAGTGCCTCAGGTGCAGGTTCTGCATCATTTGTTAATAATATTATAATATATAATGTCAAAAGCAAATGGTAATCAGAGGCAGAGAGACATGTGACTTTGCAATTTTTATCTTGGGTAATGGTGAAAATGGGGTCTCAAATAGGTTTTTGGAGACAGATTTCTTTGAGAAGGGACTCAGTTATAAACAAAAGGAACATACAGATCTGAATGGTCCAGAATCCCACTGGCACTGCCATAACCAACATAAATAAACCAAGGGCTCATGAATCTACACTACCTCATTGTTACCACAGAGGCACGCAAGAACGGGAACTGGGAGAAAGCAGAGCTCATTATCTTGATGGCTTCTATAAATTCCATTAGTTAGCAATCATATCTACCTGATTCCTCAATTATTTTTCCTGTGACCTGGCTACTGCCAAAAAAGGTCAAACTTTCCACAAGTAGTAAGATTTAGGACAGGAAGTCATTAACTTTGCAGACTAATAGACTAATAACATTCAAATTTATGATCCTGAATAATAGCTGGTCTCTAAACATTGCTTATAAGTTTTTATACTTTTCTACTTAGCCTTCATGAGCAACATCTTCCACTCTCCTCAGCAGCTATTTCAAATCTCAGGTGTTATTCTTTTCACTCAGCAGAGATCACCTTTTACTTACCCCTGAAAACTGAAGCAAGCGAGTAATCACCTGAATTTCCCATTTGCCTTATCCCCAGGGGAACTCAGCTCTCTCTCCATCTACTCTTCCTTCTTTCCTGCAGTCTCCTCAGAGAAAAGGTGACCATTCTCCTATGCAAGACAGCACTTCCTAACCTCCTCTAAGTACTTTGCTTAATCAATTCCTCAGAAAACCGTATCTGCTTTATCTCACTTGGGAAAGGAAGGCAACAGATAAAAGCAAGTTCTACAAATATTATTAACTAAGGTTTTTTTTTCTTAGCTCCTGAAGTTGCAAACAAATAACCCAAACTGTATATCACACTGGTACATTACTTCCTACAAAAAGGACTGCCTTTAAATGACTTCAGAACACAGAATTTTGATATTAAAGGCCAAAATGATCCATAAACAATTAAAAAATTTTTTAACTTAATTCAGTAATTCCATAGTTTAATATAATATCAAGTTTGGTATTGTGAAAGTAGTTACTTTGTAAAAAAAGTAATGTTCTTACATATGACTTATTGTGGTTGAACAGGAGAATATTTTCAACTCCAGGACATGCATGCTTAAGTATTTAGGAGTAAACTGTCATGATGTCTGTAACTTACTTCATTTATTAGAAAGAAAAAAAGAGAGAATATAAATAAAGAAAAATGTCAACTAAGGTTATATTGGTGTATGGGAATTTATAATACTATTCTTTTAGCTCTTCCGTACAATTAAAATTTTGGCATGTATGAAATTATCTCACTTTGGTAAAAAAAAAAAAAAGCACTTACATGTGTGTATACACTTAGAAATTTTTTTTTTAAGATTTTATTTATTAGACAGAGAAAGAGATCACAAGTAGGCAGAGAGGCAGGCAGAGAGAGGGGGAAGCAGGCTCCCTGCTGAGCAGAGAGCCCAATGCGGGGCCTCGATCCCAGGACCCTGGGATCATGACCTGAGCTGAAGGCAGAGGCTTTAACCCACTGAGCCACCCAGATGCCCCACACTTAGAAATTTTTAAGGATAAAGCTCAGATTAGGAAATCTGGTAGAAAAAATAAAGTATTATTTTCTTATTTTTCATTATATTTATTTTCTAAGTCCCTAAAATAAAAATTTAATGCTTTTATAATAACAGAAATTTTAACTTTATATATTAAAATAATAAATATTAGGGGTGCCTGGGTGGCTCAGTTGTTAAGCGTCTGCCTTCGGCTCAAGTGATGATCCCAGGGTCCTGGGATCGAGCCCGCACTGGGCTCCCTGCTCAGCAGGAAGCCTGCTTCTCTCTCTCCCACTCCCACTGCTTGTATTCCTTCTCTCACTGTCTCTCTCTCTCTGTGTCAAATAAATAAATAAAATCTTTAAAATAATAATAATAATAAATATTAGTAACTCTGTAATTCAAGATTGCAGACTGAATACTTATCTCTCATTCCTTCTAAAAAAAAAAAAAAACCACTGAAATAAAAGAAGAGAGATACATAAAGAAATATTCCCACAGGAATACAGAAAAAGGGAGGCATTTAGGTGGCACAGTCAGTTAAGCGACCCACTCTCAATTTCAGCTCAGGTCATCATCTCAGGGTGGTGAAATAGAGTCCCTTGTCAGCCTCCGTGCTTAATGGGGAGTCTGCTTGAGATTCTGTCTCCCTCTGCCCCTCCCCCCACTAGTCACACTCTCTCACTCTCTCTCACTAAAGTAAATAAATAAAATCTTAAAAAAAAATACATAAGAGGGATGGAGTTGTAGAAGACAATTTCACCAACCAACAAGAGATGTCAATTATATTTCTGAAAAATTAGAGAGGGAGACATGCAAACAGATGAGTGAAAGCCATTAAAGCTACGATCACTTATGTATAAGGAGAAAGTTACAGAAAATGAAGAAATTGTCCGTTAGAATGTCAACTCTGGGCCCAGAATCAGCCAGTGAGGTAGAGGATAGGAGTGACTTAAAAAAAGTATTTTTTTTTTTTTTTTTAGAAAGAAAGAGAAGGGGGAAGAGAGAATTTTTTTTTTTAAAGATTTTATTTATTTGTTAGAGAGAGAGAGCACAAGCAGGCAGAGAAGCAGGCAGAGGGAGAAGCAGGCTCCTGCCGAGCAAGGAGCCCGATGCAGGACTTGATCCCAGGACCCCGGGATCATGACCTGAGCCGAAGGCAGCCACTTAACCCACTGAGCCACCCAGGCGTCCCAGGATATTTCTTTTTTTTTTTTTTTAAGATTTTATTTATTTATTTATTTATTTGAGAGAGACAGAGAGAATGAGAGAGAGGAAGAGGTCAGATGGAGAAGCAGACTCCCCGCTGAGGAGGGAGCCCGATGTGGGACTCGATCCAGGGACTCCAGGATCATGACCTGAGCCGAAGGCAGTTGCTCAACAACTGAGCCACCCAGGCACCCGACTTAAAAAAAGTATTTAAAGATTATATACAGAACTTCACTACTCAGCATCCCAATTCCCTCCCCAACCCTGAGTGAACAGAGTACTCAGGTGGCTTGGCATTTACCTCAGGGAGGAAAACAAAAGACCATCCCACAAAGAAACTGAACAAATAGCTTGGAGAACAGTGAGGTTTCTAGGTGAGTGTTAACATTTGGGGGCCCAAACTGAACAGTCTGCTATCCTCCCACTGAAATCTAAGTCTGGCAGTCAGTGTGCCTCACTCATATACACAGATTCCAAACAATTACTAAGATTAAACCTATTTACACCTCAGTAGAGTAAAACAAATTTGCTACCCAGACCATCTTTCCAGGACAATCAAGGATCATCAGGCAAATGAGGAAAACTGACAACATGAAAGAACATAAATTTTAAAAGTAATTCAAAAGGATAAAACCTAATGAGAAAGAACAAGCACAAATATGCACTCTAACAAATTCAGAAGATTTGAAAAAAATTCTATAGACCACGTAAGAACAAGAAGAGATGACATCTCTTAAGCATGCAAAGTAAAAAGAATATATAAAAGCTAAAAAACATAAAAGATTAAAATATCAATCCAGGAGTTTCAACATCCACCTAGTAAGAGTTCCATAAAAAGAGAATAAAGAGGGGCGCCTGGGTGGCTCAGTTGGTTAAGCGACTGCCTTTGGCTCAGGTCATGATCCCGGAGTCCCGGGATCGAGTCCCATATCGGACTCCCGGCTCTGCGGGAAGTCTGCTTCTCCCTCTGACTTTCTCCCCTCTCATTCTCGGTCTCTCGCTCTCTAATAAATAAATAAATAAACAAAAATCTTTAAAAAAAAAAGAGAATAAAGAAAATATAAGGAGACAAGTATTCTAATAGCTCTCTATTGCTATTTAACAAATTACCCCAAAACTCAGTGGCTTAAACCAACATTTGCTATCTCACACAGTTATTGAGGGTGGGAACCTAGGCACAGTTTAGCTGAATGATTCTGGTTCTGGATCTCTTATGAGATTGCTGTCAAGCTAACAACCCATCTGAAGGCTTAACTGGAGGTGGAAGTTTCACATCCAAGCTCACTAACATGACTGTTGGCCAGAGGCCTCAGTCTCTTTCCAGATAGGCCTCTCCATAGGGCTGGTCACAATGTGGCAGCTGGCTTTACCAGAATGAGTAATCCAAAAGAGAGAAAAAATAATCAAGACAGAAACTGTAATGTCTTCCACAACCTAATCTCAGAAGTGACACAGTACTACTTCTGTCATATTCCAGTGGTCATGTACACCAATTCTGGTGCAGTGTGAGAGAAGACTACATAGGACATAAATACCAGGAGGCATGGATCATTTGAGGGTCATCTTGGAGGATGACTAGTTAGCAAAAAAAAAAAAAAACGGATATTTTTTTCTCAGAGCTTCAGAGACATGTATCTTCAGACTGAAAAGTCCCATTAAGTACTAAGGAAAATGAAAAAAGATCCACCTAGATATAAATCATAAAATTTCAGATCTCTTGGCACCTGGCTGGCTCAGTTGGTAGGGTATGTGACTCCTGATCTCAGGGTTGTGAGTTCAAACCACATATTGGGCATGAAGCCTACTAATAACATAACATAACATAATAACATAAATAAAATAAAATAAAATAAAGTAAAATAAAACATTAAAATATTTTTTAAAAATTCCAGATCTCTAAGGATCTAAAATTTTTGGAACAGGGGGGTTGGGGTGAGTTCACCTACAAAGGAAGAAGAATTAAATTACCACCAGACTTTTCATCAAATGAATAGTAAAACACAAAGAAGTATTGCTTTAACATTTGTGAGAAAGAACGTGTATCAACCTGGAATTATACATTCATTCAAATGAAAAATCAAGCATGAGAGCAAACTAGAGTCCCACCCATAAGCATTTTAGGAATATGCTTATGGCTGAATGCCAACAAAACAAGACCCCCCCAAAAAAAGATGATATAAGATGCAGAAAACCCCAAATCAACTCTACAAGAGGAAAATCCAAAAGTAATGGCTATACAGCATGGCTCCAGAGCAACTCAATGAGACTGGAACAGAATTATATGCACAGGACAGTATGACTGAGTAGGCACAATAACAGAGATCGCATAAAGGCACATGAGTTAAAGAAAAAATAACAGTTGAAAACTTCAGGGAAAACAAGACACTATAACAAAGTAATGGCCCAGGGAGAACTGTATAAAGGGTGGTATGGTTTTAGCAATTGAGAAACTGTAAGAAATGAGGCCATATATACTCTATATACAGTCTCCATAAAGTAGCCTAGGAGTCGGGCCACTAGACTCAAAAAAAAAAAAAAAAAGTAAATGAATCCTAGCATCCTAGCACACTACTTTTAGTCCTATACTCAACAACATTCAAAAAGTCATATTATTTCTTGGGAGACCTAGGTGGCTCAATTAGTTAAGCATCTGTCTTCGACTCAGGTCATGATCCCAAGGTCCTGGGATCAAGCCCAGCTCCCTGCTCAGCAGGGGAGTCTGCTTCTCCCTCTCCCTTCATCCCTCCCCCTACTTGTGTTCTCTCTCTCTCTCTCTCTCTCAAATAAAGTCTTTAAAAAAAATAAGTAAATAAAAACTTAAGAAAAATTTTTTGAAGCCCTATTATTTCTCAACACTTAAAGTCAACCTCTGGATGGAACATTTGATTGTGACTGCAAAAGAAAATGTTAGCAACCTGAACAATTTAAAAGTAAATACTTGATAAAGGCAAAAGATAGAGATAAGGAAAGGAAAAATAGGGGTGCTTATTAATTCACTTTATATGAAGGGGTATGAAGGAACTGGCTACAGAGAGAATAATTGATATACATTATATTTTATATATAAAAATTAATATTGATTATGAATTTCCGGAAAGAAGAGATGGAAAAAGGAAAAGTAGTGTCAATGAACTAAATCCTCACCTTTCATATGAGAAAGACAACTGATATTAATCTGATAAACAGTATTCTTCACATCAAGAATAACATAAACTCACCTCTTGAAGGTTCAGAAGACATATGTCCTTAACATAAACTCACCTCTTGAAGGTTCAGAAGACATTATATTATATCTGAACTCACTCTCTCCCCACACCTCTTCTGGATGTTGATTATGTGTGCTTATGTGCACAAAAGTGCATGAGAATGTTCTTTTGTACAGAAATACTATGTCATTTCTGAGATTACATTGTGAAAGAATGTATACATGTTTGAATGCACATATGTGTATACACTTAAACTAAATGCACAACTTTATTTCAGCATTTCTGTCTAAAAGTTAAAAAAAGAAAAAAATCACTGGAAAACAAGAGGTAGTCAGGAAAGGAAATATCCTGGTTAACTGAAGACTGAGATTAATTGAAATTTAATCTATTCTTCCAAGGTTTATAAAAAAAAATTCCTCATAGCAATCTACTATCCTACAGGAAAATGGCATCCCCTCTCACTATACAAAGGCTAACGCTAATCTAACTGGAAGTGAGAAGTGCAACTGATCTTAAGAACTACTGAAGGAGTAGCGGAAGGAGGAGGCACTAAAAGGTATTTGAAAGCTATTTCAAAAATCTTAGGATGATTTCACAGGAAAAATCAGAGTAAGTAAATACATGTTGGTGAACCTCATAAATCTAAAGGTCAATCTCAGAGGAAAATAGCAGAGGATATCAAATTGCTACCATTAGAAAGAACTTTCTAACAATTATTATTTTTTTTTTAAGATTTTATTTATTTATTTATTAGGAAAGAGAGAGAGTGAGAGAGAGCATGAGAAGGGAGAAGGTCAGAGTGAGACGCGGACTCCCCATGGAGCTGGGAGCCCGATGTGGGACTCGATCCTGGGACTCCGGGATCATGACCTGAGCCGAAGGCAGTCGCTTAACCAACTGCGCCACCCAGGCGCCCAACTTTCTAACAATTATAACTACACATCAACAGCATAAACTGCCTGTAACAGTCCGATCCTCCAGTGCTCTATTGTTTAAATAAAGACTAGAAATCATCTGTCTGTAATGTTGAAAACTGTTGAAAAATTGAACTAGATAATCCCTGAAGTAATACTTATTATTATAAGTATATAATAAATTTTAACTTACCAACATCCATTGCAGTTTCCATGAAGCTTTTCTGTCGTGAAGCAAACTCTGCAAGCAATTTCTGCTGCCTCTCTCTAGCCTTTTGTCGCCTAGATTAAACAGAAATAAAGTGATAAGTATCAGACATGTTTAAGACTTACTATATTTCAGGAATGTCTACTGTATGAAAAGCCCCTGGCACACAGTTGAGGACAACCTGAGAGAATCTTCAAAGTAGACTCCTCACAGAGCAGGTAGCCCAGTGTGGGTCTTGATCCCACGACCCAAGAAATCATAAAAAAAAAAAAAGGAAAGAAAGAAATCATGACCTGAGCCAAAACCAAGAGTCAAATGCTTAACCAACTAAACCACCCAGGTGCCCCTCCACTATTTTAAAATGGTTTGAAAATCACTGGCTTAAAAAGGTAAAAATAAAAGCCAAGATTTACTTTAAAATGTGAAATAATTACAGTAGAAAACTACACAATTTCCTAAGTATATGTCAGTTGGTAGCAAGAGTAAGAAAATTCTCTTTAGCAAGGAACCCACAATTTAACCCCAGGCACAAATAACAGCAAACTGTTTGCTAGAAGAAGCTAGGATGTTTAGATATAAACAAAATCTAAAAGATAAGAATAGTAAAAAAAAAATTAAAAATTAAAAAAAGATAAGAATAGTCAGATTTACTGTTACATTAAGAATAGGTCTTTCCTGGGGTTCCTGGGTGGCTCAGTGGGTTAAAGCTCTGCCTTCAGCTCAGGTCATGATCTCAGGGTCCTGGGATCAAGCCCCGCATCGTGCTCTCTCAGCCGGGAGCCTACTTCCTCCTCTCTGCCTGCCTCTCTGCCTACTTGTGATCTCTCTCTGTCAAATAAATAAATAAAATCTTAAAAAAAAAAAATAGGTCTTTCCTAAAAGAGAATGAGCAGAAGCCGGTGATTTCCCAGTTTCCACTAAGAAATATTCCAAGTTTAGTTTGTTTCAAGTAAAAAAAAAAAATGTAAGAGTCTCATATATGACAAAAAATAAAACTATATTCCAAACCTAAGCATAAATATTCCTTTGGATTAATTCATCAATTATGAATTATTTATTACTTATCCTATGAAACTGATGAATTACTGAACTCTACACGTGAAACTAATGATGTAGTATACGGCTAACTGTATTTAAATTTAAAAAAAATTAAATATATCCTCAAAGGACAAAAATTTCCCACCATAGAAGAAATGGAAACAAAAAAAAGATGTGCGAGAGATGCTCAAAGCATTCTATGGACCTCCAAAAATGCTATAAGAAACGATCGCATTGACAGAATACTTGTTTGGTTTCCTACATCACTACTCTGTAAATTTATGTTCCTTATGTTTCTTTAATTAAAACAATCAGTTATGCCACTCTATAAATCACCTTTACATGTACAGAATATATCCATAAAAGAATATTTCGAATAACAATTTCATATACCAAACATAAGGAAACCTCAAATCTAACTGCTTGGCACTAGTATTAAAATGCATGTCTCCTCTCCCACAACCACATGAGCCTACGAGACTGTAAGCTCTAGATAATTATGGCTGTAACCTTGATTTTAGCCTTGTGAGACTGTGAGTAGAGAACCCAGTCATACCAAAACTACACTTCAATATACACTAACAGTAAATAAAGTAAATAAATGAATGCTGTTTTATTTTTTTTTAATGAGTGCTGTTTCAAACTGTCTAAAGAAAAAAATTCTATCCTCGCTTTCTGTGACTTGCATAAAAAAGAATGTCAATTATTTTTCCCTTGTATTGTTTATTAACTTGGGTAATTCTTTTCTAAAATTGGGCATAAGTGTGAATAAAAATGAAAAGACAAACAAGTTCTGGCAGATTCCATACAACCCAGGAATTTTCCATTATTATCCCAGAGGTGGAGACATTAGGTTGCATGTTGTTATAACTGTCTAAAGGTTTCCGTCCTATCTGTATCTTATTTTCTATGGAGTTACTATTATGAAAGTGATGCCAAGTTTGTCCATAGGTGAGGTAGTCTGGACTGCATCACCATCAAGCGTTTATAAACTGTTTGGTCTTTATTAAACGTAATCCAAAATCCAAAATAAATTGAGAAAAGATAATGTGAGAAGCATGGTGAGATTCAAATATATTCATCTTAATCCTTCGCTGTCTGCTACAGAATTAGCTTCAAGGCCTTGTCAGTATCATCATCATTACCACTCAAAGAAAACAAAGCCCAAAAGGAAAAAAAAACCTTTTTTCAGAGTATTATTTATCACAAGAGCATTAGAGTCTTTGTAAAAATAGCATCTGAACTACTCCAGTATCACATCTATTATGAGTAACAGTTACAAAATGAACCAAAATAACCAAATAAATAAACTTTGATTCACTAAAAGTTTATATTTTTTTAAAAAAGACATTATTCCATAACCAAGAAAGTATCAACAATTTAAGAGGTTAATCAAATTTTACCTCATTTTTCAACCTTCTAATTTTATCAGTAGATCTATTAAATCCTAGGCAGTTACTGATTCAAAATTAATGAACTGTCATATAAATTATATTTTAGTTATTTATAACAATTCCTACTTATGAAGTCCTATGAGAAAACTCTCCTACATTCTTTTTTTTCTGTTTGTTTGTTTGTTTGTTTGTTTGTTTGTTTGTTTGAGAGAGCAGGAGTGCAAGGGAAGGGCAGAAGGAGAGAGAGGAGCAAACTCCTCGAGGAGCAGGGAGCCCGAGGCAGAGCTCAATCCCAGGACCCTGGGATCATAACCTGAGCCAAAGGCAGACCCTTACCTGACTGAGCCACCTAGGCACCTTCCCCTACATTCTTAATATACTGAAGGCTTTTGGATTTACTTGTAATATAAATTATCTGTAACAAATTTAAGTACATCAGAAATGAAGTACAACTATATATGTGATTTAAATTGCTCCTGATAGTTTCCAAAGGATGACCTCCTAACTACTGAATCACATGGAACTGCCAATCTTATCTGAACTTTTATAGCATAATCTCGCTGTTTCTTCCCTTCTCAATCCCCTTGAACACCTCTCTCTACAGTGTTCCTCCTTTTCCACTCTAGCCGTCCCTTTTCAGTCACCTTTATAGGTACACCTTCCTCGGTAATTCCCTTTAATATTTTTTCCTTATTCTATAAAAGTTCTATATTAAGTGTTCTCATTTTTTACTATACACACTCTTCCAATTAAGCCTTTAACAACTATATGCCCACATCTAAAGCGCTAACTCAGAATTCTCCCCTAAGTCTCAAACCCTTTTATCTGACTGGACATCTTCACCTGGATGTCCTCTTTAAACTTAGTAATGGACAAAATTGAGCATATCAACTTTATTGGTAAGCCTAAGCCTCTCTTATCTTGGTCCCCTATCCTCCCCTATCTTGGTAAATCTTTCTTACCCAAGAAAGATTTTTAATTTACAAATATTACAATTTAACAGGGGCATCTAGTTAGCTAGGTTGGTAGAGCATGCAACTCTTGATCTTGGGGTCACGAGTTTGAGACCTACATTAGGGGCAGAATTCCCTAAAAAAAATTTTTTTTAATTTTAAAAAAAATTTAAGTACATTATGATTTAACAACAAATTAAAAGCAACCTGAAGTTCTAAAAGCTAGAGCCATAGTACATTTTGAAACATTACTTGTTCAATAATTAGTGATCATTTGTTGGAAAGAATGGAAAAGACCAAAAAAACAAAAAAAATCAAATTTTTACTCTGAGAAATATTTAGAGTATTTTTTAAGTTTTTCTATTCTCATTTAAAGTTAAATTGAGGAGAGTTTTTTAAAATAGCAGAATTATTAGATAACCTACTAACAGTAATTTTTCTAAACGGGGCTGCCTACAAGTTTAGGGTAATAATTTAATGGTGGAGTCATAAACTCTGGTCTTTTCACCCTCAACTAACTCAAGCATAATACATGCCCAAGCACTGACTATGTTTGTTCCCTTTATCTTACAAAGGAATCACCTATGATTATAAATGTTAAACATTCAGGTGATTAGCCTGAGATGGCCAAAAATGGAGATCTATCAAATCTTCAACTATACCAGACAACATGTTTAAAACATCAAAACTAAAAATTACCTTTCTTCTTTGTCCAATGTTTTCTTCTCTGCGGCAGTGATTTTTTTGGGTGGTACAGGAGGGGTCACTTTTCTACATATCTCTTCAATGATGCGCTTGTTCATTCTGCTTTGCAATGCAGCTTTTAGTAAAATTCTTTCTACTGCAGTTATACCGTCTCCATGATTATATTTAGGAATTTCTGGTTGGATTAAAATTTCTATGTCATCAAGCCAAGGAGGATAGTAGGAGTTTTGTTTTCCTGAGAGTTTGTGATGAAGTTTAATTAACAAAGACAATATGCTTTCTTTAATTTCCAAAATGGCTGTCGTTAACTGTGGAGCTGAACCAGGAGCAGACCATTTACTTGAAGTTTTGGGACGAACCACCTGATTTGCTTCACTGCTACTGCGATTGATGATCTCTTGAAACTTCTTTCTACGCTCTGCTACTAAGCTGAAAACTTGAGCTGTACCAGAATTCTACCATTAAAAAAGAGAAAGAAAAATCAAGAGAAGTTATTCAGTGTTAAGTGTAAAAATATATTAGCACTACAATGTTCAAAGTTTCATCTGAGGATTTATTCAATAGATTCGCCCTTTGAGTAAGTCTGTCTCTTCACCTCTCTTAAAAATATTTAGTCTCATTCAATCTGGAAATAATTCTGGGGAGAAAGGTCGCTATTCACAGTAACACCTCTTTCTCAGCCTCCTAGGCCTATCTACCAGGAAAAACAGACAAAGCCTGAGTAGTAGCCACAGCCATATTAAAGAGGAATCATACACTAAGTTCCTCATCAGTTTACAGGAATAAAAGATGTTCCACCCACTATTCTAACAGAACATTGTATGTCGACTATACTTTTATTAAGAAAAAAGAATACGGTACTCTTTACTAACTTCTATAAGACTGCTACATTTTCTAGTTAAGTAAATTATAAATTTTTTCCTAAATTAATTAATCTGAACTACTAATTAATTTCATTTCTAAAGAACTTCAAAGTTTGAAAATTACTTCTAACACACACTTAGTTACTAAAAGGAAATATAAAGATGAAAAATCAAACTGATTTGTGTCATAGCTGAATATGACTATAATTTGTTTTTGAACAGATTTTTTAAAATATTTCTCTCAATAATTTATCTTCTAAATAGTCTTTTGTTCAAGCAGTCAAACTGCATCAGAGCTCTTAGAAATCATCTTTTAATTAGGATATGAGTCGATTTAATGGATTTTTTTTAAGCAAGCATTGAAAGGATGCTCCAATATCAGTTGAGCTTTTATGAGCTAAATTACAGTATATGCTATTTTTTAACATCCAAACTATTTTTCAAAGTACTCTGTACCAACATCAGAGGCAAAAGCTGCTTCTTATTAAGATTTCAATTTAAGAAAAATTCTTTATGATGTTCACAGCAAAAATATGTTATCAAAGGCAAAGAAAGCTCCTATAAATGGGCTCTAAGAGAAACATCTGATGCAGTCCTCTCTACCCACAAAAATAGATTGTAGAGATTAGAGGTGTTTAAGTTTAGTTACTTGGCATGTCATTTTAAGATTTTTCATTTCTGCCTTTTAAAAATTAGTTAATTAGCTACATGCAATGAAAAAGCTGATTTTCAAACTAAATCCACACTTGATCTTAGCCAAAAGGCCGAGAAACGATTCAAACTAAATCCAAATACACAATATATTAAGATTTGTGTGGGCTTATTTTATCAAAGTTAATTAATTGCCTTAGAAGCAAAAAAACACCCTCAAAACTATAAATGGGCATGCTGCCAACAATTAAAGATTAAATTTATTTTGATTTAGGAAACATTCATTTTTAAGATGTTAGTAACAACACTAAATGTAAACAGACCCAAATGTGCTGTTTATAATTCATCCAAAATCCTATTTTTTTAACTTCAGTAATATGAATTTTCTTTAAAATTAAGCCTAAATCATTATGTAAAAACACACACAGAGTAAACATTTTTTTAATTTAACCATATTAAACACACACATATACACACAAATACTTCAAAGTGTTTTTCCGATTTCCAGTTAAAGCCATATTGCTAGTTAATGCAAATATTATATACATCTACCTCTCTTTGAAGAACTTTTGGCCTTCGTGAACTCTGGCAGATTAAAGGAAAAAGATGGGTGAGGCAGAGGTTGCTTAGATATATTACAGGAAACAAAAGACAATTTAAAGTTAACTACAACCACATTTTTCTTTTGAGTATCATGGGATGATCTAAACTATATACCCCAACATAACACAGTCTTTCCTTTTTATCTTTCTCTCTTCTACACTTACTTGTAAAGAACTCAAGCTGTCAGAGCTGGTACTTGCAAGTGAGTCTCTCTTCACTTCTGGAGCAGTCTCTGGAACTCTCACCCTAACATAGTTTATAAAGTGTCGCATGTTTGACACTAAGTTACTGCCAGGAAACCAACTGTCGTGACAACGTTCTGGTCCACACACTGATGCCTAAAACATGAACATAATGAATATGCCAGGTCAGGTCTAACATACAAAGTAAATGTACCCAGCCCAAACAATCACCCACTGTCTGTCTTATTTCTAAATCCTTTACAGTCTCATCTTCAATATATATATTATAAAGAGCTAATAAACACAAATTCAAACATAAAATACAAGAATAAATTTCTCGATACTAATATGGGTAAGTCCAATGGAAGTCAGCTAAATTTCTCCTGAAAAAAATACATTTTTCAATCTGGAAATACTTAACAGTACAGAATATTTTTCAGCATCTATTAGTAATAACTCATAACATAGTCAAATAATGCTAATGTGGACTAATTACAGAAGAAGTCTGAAAAATCAAAAGTCTGATCTAGTCTTAGGGAAATATTAATGATCTTTTAATATCTGTGAAAGAACATCCATTGATTCAACTTAGACAACAACATACTGCCTAGTCTTTTTACTTGTTTGTTTTTGCTGTTACTATATTTTGTCTTTTTGGAGAGAGGGGATAAGGGGAATTTTACACTTGTAAAATCAATTTCTAGTAACAACTGTTTTTATGGAAATGATACTTCTAAAGTCCTACAACATATTAACAACTTGTATTCTTGAGTACTTTAAAAATTCTCCCATATTTACTTCAGTCACTTAAAACCTTCCCAAAAAGAATTTCTTACTCAAAAATAATCCCTAATCAAATTATTAAGATTTCTAAATGGAAATCTTAACATAACAATTATTTGTCAGTAGTCAATGTTATTAGCATCACACCAAAAGTGCACTAATCCCTTTTCTTAGATCTATGTATTATGAATTACAAATTTCAAATTCAATAATATCATAAGTCAAGTGAAACCTCTAAAAGAATATATGTGTTCGAAGATCGAAAAGGGCCTTTTCCAGTAGTTAAGAATATCTTATGCCTATGACGAATCTATAAATACATTTCCAGATGACACACTACCTTTGTTAAGGCATTTTATAACTTTAATATTTAAAAACACAAGAAACTAACTTACCTCTTCATCTGATTCCTCTTCAGCTGAATTTTCAAGTCCTAGTTCAATCAGATACAAAACCATGCAGAGTACGTGTTCTGACAGATTTTGATGATCCATCAAAATCTTTAAAGAGGGAAAAAATGCCTCAAAATTACTTTTTCCACACAATATATTTAAGTATCCAAAAATATGTTGTTATAGATGAAAATAACATATATATAAATAAATATACAGCATGATTAGAAAATAAGAAAGCTACATCTTGGTGAAAAGACAAACTAAAATCAAAAGAACAGGTTCCTTCTCAAGATCACACAGTATTTTAAGCAATATCTAGAAATACTGGTTCATGGATTCCTAAAGGTAATACATTAAATAGTCCACTAAATCCATCATTGTATACTAGTATCTAATAAAATAATTTAACAAGAATGGTTTCCATCCTCGTTTGCTGATACTCTTTCTCCTGATGACAAAAATACCAGATAAATAAGTGTACATAGGATAATTCATGCAAATGTGTTTAGCATAGCACCTGGCATATAATTGGAAGCATAATAAATATCTATAGAATATTAATATTCTTAAAATATCTCTAAAATTAAAGTTCTCAGTCTGAGTATTTTGTGCAGATGATGATATGTATGTGTAAGTATGTGGTTTATATGGGTGAGAAATGAAAAAGGGTTGCAACCAGTTAAAAGGCTTCTCTGAGGAAACATCAATAAATCTGACCTTATGTGGATTACATATTGCAAGCTTTACTTACATAACTTATGCAGGATTTCAGGGCTAACCTACAACAATCATTCCTTCAATATGACACAGCAAACTACTATCCGGAAGATACCTAAAATACCCTAAGGAAAAAAAGGCCTGGCAGCTATCATGTTGTCCTCATTATAAGAAAGCCCTCTGGCCAAATTACGGGAGTGGTAAAAAGAAGAGGTTCTGTGGGAGGACCTTGCCAGCTGCAGGTGAGACTGCAGAGAGTACAAAAGAGGACATTCTAGGATGGGCCTCATAGATACTGCCCAAATGGCTGGGCAGGCTTAAAAACGAACTTAGCCACCTAAAAGCTAATTTATTCGGACTAAAGAATAAAAAGACTTCCAGTTAGTTACCCTTCTAATGTTTATTTTGACTACTAAGAAGGCTTTTCTGTTCATCTTTGGCACAGTGGTGAAGACAGTAAACTTTCATAATCTTTTAAAAACCTGTTTTATACAAATTCTGTATACAACCTAGCTATTTGACCTTGGGCAACAGATTCTGGCCTTAGTTTTCTCATCTTTATAACTGGAACAATAGATCAGATTTATTGTGAGGATTACACGAGGTAACATCTACAATTTGTGTAGTGCAGTATCTATCAATTGGTGTTCAACAAACAGTAGGCAGGTAGTGCAGTTGTGGGAGGAACAGCATCAGGAAGAGGTGACTGTAGGCTGGGAGGAAACAGAGAGCATCCTTTCTAATCCACTATTTACAGAGAGGAAACCAAGGCTCAGCTACACACCCAGCTAGCATGAGCAACACTAGAACAGATTTCAGACTCCCAACTATTACCTATCATTACTATACTGCCTCCTCTTGGTAAACAAAAAATTACTAACTAAATTCAAATAAATTTTGGCTTGAAATCTTATGACAGTGAATCCTACAGTTCAAATGAATAACTTAAAAGCTAAGAAAAAATGACTAAGAATGAGTTTTTGAATTTTATTAACATGGTCTATATTAATGTTCTTTAACATTATCTGAAACTGGGTAAGATTAATAGTTTCCCACAAAGAATGGTGTAGCTACTCCATTTTCAACTTAGAATTCACATATATGTGTTTATGACATATCCTCACACATCTTTAATAAAAATAGTATTTAGTATAAATACACTTTGCTTTATAAATAGTACTTTTATGTAAATATTATCTGCTAATAGTTTTATTTGAAAATTATGGAAATAAATTCTAATCTGAGTCTTTCCATTCAAATTACTACTGTACCTTGTAAAGCAGAGTGAATAGCACAATGTGTAAAGTTTTACAGTGCAAAAGTCTCATGAGACCTTTATAGCTGGGATGGAGTGGCGTCCTTTTCTTATAGGGAGGCCACGGATTTCCAGGGAATTTTCCACTCTGTTTTAAACTGTAAAAATAAAGCAAAACTAAAATTAGATGATAGATTTAAGATTAAACTGTGGTGTAAATAAGTTTTTTATAATTTTTGTCATATTTTTCTATGTAGTACCATTTTTAATTAAATTGCTCAAAAATGCCAGGTATTTAATCTCTCATAATAAACATTTTGTATTGAGTAAAAATGAGTAGGGAAACCTAAGCTGAAAACTAGAAAAAAATATATGAATAGGAAATGTTAACGAAAGGAAAGAAACAGAAATAATACAAAGTAAACTACTAAACAAAGAATTTCCAGTTACAACAATTAAAAAAAATAGATAACCTGAAAATTCTCCCGCCTACCAACAGTTTGGAAAGCTGGAAAAAATATAAAATGTAATTTTTTCAATGCATATTTGAACTCACACACACACAAAAATGAAGTTCCCAGTTACCAAAAAAAGAACAGGAATTAACAACAAGCACTAACAATGTGATTACCAATGATTTTAAAGTCCTTGAGCAGGCAGATCTCAAGGTATTAGGCTCACACAAGGTTTAGAGATGGAACTGAGATTCCACATAAAGTTGACACCTTCAAAAAGCTTCACTCTCAATAAAAGAATAACTCACAAGGAAAAATAAGAAATCTCCCCTGTCTCTTCCGTGATGAAGAACAAATGGCTCCCCCAGAAGATAATAATAATGAACATATATGCAAATAACAGCAGACTCAAAACACAAAAGGCAAAGTCTGAGAGAAGTACACGAGAAACTGAAAAATTCACAAACACAATAGAAGATATTAACACATTTCTAACAGAAAGCCTAAGCAAATAAATTGGTAAGGATTCTGGAGACTGTTTTTAAAGATTTATTTATTCATTTGAGAGACAGAGAGAATGTGCATGCAGGGAGGAAGAGGGGGAGAGAATCTCAAGCAGACTCTCCACTGCCCACAGAGCCCAACACAGGGCTCAACCTCATAACCCCGAGACCATGACCTGAGCCAAAATCAAGAGTCGGACACTTAAATGACTAAGCCACTCAGGAGCCCCAAGATTTTGAAGATTTTTAAGAACATCACTAATAAGCTTGAACCAAAGACATTTAAAGAACATCCAAAAATTACAGAATGCATATAATTTTAAGTGCACTTAGACTATTTATGGAAATTTACAAAAAACTAGGATTGAAAGTAAATTTCAAAAAATACCAAAAGAATGGATATATGGGTCACAACGACTTGTTATAAAGCAAATAAAACTGGAAATCCACTAAATGATAACCCAAAACTTCAGACATATAGACATTTTATGACACGATGCTCATAGAAATTCACACATAACTATAATCATAATAGAAAAAATTTTTAATTTAGAAACTAAACTATACAGAAAAAGTTGTAGAATACAAATTTAGTTGCAGAATACAACTAAAGCAGTACTTAGAAGGAAATTCCTAGTATTAAATGCATGTGTTTTTGTAAAAAGTCAAAAACTAACTGTATAAGGGACAAAATCCAAACTAAATTGAAAGAAGATAATAATAAAGAAGAAAAAAGTACAAAATAGAAGAAAAGGGAGAAAAGGAAGAAACAAAAAAATCAAAGTTTATTCTTAAAAAAATAGTAAAACTGGCAGTCCTCTGATAAGATGATCAGGAAAAAGGGGCGCCTGGGTGGCTCAGTGGGTTAAAGTCTCTGCCTTTGACTCAGGTCATGATCTCAGGGTCCTGGGATCGAGCCCCACATTGGGCTCTCTGCTCAGCAGGGAGCCTGCTTCCCCCCTCCCTGCCTCTCTGCCTACTTGTGATTTCTCTCTCTCTGTGTCAAATAAATAAAATCTTAAAAAAAAATGATCAGGAAAAAGAAACAGCAAAAATAAATAAAAGGAATAAAAAAGGCAAAGACAATTTTTTAATTATATATTAAGACAAAATAAAATGTTTCCTAGAAAAATATAACTTGACCATCCCTTTCAAAAAGAAATTAAAATCCTAAAACTATAAGCTTTAAGTGACTTAGTTTTAAATTACATCCTCCTCAAAAAAAAAAAAAAAAAATGAAGCCAGGTAGTTGAATAGGGAAGTTCTATCCCAAAACTTCAAGAAACATCTACCTAAGTAATAATGAAGCTGGACCACTACCTTATACCACATGTAAAAATTAACTCAAAATGCATCAAAGACTTAAATGTAAGAGCTAAAACTATAAAACTCTTAGAAGAAAACATAGGCATAAGTCTTTGTAACCTGGATTAAGCAATAGATATGACACCAAAGCACAAGCAACAAAAGAAAAAACTAGATAAATTGCACTTCATTAAAATTAACTTTGTGCATCAAAAGACATTAAAAAAGTGAAAAGACATGGGCACCTGGGTGGCTCTCTCTGTGTCAAATAAATAAATAAATAATTTTTTTAAAAAAAAGGTGAAAAGGCAACCCGCAACCCACAGAATAGTAGAAAATATTTACAAATCCTATTTCTGGTGTTAGTATTCATAATATATAAAGAGCTCTTAAAATTCAATAATGAAAAGTTACTCCAACTAAAAATGTACAAAGGATTTGGATAATTCTCCAAAGATGATACGCAAATGGCCAATAAACACATGAAAATATGCTCAACATCATTGGCCATCAGGGAAATGCAAATCAATACTACAATGAGATACTTGACACCCACAAGGATGGCTATCATCAAAAAGACAGATTAGAAGCTTAGTAAGAGAAGGAGAAACTGGAACCCTCATACACTGCTAATGGGAATGTATAAAGTTAAAGCTGCCTTGGTAAACAATCTGGTAGCTCCTTTAACAATTAAACATAGAGGGATGTCTGCCTGGCTCAGTCAGTTAAGCTTAAACGTCTGCATTCGGCTCAGGTCATGATCTCAGGGTCTTGGGATAAAGTCCTGCATCTGGCTTCCTCCTCAGTGGGGAGCCTGCTTCTCCCTCTACACCACCCCCATTTACCCCCCCTCATGATCTCTCTTGCCATCTGCAACAACATGGATGGAGCTAGAAAGTATTATGCTAAGCAAAATTGGTCAGTCAGAGAAAGACAAATACAAATTTATTTCAATCATATGTGGAATTTAAGAAACAAAACAAACAAGCAAAGGGGGAGAAGAATAAGAAAGAGAGAGAGAGAGGGAAATTAAGAAATGGGCTCTTAATTATAAAGAACTGATAGTTACCAGAAGGGAGGTGAATGGGGGGGGGAGGGGGAGGAATGGGTTAAACCGGAGATAGGAACTAAGGAGTGCTCTTGTTGTGATGAGGACCTGGAGATGTATGGAATTGCTGAATCACTACATTATACACCTGATACTAATATAACACTATATGTTAACTGGAATTAAAATAAAAACTTAAAAAGATGGCATTTTAACCAAATTAATCCATGAATTAATCTAAATGCTATTGATTAATTTCGATCAGCACAATTTCAATCAAAATCCAGTATGTTTCACCATTAAGTTTCATATGATCATCATAAAATTCCAGGCAAGGAGCCAAGAATAAATAACAATTGTAAATAGAAGAGAGAAGAAATGAGAATAAAGAGAAATAAGAAGGAGAAAGGAGAGAAACTTAACAATATTTGTGACAGTATGGGATTAATTTATAGATTGAATGAAAGAGATACAGATCTATATACATACAGATACCCGATACAGTCAACTGCCTTTATTCACAGTAGTTATGTTCTATAAAGTCACCACAAACATCTAATTATTGCTCCTAGGAGAAATATACGATTAGGTTCCTGTAAGTCTGGGGTCAATTTTGTTAATCAAAATTCCATTTGCACTATATTTGCCAATGTCCTTGCAAATCAAGACAGTCCAATCAACAATGAAAAACCTACTCTTTCACGTGACCCTTTTCTAACTCTTAGCAAGTAGTTTTAAAATTCTTCCACCTCATGATCTACAAAACCTGCCTTGCCTGTATATTTAACATTTTTCGCATTATACTACCTTTTGAAACATGAAGCCAGCAAGCACTAGCAAAAAAGGTTTAATATTTTCCTGACCCTTGCTAAACGTGAAAAGAATTTCTTTGGCTTTCAGCCTCACAACAAAGCTATCCACTACACTTTTTTATGAGTCATCATTCATGAGTCCACAAATTTAGCTTTTAACCTTTCCATAGCTTCATCACACACTATAAGTGCTATTTAAAACTTTTTGGAATGACCTCATGTACCAACCAATGAATTTCCTCTACCTCTTTCTGGATGTACCACATTAGTGATTCACTGAACTCACAGCCAAGAGCACTATAATCCATGAATGAACAAAGTTTATCTAACAATGAATTTTCTCTGTAAGGCACATCAAAGCCTTCTGGCCCTTAGGAACACCGGACAGCACTTCAGCATTACATTTGGGAGCTACTTTAAATAGCAAAATCAAACAAAAAGGACAAAAATGCAAAACTATAGCACTAAAAACACCACAAAAAATATGAGAGCTGAAACAAGTTTAAAGTATGAGAGCTGAAACAAGTTTAAAGTATGAGAGCTGAAACAAGAGGGCAGAACTTTGCTCTGTTCAACCTCAGCTAGATGCACTGTGCGTGTTCACACACACCTGCAAATACCCAGGAAAAACTACAAGTACTAATTGTGGTTTCAAAACTTTAGCAAGTAGCCAAATTGGCAAATAAAGAATTTGCAAACAATGAGGATCAACTGTATATGACAGAATTAGCATATTATAAATTAGAAAGGAATGACTATTTAATAAATGGGCAAGTGGTTTTCTACAGGAATAAATAAATAAATAAAGATAGATAGATAGATAGATAGATAGATCACTACTTCACTACCACAAACAAAAATCAATTCCAGGTGGATTAGAGATCTAAATGTAAAAAGAAAAACTTGAGAACTAATAAACTTTAGACAACCTAATAGAAAAACTGGCAAAGAATAATCTATACACAGTTTTCACCAAGAAACATGAAATCATGGGCGCCTGGGTGGCTCAGTTGGTTAAGCGACTGCCTTTGGCTCAGGTCATGATCCTGGAGTCCCAGGATCGAGTCCCATATCGGACTCCCGGCTCTGCGGGAAGTCTGCTTCTCCCTCTGACCTTCTCCCCTCTCATTCTCAGTCTCTGTCTCAAATAAATAAATAAATCTTTAAAAAAAAAAAAGAAACATGAAATCAACAGATTTTTTAAAAGCTCAATCTCACCTAGTAATCCAGGCAATGCAAATTATAGTGAGTTACAGCACTTGAAGTTAAAATCTAAGAATGAACATATTTAATTTTACTTTCACCCAAAACTCCAAAAGAACTATAGTAATGGTATTTTTTAAAGAATGAAAGCCACAAAGATAGGGAAAATCACAAAAGAAAAAAATTAAAGATTTTGTTAACTAGAAACTATATGGACACCAGGTAACTCATCTAGTAGCGCTAAGAAAACCAAATCACAAGAAGGCAATGGGGAAAGCTGAGCATCAATCCAAGTAACACCACAGAATCCTCAAAAGGCTCAGAAACTGGCAGCACCTGGTACCTTGGTAACTGGAGATAGGCAGTGAGAAGTGCTCTCCCAGGGGCACGCGGGTGGCTCAGTCTGTTAAGCGTCTGCCTTCCATTCAGGTCTTGATCCCAGGATCCTGGGATCAGCCCTGCATTGGGCTCCCTGCTCAGTGGGGAGTCTGCTTCTCCCTCTCCTTCTGCCCCTCCCCTGCTTGTGCACACATGCTCTCTCTCTCAAATAAAATCTTTTTTAAATAAGAAAGAAAGTAGGGTATGAAGAACCTCAGATTATCTCTCCAAGGGTTTTAGAGAAAGGTAGAGAGAGATGCTGATGGCTGAACTAAGTGTTGCTTTTTGGTTTTGTTTTGGGGAGAAGGAGGGGTCTGTTAAAACTCTATACTACAAACTACTTCAGATATATCTGTGATGGATCATAAATTCAACATATGTCTATTACTGCAATGTCTTGGCAAAAGAGAAGTTTCAATTATACCTAATATCTATATTTACACTTTGATAGACAAATATTTTCTCAAGATCAAAGACACTTTTATCATTTAAAACTTGTTTTAAGATATTTAACATATGCTTTAGAAAAGCAGATAAAAGATATTATATAATGTTCAGCAATACAACATTTAAAAAATAGTCTATAAAAACAGCAAACAGGGGCGCCTGGGTGGCTCAGTGGGTTAAAGCCTCTGCCTCTGGCTCGGGTCACGATCTCAGGGTCCTGGGGTCGAGCCCCACATCGGGCTCTCTGCTCAGCGGGGAGCCTCTCTGCTTGCCTCTCTGCCTACTTGTGATCTCTCTCTCTCTCTCTCTCTCTCTCTGTCAAATAAATAAATAAAATCTTTAAAAAAAAAAAAGCAAACAAAAATGAATTCTTCATTGAAAAGATATTCTTCAAAACTTTTTTCTGCAATCATCATTTTAAACTACTTTGTTAAATATTTACAAGTAAAATTCAATTTGCTTTAGCTATTTTCCCAGTTGTGAAAAACGCAGCAACATTACCACACTTTCTGCAAACACCCATCATCTCTGATAGCAGACAATTTTATTCTCTTAACTTGTGCCTCCTCTACTGGTTTAAAAGTAGAACAACACAAAACCAGGTTTTGCATCCAAATGGTCAAATAGCAACTAAGTGTGCGTGTGTTTTTTTTTAATTTATGTCTATTTCTGACATTTTATAAAATTTATCAGATTCTGGGGGCGCCTAGGTGGCTCAGCCATTGGGCAGCTGCCTTTGGCTCAGGTCATGATCCCAGGGTCCTGGGATCAAGCCCCGCGTTGGGCTCCTTGCTCAGCAGGAAGCCTGCTTCTCCCTCTCCCACTCCCCCTGCTTGTGTTTCTTCTCCAGCTGTGTCTCTCTGTCAAATAAATAAATAAAATCTTTTAAAAAATTTATAAAATAAAATAAAATAAAAATTTATCAGGTTCTGGATCAAGAATCTTGAGAACAAAAATATCTGGCAAACTTTTTTTTTAATCTCAAAATTCTATTTTCTCTACTAAAGATGAAGAGTATACTTCAACGATAGCATATGACATCTGTGTTATAACTGAAATTTTTCTACATAAATAGAAAACATCTATTATTATACTAATATAACAGACTTACAATGCTGTGTATCTGTCCATTGCAGACTGCACGTCTCTACGGTAAACCGTTCGAAGAATGACCATGACAGGGTCAAACTCCTGATCCCAGACTTCAGCTATTATTCAAAAGAAAGTAGAAACAAAACACTAACTTCTTAGGAATAAAGTCAATCCTTGATGACTAAGTACATTTAAGTATATTTTAAATTCATAAGATGGGATAGTTTGATTATTTATTTGCTTTAATAAGCCTGATATTGTGACTACTTTTCTAAGCCAAAAATCACAATTTCATCATTATGAATGTTCTTTTAAGTTCAGCAAGAACTAATCAGCAAAAACTATTATAATGTTAAAAAAAGTATTATAAAGTGATAATGCTTCACCATAAAGGTTTAGTTCATCTTTTTTTCGTAAAGTGCCAACAGAATGTAAGAAACACAATGCATTAACAACTTTGAAAATATTCAAAGATGAAAACATGAAAACCAAGTTAAAAAACTAATGAGCTATTGATTTTCAAGTGCCTTACTTTGTAATATTTTTGGTTTGTAAAAGATCTTCTGTTCTTTTGCTAAAATTGATCATTGATCACCTTACCGTCTTCATAGTTAAGGAACTAACATAGTTAAGGAACTATCTCATGTGTGGTATATGTACAATTGGTAGTACACAGATGATTTTAAGTGTACAAAGATTTTTATTTTAATAATTATACAATTATAACATATGTTAGGGAATTGTACATTGCATATAAAACCCAAGATCTCACTAGTAATCATGCTTAGCATGAGATGAAGTTTAAAAAAGTGAATCCATTTAAGGATATACAGCAGACTAGGTATATAATAATAGAGGTGGTATTTAGATGTGGTAAAAATCTACAACATGCCCTGAGAATAGTAATATTAGAAACCAGTGCCTCGAGAATATATCTTGCCCCAATTAATTTTTCCCATCTCATTCCAGCAAAATTCTTAACATCTGAAAACAGTAAGAAGCTTAAGTTTCTCTCTACACATCTACTGTAATTTCAACTTCCTGGCATAAGAAACTGTTAACAATTGTCTCTATTTTCATGTAACAGACCATTCATTCATCTTAAATTCTCTCTCATAAGTATGACTTAAGATCCTTAAGACAGGCCTTCACAAAGACAAAGACCTTTGTTATTATATCTATTATCATTTCTTGTCCTTCACTGTTAAATCTATTAATCTGTACAATTAAAATGCCAATGCATTTTACCAGAATTATAAAATCATAGCAACAGAAGAAAACTTCAGTGATTAACTAGTCTAGAAGACTTTAGCATTCTGTGGATTCCCACGGAAGTTTAACTGGGGCCACTTCAGGAGCAAGGAGATGACAAAACAGATGAGAAAAGATCCACTACCCACACCCACATTAACAAGAGCAGGTCTGCTTTCATTGGTTTTGTGTAACCGATTTACTTAAGGTTTAGTTCCCCAAAACTAAAGGTTTATTTCAACCACTTTTAAAAAGCCTCTGATCTATTCCAACTCTCTCTTTTTACAAATAAGTCAAATCCAAAGTTAAGAGACTGCTTTTGTCAATATCACACAAACTAACAGAATTCAATACTGTATTTGAATATGAAAACTAGTTTCTTGACGGTAATCTTCAAAAGCCCAATGCTCCATCTCAGTGTCTCAAACTTTACTGTGCATGACAATCATCTTATAGAGCTTGTTTAAAAAAGCAGATTCCCAGAATCTATCCCCAGAAATTCTGATGAGAGCAGATTGGGGCTGAGGCATAGAAACCCATATTTTTGATAAGGACCACAAGTGAGCATGACAGAGGTAATCCTCACATTACACTTTACTAATCACTGTACTACTCCACTCCAAAAATTCATCTAAACTTTAGATACAAAGTATTCTCTACAATAAAGAAACACTGTGCTTTTCCTTTAATGGAATACACACTGTAACCAGAGACTCTGGATTCACCTTTGGGATCTCCTAGAAAAATCCCACATGATCAGGCTTATTCTGCTGTGTTTTGCCAAACACAGGACCTGCTATTTACAACTTCAATGTGGGCATCAGTTTTTCAGTTAGACAAAGTGTCTTGAGGAAGTCAAGAAGCATGTAAGTGCTTCCTTCAGAATTTTAACTTAGTGAACATGTGAAAGTAAAAAAGACAAGACTGTGAATGAAGACTTCACCTACTTCTGGCTCTTGTCAAGCATGTCTCTATGAAGCCAGGGAGAAAACCTTGGAAAATCAACCACTTAAGGAAAAAAAAATGTAAGAAAATGTAATCAATATTCTATACAGATTTTAATTTTAAACTGTTTCAAGTTAAATTTGGGGTACTGAGAACTATTTTAAAATCAAATTTAGAGAGCAAATACATTAAAAAAATTTTTTTTAATATATAGTTTTATAATTTCTGGTTCATTTACAGTTGATTCACTTATAAAAATGAACTAGAATTTATATATAAAGTTCCTTTTCTAATTTAGAGTCATCTAAAACAGTTTACTATGACATAAAACCATAGATTTGTAAATAAATAGAAGCAATATCACCGTATACCATAAAAACTCAAACCTGAATACATAAAAGCAAAGTATTTTTTTGTACTGTAAACAACAAATCACATTCAGAAAACCAATTTTGAAAGAAAATGTTAATGTATATAAACGTACCTTTAGGAGTATACATGCCTTGCTGCATAGAACCTCCAGGTTCAAAAACAGGAGCCTTAAAATCAGCTACAGCTGAAAGAACTGATTCAAAGCTATAACTGCCTGGAATAATGCCACTTTTGGGATTTGGATTTTCTGGAATATGATGTATGTGTCAAGAAAAAATATAATGCCTAAATCCAGCTTTTAATTATAAAATTACCAAGGTACTCTAGTTTCTAACTACTTCTGCTAAAATACAGTAATTGCCTGTAATATATAAAATTGGCCACAAGAGGGCTATATAAGAGTTCAATAATAACTTTTTATTAATTGTGAATTTCTAAATGTTTTTAATCTAGAAGTCTCTTAATAAATTAAATGCTAAAGTAGTTCCTATGTTTACTTCCTCCCAAACAAATTAGCTAAATTTCAGGAAATGAAAAAAAAAGTTTTTTAAAATTAATTTCCATTTTCATCATTTTACAAATAATGTTATACTTTCCTTTAAAGAATCAAAAACAGTATGCTAAAAATTAGCCAAGATTTTTATGAGCAAAGACTGTTTTTCCAAAAACACAAAATATTATCCTCAAAGAAAAAAGAAAAAGACGCTAAACAAATTTTTACAATGAAGGGAACCAGAAAATTACAAAGATCCTTTTCCAAGATTTCATATTAATCAATTAATTTTTTTAATTCAAAGTTACAGATGAATGCTTTTGCTCAGTTACAGCACTGATATACATTATATAATAGTTGAATGAAATTATCAAATATCAAATTGGTGCTGCTTATGAAAATCTTCAAGGATATCAAATAGGCATTCCATAGGTTATTTCACAAAATTTTAGCCAATTATTCCAAACATATTCATAATATACAAGGTAAATTCAGTCCAAAATGTACAAAATAAATTCTTATCACAAAATAACACAATCTTTGTCTAAAATTTTATTAACAACTTAAAAAATAATAATGTATCTGTAAGTTCTATCCTACTCAAAGAACCATAAGTTTTTTAAAGTTTATAGACGATATAGTCTTTGCCCTTAAAAACCTCTGGTTTGGTGCATGTGGGTGGCTCAGTCGGTTAGGTCTGAGCCCACATCCTGGGATCAAGCCCCAAAACGAGATCCCTGCTCTGCTGGGGAGTCTGCTTCTCCCGCTCCCTCTGCCTGCCACTGCCCCTGCTTGTGCTAGCCTGCTGTCTTTCGGTCAAATAAATAAAATCTTTAAAAAGAAAAAAAAAAAAAACCTCTTAGTTTAACACTAAATTCTAAGGGACGCCTGGGTGGCTCAGGCAGTTAAGTGTCTGCCTTAAGCTCAGGGTCCCAGGATTGAGCCCGCATAGGGCTCCCTATTCACTGAGAAGCCTACTTCTCCCTGTTCCTCTGCCCCTGCCCCAGTGGATGCTCTCTTGTCTCCCTCTCTCTCTCTCAAATAAATAAAATCTTAAAAAAAAAAAAACCTGAATTCTAAGGAAAAAAGTCCTTAAAATGTTTCAAACCCTGGTAATAATTATAAAGTCTGCCTTTAAATTTTGGCCATGAATTCCAACCTAGGTATACAGAAAAAGTAGACCTAGCTGCCTTTTACAAAGTGTCCAGCTTCCTTTCACGAATGCTGTCCTAGAAGGGCAGATCCTTAGGTACCCAGAGACATCAGTTCCGAAGTCTAACCAAGGCCAGTAGGAACTCCTTGAGAGGTAACAATGAGGCAAAAACATCTGCCACTAGCCCTGAACACACAATTGAATAAACAACTAAAGTTCTTTTTCCACACTACTTTTCAACTCTAAAAATATTTTTTAATCACAAAAGTGATATATCTTTAATCTGTACAAATTACTGTTTAGATCCTATATTTAACAAAAAAATAAACTTTTAAAAGGATATGAGGTCCAGCAATGAACTATGTGTCCTGTCATTCATACACAACTGGGCTACCATTTCTGCTCTGAGAATCTCATCATCAGACATCCCTAAAACAATTAAAAAGAGAATTAATAAATCTGAAAGTACATAAATTTTAAAGAAACTTACCACACTTTTTATTAAGCTGTTTTACCAAAAATGAGAAGCTTCAAAAACTAAAGAGCAAAGACTGCAATGCCCCAAATATAACCAGTTTAACTAACCTACTATTTGCATCTCCCTTAAATAAGGGGTTTTTTTTAAAGGATATTCTAAAAGGAGTAACAACTATATATCATGTCAAGAATTTGAAACAATGTTTAAATATATCCAAATCCTTTTCCTTTTTCTATAAGCCAGTTACTACCACAGGGAGAGGGGAAGAAAGGGAGAATAGTTAATAACCAAGCATTAGTATGAGTGCTTTTTACCTAAATGTAAACGAAGACTTAAAAGAATCACAAGAAATGTAAGAGCGCCTTCTAACATCGATCTCTCATGCTCTGCATCAAGTACTGTGTTTTGATGTTGTGACGCCATTGTCAACAAATCCACTACCTTAAATCTATAATAAGAAATATTTGAGACAGATTTTTTTTAAGTTAAAACAAAATCAACTTAAATTCCAAATACTTCCTAATACCTGTCTTAATAAATTATGCTTACCTTTCAAAAACAGATGAAATAAAATAATCTGGGTCAAGTCTAGAAGCACAAACCTTTAAAAGACAAAAAAAAAAAAGAAAGAAATTTTATTTCTCAATATTGTTTTATTTCTTGTATTAATCACGTAGTTTGTTTGCATTCTCTATTTTATGATGTTTCGACATTAGGGGAGGGGTGGCTTATCAACATGGGGAGAGACCACCTCTCTCTGGTCTACCTAAAAACAGTAAATATTCCTAAAGATATTCCTAAAGACAGTAAACAACTTACCTAGCAATAAACCTCAGATAGTCAAGTCAATAACCTCCTTTATCTAACTCTCACACACCAAGAAAATATTCCCCCTGCCCTAAACCAACCCAAGGCCAGGTACCAGATCAGTGGGGAAAGCTATGAAGTCCCAAAGTCTACAGGAATTATTCAAACTAACCAATCCTAAACTGTTTCCCCTGCCCTGTCTTGCCTTTCCTATGCAAATACCAAAAAAGGTTCTGCTCTAGGATTTCCCCTTGTCCCTGCTCCTACCTCTTGACCAAAATCTAATGCTTCCCCTATGGCTCTGTGTGGCATCGCATGCCTCCTTCTCTTGGGAAATTTAATAAATTCTTTCAAGAGCAGTGACTTTTTCGTGTCATTACTGAGTCACCTCTATAAACTACATCCTATGGGTACAAATGAGACATTTGTAAAGTACAATATCTACATTATCAAGTTGGCTTACCTGTAGTAAGTAAATGTCAGGGTCTATCATGGAATTACAGAAATGAGACTGGACATAGGTCATAGCTTGTCCTTTGATTTGTAGACCATTTCTTACCCACATATTGCTGTGGATTTCAGCAAGACTTGCCTAGTAAGCCAAAAATTAAGTAAATTAGATAAAGAAGCCTTCTAAATTTAATCTTTATGAAAAATATGCTATAGTGAACTATCATTTCAAAATATTTTATAATTTGATCATAGCATGAGCCTGACATCCTACCCCATGTTAGTTTAAAATATTCAAATACATATTTTGAAATTTTTAAAGGCTCATTATGCTTTATACAATCCCTTCTTTTGGAGTTTATACATGAGTTAGTTTTCCATGATGACTCCTAGAAACATTTATAACAATTTTCAATGAAATCTTTCATGAGGAATCAATGACACATTTAACTCTTTCCTTCTTGAGAAAAATAAATAAATAATGCTTAAAGAAACACAGGAATAAGTATAAAACAAAGCTGATTGTTCCAAACTAGTCATTTTTCAAATAATTACCAGGTAAGAGAAGGTCAAATTAGAATGTTTCATAACATTAATGTTTAATTCTTCATGTATTTGTGTCCTGCATCAACTAAAACTAAGCACAGCCATAATTTCATCTCTTACCTGTTCTTAACTTGCAGTGTTAAAGTTCAATTAACAAATCTAAAATTGCCAGGAAAAACAAATTGAAGTGCCAGTCCCTCTACAATACATGAGAGGTTGGCCCACAAAATTAATAGTATTAGAACTGAAAGTAACCATAGTGCTTATGCATGAAAATCCTCTTTTCTCTTCTCTCATTTTCCATATGGGGAAACTAAGAATCAAATTATCCCAAACAACATGGGTAATTAAACTGATGTATTACTAATGCCAGGAATCTGTTGGGTCTCCTGACGTTCAAAACAGTGCTGTAGTATGTCAGAAACTTCCCTATGAGGGTCATGGGGGGAAAGGAGAGAAAAATGAAACAAGATGGGACTGGGGAGGGAGACAAACCATAAGAGACTTTTAATCTCAGGAAACAAAGTGAGGGTTGCGGGGGGGGGTGGTGGTGGGTATAGGGATAGTGTGACTGGGTTATGGACATTGGGGAGGGTATGTGCTATGGTAAGTGCTGTGAATTGTGTAAAACTGATAATCCACAGTCCTGTACCCCTGAAACAAATAATACATTATATGTTAATAAAATAAAGAAAACAAAGAAAAAATAAATTTCCCTATGAGTAAATACAGTGAAAAGAATTCCTGGTGAAATTATAACTATATGTAAGTTTCATAGAACAAAAAAAAAGACCAAACTATAATCTAGCAAAAATACCTAAGTTTAAAAAAACTTTTCAAACATTTTGACCATAACAACAATGTAAATTTAAGGCATAAAAATAAAATAAAAAAAGAACCACATAACTAAGAAATTCAATTAAAATAAAAGCCTGAATACATACTTGAATTTGGAGTGGGTGAATCATTAGTTTCATTAACATTTCCTGATCAGGTAAAACAGAATCCAAATCTAGTTCTTGACATTTCACAGCCTAAAAATTATGAAAAAAGTTACTAATTCAATACTTAATTTCCAATATTAAAAAAAAAAAAAAAAGAATTGTTGGGACGATAATCTTACCTTACTCAAAAACATAGCATAGTAACGATGAAGGGGCAGATGAAAAGTGACTTGGTTAGGTGCTGGCTGGAATAAACAAACAAATCCACGAGTCAAAGAATGTTTTACACAAGTTCAAAGGTTTCAAAATGCTATAACCACACTTTTACCTTGATTTATTCTTATACCTCTTTAACCAAAACTTTTAGATGATGTAGCTTTAAAAAAAACACTGTATAGATAAAATTAATTCCATTTTAAATGCCTAACTGCAGATTTCTGAAGGTAGAGATTATATACTGCTCAACACTGAATCCTCTGACACATCTAGCACAGAACATGGGATAGAATAGATTTCGCTTTACAGTAGCCTATATGGGAATCTTCAAATGTATGCATATCAAACATGATGATAGTAATCAGAACAATAATCACAGCTGACCTTACTCACTTTACCTCATTTATTCCTGAGAAGAACCCTATGGAGTATAAACTATTAATGTTCTCATTTTATAAGTAGGGAAATTCAAGCTTGGAAACTTAAATTACTTCCTAAAGTTAACAAAGAGTGAACTGCAGAGTCAGTCTGGACTCCATTGTTATATTCAGACTGGTAAGAGGCTCTGATCACAGTCCTAAAGTGAAGTGCAGGTGAAGGGTTTGCCTATGTTCCCAAGCTGGGTAAGATGCTCCCCACATTGGCACTGAACACACACCTCCATAAGAAAGATTAGTACTGTATGTATCAGGGAACTTTGGCATTCTTGTGAATATTATAAAAATTGATTTTAAATCTACAAATCCCATGTATCATTCTAACATTATAGGACAAAACCACACAACAATTGCCCTTCTTAAACAAATAAGAAAAATTAAAAATTAAAAAGGTATTATTTGTTTTTAAATGCTTTTACAAATATTTTTGGGATAAAATTAAAAAAAAAAAAACTCTATCCAGAACATTCAATTATGCTGATCTAATATTTGTATATAGTTATAAAATAGTTATAAAAAGTTGCAATAGGGCGCCTGGGTGGCTTAGTTGGTTAGGCAACTGCCTTCGGCTCAGGTCATGATCCCAGAATCCTGGGATCGAGTCCCGCATCAGGCTCCCAGCTCCACGGGGAGTCTGCTTCTCCCTCTGACCTTCTCCCCTCTCATGCTCTCTCTCACTGTCTCTATCTCGAATAAATAAATAAAATCTTAAAAAATATATATTAAAAAAAAAAGTTGCAATATGTCACCATCCCTGAGTTTTTTTTCTCAAAACAAATATAATAACATCCTCCCCAACATGTGAATAAATGGCTATAGAAATTTGTTCTAATAAATAAAAGTTTGCCTTCAAAAAGTTTGCCACAAAAAGGAGCGAATTTCTGATAAATGCAACAACATGTAAGAAACTTAAGGACATTATGCTAAGTGAAATAAGTCAGTCACAAAAAGACAAATACTGTATGATTCTACTTATATTAAGTACCTAGAATAGTCAAAATCATAGACAGAAAATATAATGGTAGTTGTCAGGGGCTGGAAGAGACAGGAAAAAGAGTTACAGTTTTGAAAATGAAAAGTTCTAGAGATTGGCTGCAGAACAATGTGAATATACTTAATACTACTGGATTATACACTGAAAAATGGTTGATGGTAAATTTTATGTTACGCTTATTTTACAACTAAGTTTGCTCCCACATTACTATAACCACTTGAGTAACATATTCTATACTAACTAGCTAAGTCAGAATCTCCCTCACTTTCCTCTGAAGGCTTTAAGGACAGTGGTTAAGAGTAGACTCTTAAAAGCTAGATTTGCATGAATTCAAACCCTGACTCTGCCACCTCCAGCTGTAAGCTATGAGCAAGTTACTTAAACTCTCCGCACCAAAATGCCTGACCTGTAGAACAGAGATAATAAGCAGTAGGATAGCTGTGAGGATTATCTTTAACATAGTACCCAACACAGTGCTATTACCTACGAAGTCATGGACTCTATCTTGTCTTTCAAGGCTTTAGCATTTCTCACACTCTTCTGCAGAGTTATATGCCATAATTCCTCCTTTTCTAATGTCACAGGTTAGCCACTTGCTAAACTCTTCTTCCACTGCTTCCATGTAAACTGGTGGTCATCAGACGACATTCTCAGCTTTCTACTCTTCTTCTAGGTGACTTTATCCAGATTCACAGCTTTGATGCCAACTCTACCAAGATGACTCCCAAATCTCAGCAGAAGTCTCACCCCTGAATTCCAGACCTTACATTCAAGTGTCTACTGAATATCATCACTTAATATCCTATGCAAACCACAAATACTGTGGGTCCAAACTAAACTCAGCATCTTTGTCCCAAAACTCAATCCTCTTCAATGTTTTTTCTCCAATTTCCTAGTAATTCAAATCTGAAATGTAGATTCCTTCCTTCTCACAAGGCTCCAACATCTGATGAGGCACCAAATTGTGTTTATTAGATTTTCCAAATATCTCTTAAATCTACTTCCTTCCCTATTTCCACACTGCCCCTAACCTTAGCTCAGCCCTCTCAACATCTAGTGCCTAGATTTCAGTGGCAGCCCCTGCTTTCTATTCTTCCTCTCTGTGACACACCTTTGTGCTATCTCCCTAGCTCACAACTCTCCCCATCTTCTCAAAACATCCCTCCCTACTCCATCTCCCAAACACACACACACACACACACACACACACACACACACACACACAGCATGGAGCCTGACAGCCAAGTTTATAATAGCCACATCTAACTGGAATCAGGGCAGGAGATATCTAACCCAACCTGAACAATAAGAAGTAAGTTTTTCTCTTAAAAATTTCACTTTGGGGGGCACCTGGGTAGCTCAGTTCATTAAGCATCTGACTCTTGCTTTTGGCTCAGGTCATGATCTCATGGTTGTGAGATCGAGCCCCATGTCAGGCTCCTGCTCAGGAGGGAGTCTGCTTACGGATTCTCTCTCCCTCTTTCTCTCCCTCTGCCCCTCCCCTGGCTCGTGAGCTCACTCACTCTTTCTCTCTCAAATAAATAAATCTTTAAAAATCTTATAAAAAAAAAACAACTTAATGTTGGATTCAGAGACATCTTCAGAATCTTAGAGTATGCTTGAAATTGTAACATTATACAACTTTAGGAAAGTAACATTTCATCACATAGGCAAAGAAGCACAGAAAGCCAATATACAGAGGGGGAAGAAAAAATAAGGTAAATAGGACAAAGCAAAGGCCAAAGACAGGAGCTCCTGTTCAGCTTTCCACTCAGTTCCTGAGGTCCAGCGCCCATAAGATCCTGTACTCACTCTGTACTCACAAGAAATTAGGCCTCCTCTAAAGTAAGCTGCCTCAAGAATGTTTTTTCCTTGCATTCAAAAGAACCTTAAGTAACACATCTCTCTGTGTAAACCTCAATATGTTGCCAGGAAGTGATTTTCCCATAACATTAGTTAAATCTTGTACTTCCTCCATTCACAATCTTTTAATGGTTCCCTATAGTTCTAACCTCTTGATAACCTTCTAACCCTTGAGAAGACAGCTTACCTCTACAGCCTCATCTCCTGTCACATAAACTCATGCACCACAGGTAGTATCCTTATCCCACCAACCTTCTGTGCCTTTATGCTGTTCCATCTGCTTCAAATACTACACATCCCTTCTCCCAATGGATTAACATATCTTTAAGACTTGGCTCAAATGACATTTCCACCAGGAAATGTTTTCTAAATCCCTCAAGCTAAATCAGATACTACACTCTATTCTCCCTCATAGTACCCTGTCACAACTTTACAGAAGCACTAGAATCATATTAACCATTTACCTGTCTCCCATGTCCTTAAATTAGGGGCTGTTTCACCACCTATCTCCAGTGTTTTTTAAATAGCAAACATTCAATAAATATTTGCTGGATGAACATACATTCTACTTCCCTCTTATCAAAGAACTCCAATCAAACTACCCTGCCATATATTCATGATCATTGCCCTACATGATATTCATTCATGTATTTGAGGATTCTTAAATGGCTTACCTTACTGGGAAATTTATTCTATCCCTTATTTCTAATATGACTATTTGATTTGGCTTAATTCAGTTCAAAAGATATTTATTTAATCTGTGCTAGAGTACCCCAGTAACTTCTGATATTCACTCACAAGGATGGTAAAAGAAATATGTATCACAAATATAACATGTGCCTCATAGTCAATCCTCATTAGCTAATATTAATTATCTTCAAATAAACAGATGAGGAGATGGATTCAGCAATGCTAAAAAAAATTAAAAATAAAATAATTTTTAAAAACCTGTTTAAAGGGCACCTGGGTGGCTTAGTTGGTTGCATGTCCAACTCTCAGTTTAGGCTGGGGTCGTTATCTCCAGGTCATAGGATTGGGCTCCAGGCTGGGTTCCACACTCAGCAGGGAGTCTGCTTGGGATTCTCTTTCTGCCCCCTTCTTTGCCCCTCCCCCTGCTCATGAGTGTGCACACATTCTCTCAAATAAATAAATAAAAATAAAATCTAAAAAAAAAAAAAACTGAAAAAAACCTGTCTAAACAGATTTTAAAAACCTATCTAAAATCATATAGCTAGTTGGTTTGTGGCAGAGCCACAATTTATACTTGGGTCTGCTTGACTCTATAGCTCTTTCCACTGAAAATAGCCAGCACCACTGAAATACTACCAGACAAGGGGCACCTGCGTGCCTCAGTTGGTTGAGTGTCCAACTCTTGATTTCAGCTCAGGTTGTGATCTCAGGGTCCATGGACTGAGCCCCACATAGGGCTCTGCACTCAGTGGGGAGTCTGCTTATTCCTCTCCCTCTGCTCCTCCTCACCCCCTTTTCTCTCTTTCTCTAATAAATAAAATCTTTTTAAAAAAGAAAAAAGAAAAAGAAATACTACCAGACAAGGAATTAAGAGATGTGAGCTCTAGACTCAGAACTACCAGTAATTTGCTATGCATAGGCAAGTCATTTATTATCTTTGCAGCTCTATTGTACGTCTACAAAAAAAAGGGGGGGAATAAAGGGAGATAATACCTTCTCTACTTCACAGTGTTGTTTTGAGGAACAAAAAGTCACAGCACTTTAAGAAACAAAAAACTTTGAAAATACCATAAAAAACATACGATACTATGTGATTCTTTAAGTTCCATACTTATTTTCTCTTCTATTAAAAATCTATTTAAATTCTTTCCAATATTCAATAAATTCCTAAAATATTTCTGTGTGAAAAATAAATCTACTATTTCCTTGAGTTCAGCTGCTCATGTATTCCATACATGATTCTAACTGTCCTTAACTCCATCTGAGCTCAACCATTAATTTCATGTTAAAATACTACATAATCCTCTGTGTGTAATGGAGTTTTCCCCTTCCTCAAAGTGTTGTCTTAGTGATGCTACCATTTCAACAATACCTCCTAAATTTCAAATACAAATGAGAACTGGAATAAGAGAAGTTCCAGCTGAGTGACTAAACCTAGAGGGCGCAAAGAAGGAGTAAAGCAGGTTGAAAGTATGGAGGCATAAGCTGAATCTAATCATGGGACAGACCCAGACTGAGGAGTGTTCTATAACATAACTGAGCTACCTGTACTCTTCAAAGTAAAAAACTGTTCCAGAAGAGTGATGATGACTAAATGCAACATGGGATTCAGAATAGGATGCTTTTGCTATAAAGGACAACACTGGACAATTTACAAAACATAAAGGAATTCTAAGGATTGGACAGTAATAATATATTAACATTAACTTCCTAATTTTTACAATTGTATCTGGTTGTGTAAGACAATGCTCTTGCTTGTAGGAAGTATACACTAAGGTATTTGAGAGTAATGGGCATCAAGTCAACAAGGTTCTTTGTATTCCACTTACAAGTTTTCAATAAGTGATTGTATCAAAAAAAAATTTTAAAAGAAAGGTGAAGAAAAAGAAAGAAAAATCCCCCCACCCACAAAAAAAGAGAGAAAGAGAGAGAGAGAGAGAGAGAGAGAGAGCGAGCAGGACAGCAGGAGTTCCATCTGCCCAGGATTCAGAAATCAGATGGGGGAGTTGGAGTTGTCTGAAACATGCTCCTCCTTATGCAAATGGCACACTGTGAACCTACTTTATAAAAGGAATAAAAGGGGCTTCTTAGAGGAAACTTGGGCTAATTACAAGCAAGCCCTTGTTTAATTCATACAGAGTATGTTTTGTGCCAACTCTTCTCAGCTCATTATTAATAACAATCACATTTGTTCAAGCCCACAGAACACTGACTAATTAATGAAGATGTAACACCCTTTCCATTAAACTCCCCTATCCTATTCACATTTGCACTGTCACTTTAACCTCTCTAAATGAAACTAATTTTTAATCCTGTGAAATATGGAGACATATACACTTAATAACAGAAAAAGGAATTATAAGCAAGTATGATTAGTATACTTCAGAATCTCCTAAATGTCAAAGAATTTATCTTCCATCTCTCCTTTTTTAAACCTAATGGTAATATCCTAGTTCTGACTTCTTTCCCTTATCCCATGAAAAGATATTATTTTCAGTGTTAAATGAGATCTAACACTTCTCTTAAGTGCCTTTACATATGTCAAAAATATACATACCTCATCTACGAAGTTAATAGCATCAAACCAGTCTTGAAGAGCTTCAAGGCAGTATCTAACAACATTTCGAGTATATTCTTGAGTTTCCTAAAATAATAAGTTATACAAATTTTATACTATATAAATATGTATATTTTCAACTTCAGATTATATGTAATACATAAATTATATATATATATAAAATGGTAAAATATATATATTATCAAAATAACCACATTTGCCAATTTAAGAAATCCTTTCACAAATTAATAGTAACGACCAGAGACAATTAGGAAAATTAAAAAGCACAGCATACTATGTTTCATATAATATATTCTTGAAAATGAATCAAAGCTGAAATAGTTTGTGATGCATATCAAGTCCTAGTCAAAGACATTTCAAAAATATTCTAAGTTCCTTAATATTAACTGTTTAATGAGTACAGTTTCTTTGGGGACGATGAAAACGTCTTAAGAGATGAATGGTGGTATTAGCTGCACAACACAGAGAATGCACTTAATGTCAATGAACTGTACACCGAAAAATGATAAAACTGTACATTATACATACTTGCCACAATTAAAAATAAAAACAAACAGACCAAAAAAGGAGCAGAGAACATTTAAGTACTATGAGCAGTCCGTGAACATCTTAGCTTACTAAGAAGAAAAGATAAGTGTGTGCCACTCAAGCAAGGTACTATGAAAGAAAGCTATAATGTTTTATGGAGAAATGGATCCACTGAAATAAGCAACTATTAAGTTAAATGGCAAAATAAATCATGATAACCTCTCTTTAAAAAAAAATAATAATGGGTAAAGGGTGTGAACAGACATTTCTCCAAAGAAGATCTACAAATGGCTAATCAGCATGTGAAGAGATGTTCAACACTATCAATCATTAGGAAAGTACAAATGAAAGCCACAATAAGATATCACTGCACACCTATTAGGAAGGCTCTAATTTTTTAAATGCAAAATAGAAAGTGTTGGCAAGGATGTGGAGAAACTGGAACTCTCATACATTGCTAGTGGAAATATACAAGGTACAGCCACCATGAAGTTAAACATAGAGTTACCATATGACCAAACAAGTCTACTCTCATATACCCAAGAAAATTAAAAACATTCGTTCACACAAAAATTTACAAGCAAATGTTCACAGCTGCATTATCCACAGTAACTAAAAACCCATTAACCCATGAATGGACAAGTAGAATGTGGCACATCTATGCAATGGATTACTATTCGGCTTTAAAAAGAAATGATATACACCGTAACATAGTTGAACCATGAAAACATTATGCTAAGTGAAAGAAGACAAACACAAAAGGCCATATAATGTATGATTCCACTTATACGAAATGTCTAGATTAGGCAAATCCATAGAGACAGATGGGAGATGAGTGGTTTCCAGGGAATAAGAGAAGGCTGGAACTGGGAAGTATGAGGTTCTTTAGGAGATGGGTGACTAGTGGGGAATTTGTGGTATCAGCTGTACAGCTCTGTGAATGTACCATAGGACTGAACTGAATATTTTAAGATGATTAAAATACAGAATTTTAGGTTATATAAATTTGAAATCAATTTTAAAAAGTTTTTTAAAAAAGACACTTTGGGGCCTTAATGTATAATAAAAGTGCAGGTCACATCAAAGTCAAGTAGGTTAAAATCTTTAGATATATATATATATATATATATCTGTGCTTTAAAGGAAGCTAAAAGTCTCCCATTGCTGCCTTTTCCTTCATCCTGCAGAGTCTCCTGTCCTGTTAATTATTCCTTAATATCATCTTGTAGGTCCATCTTATGTCCACTACCATCCAGACCAAATATCACTTATCTAGTTTCCTTGCCAACAGTCTCACCTTGTTTTAATCTATCTTATATGAAACTTATCTTCTTATTATATTATAAATTTATAATATTATAAAAATATTATTTTATGTATTGTTTCCTTATTTCTTACTGAAAAAAAATTTAATGGCACTTTTAAGTTACAATAATGTGTCATAACCAACTAAAGCAGCAGATAAGTCACAGATAAAGAAATATTGAAAACCAAATGTTCTGCCATCTTATCAAGAATTTGGGCAAAGGGGTTTCATGATACCCTCTTGGTACAAATATGAACTGATGTGACCCTTCTGGAGAAAAATTTGAAAAGCATGTATCAAGAACCTTTAAAAAGGTTAATTTAAAGTTTTAACTTTAAATTTAAAGTTAATTAACTTTAAAGTTAATTCCATTCTTAAATATAGTATATTTAATAATCATGTCCAGATCATCTCTCTCCCATCTCCCACCACTAACACACCCACCCCAAAAGATGCAGTGTGCATGTTACTAGTTTTATAACCTTTTCAGTCTGTTTATCCATATGAAAAAATGGACATAATACTATATACCTCCTACTACTATGAAGGAAGCAAATAAAATAATGTTTGTAAAATGCTCCACGTCATAGTCTAGCACTATGTGTGACAAGCAGTTATGTGCTCCAAAGGATCATGGCCAGACTACTTGTGTCAAATCTACAGTTACCTAAAGCTGCCACTAGATGGAGATTTTACAGTTTATTTGTTCTGTTAGGAAGGCAAAAATCAATAGGATTCCGGAAATGTCCCATCCCTTTATCCAATCTGTAATCAAACTAGTATTAGTTGTTTAACTAGCCCTTAACATTTTCAAGAACCAAACAGCATTTAGGGCAATCATACAAAGAAGGTAAGCTATCAGGTGAAGTTCTTTTTGTTAATCCTTTAGTTTTATATCTTATAATTAGAGAATAGAATAGAAACAACAGCTGATTTTTTTTTTACTTTAATAGTCTTTCTTCTAGCTTACATTTCTAAAACCCAACAACAGTACTGCTAATAAGCTCTAGACATTTTTGCTTTTAACAGACAATTAGAGCAAAGTGGGAAAGAGCTCAAGTTCTGAAATCAGATGGATTTGTCTTCAAACATAGCTTCTACTTAATAGCTATATCAACTTGGGCAAGTTATTTAACTTCTTAAGGAAAGAGATGCTACTATCTACTTTAAGAGATGCAATGAAGACTAGATTAAGAATATATTACAAAGAATATAGTGTGAAGAACAACGTCTGGCAGAAGTGGATGCTCATTAAGAGAACGTCTTAATTAGGAACTAAATATTCCCTTAACTGAGAAACTACTCTCTCAGATTCCATTAGGACAATATGAGGTTGTTTTCCTGATTCTCCTCACTTCTTAGGTTAAGGGAACCATAACATACTGCATTCCTGGCCCCCAAAGCTAAAAATTAAACTACTCCCCAGAAACAATGAGTTCTCATTATCAGAGACAAACATAAACCCAACTTCATAATCCAAATTCATCATAAACACAATTGTCAAAATACTCCTCCTAAAATACTGATTTTTCCATGTTAACATCATATCAACCTCCCTGATCCATCACCGTCTTTTGTTGGCTTATAGGAAACTGTTCCTCTGGTTTTTCTCCACACCCTTATCTCTGATGTCCCAATGTTAGTTCTTTCTTCAGGGTCCACTTTTCTCCTTATGTGATCTCATCCCACCCCCTTGGTGATAAATACCATTTACTTACCATGGGTCTGAAATTTGTAACCTTAGTCCTGACTTCTCTTTTGAGCACAAGACAAATCAGTCCCCACACTCGTTACTCTCAGAGCAACCTGTTATTCTCCTATAGAGCATTTACAAAATGAACCTGTGTGTTTACCTACTTAACGTCTATCTCCCCAGGACATCAGACTGCCCCACGAGAATAAGAATCATGTCTATTTGGTTTAACCCAAGCATCTAGATAGTGTCTAGATAGTGTCTGGCATAAGAATAGCATTAAACAAAATTTTTTTAAATGATTGAACAAATGAATGTCATATTATATGACAGGGGTTTTTTTTATAAATGCTACAGTGGAAATTAAACAAAGTACTATGAAAACACTGAAACTAGAATCATAAATCCAACTGAAAGAACTTAAATGAGCAGATTGCATATCAGCTGAGTAGCATTTTTATAGAGCTAATACTAGTGGTTCTTCACTCTGGTTAGAATCACTGCCAAGGTCCTTCTGAACTCAAATAAATCAAAATCTCTGAAAGTGGGACTTAGGCACATATATTCTCAAAGCTTCTTGGAACACTGAATGAATGAATGAATAAATAAATAAATAATATAAATAAATAAATAAATAAATAAATAAACAAACAAATATTTTTTAAAAAAGCTTCCAAGATGATTCTCACCTAAGAATAAGCATTAAGAATGAGAGACCATAAGCCAAAAAAGGGATTAGTTTGAACAAAAGCACAGGAATCAAGAGATGGATACCACATGTTGAAAAATGGTATTCAATCCAGTGACAACATGGAGATAGACAGAGGGGTATAGATGGAAGATGAATTATAAGAGACAAGTTAAGGGCAAATGATGGAGGATCTTAAATGTCTCTATAGGAAACACAGATGTTACTCTGTAGACTGATAAGAATTTTAATGGTTTTTTTAAGCAAAGGAGAGAGATACACAGAGCTTAGAAAACTGGGACAGATCAGAGTAGGAAGAATTTAGAGGGAGGAAAACCAGTTAAATTATCTTAACAACCCAGATTTTAAAGATATAAAGAAATAAAACACAGGAAAGAAGTGGTAGGGAGAATTTCTGGAACAGAAGAGAAATTTCACGGTATCTGATTATGGGTTGAATAAAACTAGTACAGCAAGGACAGAAAGTTTCTGTATTAGATAACTGTATATTTTCAGATACCATTAAATGGCATAAAGGACATAGTATGGGCCTATGAATTTAGTAAGTTAGTTAGTGGCTTGAGAAAATTCATGTACCTTTAATGAGATCTACATGAATAACCAGAGCTGTTGGAAATCTGAACCTGGCTAGACTAACAAGGTTGTAAGTCACATGAATTTAGAGAATAGCTGAAGTCATAAGAGAAAATATAAATCTGCTTAAAGGAACTCATATATTTAAAAACATATGGAGGAGGGCATCATAATAACCCCGTGAAGAAGGGCAGGCTTTAGTGTCCTGTTTCCATTTACTTTTGTTTTGTTCTCTAAAAAATGAGAAAGAAGGAGACTATCAAATAGTTTTAAATGAGTTGACCAAGCAATATAAGTAGAAAAAGGCAGAGCCAAGAACAGAATCCAAGACTTCAAAATATTTCCACTATAAAATCTTGTCCAGCATGCTTATGGATACAGGCTGCCAGTTGGTCTTCACGTGATCCATATAGCAAAATCTCAGTCAAGTTCTTAGCTTTAGTAGGGTCAGGAAATTCCATTTTTCTGGATCATCCAAGGACTCTGGAGATCCATCAAACAATACTTTAAAATGCAGAAGTAAAATATATATTTGTATACAAAGACACAAGTATATGCAATTACAATTGATCATTTTCTTACCCAATTACAAGAATTAATGTTGCTGCTATGGTACTCTTAAGATTCCTTTGGTAGACAACTAGAAGTTGGTATGAAATGTATACTAATTTTGTGCTTGGAATCTTAAAAATGTACACTTTATTAAGAGCTATTCTCATTCCTTAAAAGACAAGAAGCATCAGGCAACTAACTGATAATGGATAAAATGAAGCAATAAAGATAATTGTGGAGACTTCTAAAGCTCCAAAGACTATTCACAGTAAGGGAAGGCTGCAAGGATCTGATAATATAATGAACTCCAACTTGCCAAAGAATAATAGTTAATGTCTCAGGTCAGTGTTCACAGAGCTGAATTCACAATTAAACATTGCCCATTAATATATATGAGTAAACAAATCAATGTTTTCACAAATCTTTTTCTTAAATCACTCATTTAAAGGTAAAGACAGAAATTAACAAAAATATTTTCAACATACCCTAACTTTACAATGGGATAAGAGCCCCCACATTGGCTGTGCACAGGCCTCAAGTTCAGCAGCAAAGGCAGCATAGTAGGTCTGAGACTCAAATTCCACATGCTCATTTAGTTCTCGCTTGTTTAAGTTCATACCTTGCAAAAATTAAAGCAGATATAAACCTTGCCAAATGGAAGCAAGTATTCATATTAAAAATCAAGTAAAATATTTCCTAGTATCAAACACTCAGTGAATACAAATGGCATAAGTGACACAATATGTAGAGAAATAAATAATTTAGAAGTAAAATAATCTAGTCCTTTCAGAAATGTTTACAGACTAGGTTTTCTTATAAACACTTTGTGAATTGTCTCTTATGTAACATGATTGAATATGTTAAATAAGAAAGTCAAAACTATTTTAATTGATGCTAGTTGAAATTTTATGAAAGTGTTATAAATATTTCTTGAAGAATAAATTAGAAATTTTAGATTAATGATTTACAGTGCAGGATTTACACTATTTCCTTTTTAATAATTTGGTATTTTTCATAACTGATATATTTTCATGAACACAATTAAAGTACTTACAAATATTAATTAAAATGAGACATTTCACATGTAACCTAAATGATGTGCTTTTATCTTTTAATTAGTATATTAGATCATTTTGCAGTAGTTATTTTGTAAACTAAAAAATTAACAAAAAAAGTAAAATTCATACCTTGAAAGAAAGATACAAAGTTCATCCATGTAACTAACAAACCATGGTCCTCCAAAAATCTCTTAGCCACACTTTGATGAGAAAGGATATTAATAAAATCACTGACAAGAGGCCAATAAGTGTTATTCTTCAGTAATGCTTCTCCACAGTTCACTACCACATGTAAACTATTTTCTTCATCTAAAACAGACACACACAGCCCAGTAATAAATAAGTTTAAAAAAAACAAAAACTTTACCAACGATACACATTATATACATTAGAATCAGGGATTTCTAAATTCAAACTCCAACCAGACATATGGTGTGTTACTTAGACTCTGAATCAATTTCCCCATCTATAAAATGGGGAAAAGATACATATCTTAAGGGAATTAAATGAAGCATTAATATAACACTAAGTACATCATTATAATAATTATTACCACATGTCTAACATATTACATGATATTGAGCTAGCTATATATTCATAAAACCTTATTATTTTCTTGATTTTAACAACATAATGCAGTATCTTCAGCTCTAATCAATAAAATATTTTTATCCCTCGATTAATCTCATTCCATCTTACAAACAAATCTGTATAAGTGATATATAATTGCTTTCTTCTACTCAAAGAATATGTAAATATAATTTTTTAGCTAGTATTCCAAAAATGAAAGATACACATATAAATAAACTTCTTAAGTCTTTAAAAAAGAATCCTCAAAGTTTAATTACATTATTGTGGGTGGAAAAAGATTAGGTATATACAAATCTTTACTATTAGAAGCTACAGCTTATATGCATTAGCTCTCTTAACCTAGTCCATATTAACTAATTCACTGGACAAATGAGCCCCCATTCCTACTGTAAAACATACTAATAACCATAATATATAGAAAGCTCAAAGCTAGTAGCCTACTCCCTAGTACATAAGCCAAGATATATGCTTAGCCAGAGTCCATTTTTGTTTCTGTTCATGCTAACTGTTCTTTTTATTACAAATTTTAAATTAAAAGTACATAAACTGATGAAATATAAAGACAGGTATTATAAAAACTGGATCATAAGCTTTTGAGAGACAATAAAAGCATCTAAGAAAATGCTAAAAAATCTCAGAGAAAAATCATAAAAACCTAGAATTTTACACTCAGACTGCTTCATAAAGATTTTTTGTTTTAACTCCAAAGAAATTGAAACTGGAAATCACAGATGATGCTTTGCAGAAGTGAGAAGGGAGAACTCCAGACACAGAAACCATAACTTAAAAATGCTTCGTGCAAAATTAACAGATTAGAGAATGAACAAGCATCTCTCTATTTCAATTTAAAATGTACTGTTTAATACATGTATCTTTTTTTTATGATTACTCACTTTAATCAATTTTTTCAACTAACCATCTACTTGTTAAACTCATCAGTGAGGGCACCTGGGTGCCTCAGTCACTTAAGCATCTGCCTTAGGCTCAGGCCCTGATCTAAGGGTCTTGCCCTGGGATGGAGCCCACCCCCCCCAGCAGGAAGTCTGCTTCTCCCTCTCCTTTTGCCCCTCCCCCCATGATGTGCGCACGCCCGTCTCTCTCTTGGGCACATGAGCTCACTCTCTTTCAAATAAACAATATATTTTTAAAATATTTTTTAAAAAATAAAAATAAACTCATCAGTGAAGAAGTTTCTACTGCACTTCTTATTTTCCATACATTAAATTTAGGTTTCAGTCCATGAAATTATTTTACCTAACTCTTAAATTAAATAGTATGTAAGAACAGGACCCACAAAGTATGCTCTTTTAGGGCCTCTCAATAGGATGAGAGAGGGTGTAACTGAATGAAGAAGTGGGGCTTCTACAAACCACCCACACCTGAGATTAGAAAGCCCTCTCTGACTGAAAACTACTGCCACCATGCGTTGGTGAGGACTTGATATTAATGGAACAGTGCTCAGTGATGATGGAATTTAAAATTTTTTAAACACTGAAAATCACTGTTCTATTTAATTGAAACCAGAAGATGAATAAGCAGAATACAATCAATCAAAATGACTATTTTCCTGGCACTACTTTAAATACTAATGATCTTGTGAAAAACATCTTGTAAACTTTAGTAAAATGAAGTGACTAGGACTTCTATTTTTCCACAACTGAGATTCACTCATCAACACATATTTATTCAGCACTTACTGAGGGCCAGGTATTCTTTTAAGTTCTGAAAACAAAGTCGTAAATAAGTCAAAACTTAGTCTCCCCACTGAGATTAATATAAGAAGACAGAATATGATACGGCAAAGTACAAGAAGTCATAAGAATAAATACAGCTAGTCTACAATTCAGGAAAAGACTCTCCTGAGGAAGTGATGTCCAAACTAACATCTACAGATTGAAGGAGTTAAGATCAGCCAAAAAAACTAGGGATGGGAGAGGAAATGGTGTTGTAGGTAGAAGCAGCAATATTAAAAAAGGATGGAATCTTTGGGACAAAGAATGCAGAGGATGGGTGGCACAAATGAAGTAAGAAGGCCTTAAAAATCAGCTTCAGGAGTTTGGAGTTCATGTGAAGAGGATGGCAAGCCACTGGGGGGTAGGGTTGAGAGACAGGGACATGATCAGAAGTGTAATGTGGAAAGTACTAAAGGAGGGTGGTGATGGCTAGTGGTATGAGGCCTAAAGATGGCAATGGCTTGAACTATGGTGGTGGCATGAAGATGTAAAGATGAAAAGAAACAGCTATTTTAAGATGTTTAGAAGGCTCAAATGACAGACTTGGTGATGTTCATTATATCTACAAGGAGCACGAAGAACTCAAAAATGACTCCTAGGTTTTTACGTTGGGCAGCTGCATAGGTGGTTGGACAGTGGTACCAAAACACACACTTGTGTACTCACATACACATACATATATACACGATCACACACACACAATAATAGAAAAGAAGCAAGCTTGATGGAGCGATAAGAAGGAATTTTTGGTGTGGACATTGTGTGTTTAAGGTACTTGCAGACATCCAAAGAATACAGCTCAATAAACAGTTTGATATGCAGGACAGAACAATCTGGGATTATTACCATCTACAAACATTCCTATGGTTATACAACATATGGTTTTGGGGGTGTTTTTGGCTTTTTTTGTAAGGGGGGGAGAGGAGCAGAGGGAGAGAGAGAAAGAGAATCTTAAGCAGGTTCCACACCCAGTGCAGAGTCCAACGTGGGGCTCGAGCTCATGACCCTGAGTCATGACCTGAGTTGAAATCAAGAGTCGGATGCTTAACCAGCTGAGCCACTCAGGCACCCGTGCAACATATGGTTTTAAATTTCCATTTTATACAAATTGTTTCATAAGACAAATTGCAAAATTTCAGGGATATGAATAGTTATGAGTTATGTTTAGAATCACAAATATGGTGCAGAAGCAAATATAACAAAGTACAAGTGTAAGGTAGGGATCAATTACTACTAGAGGCTTTTCCTTTTAATCTTTAGCTAGTGCTGTGGCCATGTGAATTCAAACTGTATCAGCTTCTGTATTTACTAATAGTATAGAAATTTGAAAATTTTCAAATACTGTCTAAAGAAAATTTCTGAAAAAGCGAGATAGATTTATTTAAAAAATAAAAACAAAATAAAATAAAATAAAATAAAAAATAAAAACAAAGTATAGAGATCTTGTTTTAATATCTGTAGCTAGTTATAGGTTAGTTCAAAATATTAAAAGCCCATTATAATATTCTTGATGTAAAAACAGGAAAGTTTATGGTGCTTTTAGAAAACCAATAAATACGTATCATGAAACATTATGCTACTTTTAAAAGAGGACTAAAACACCATGGGAGCTAAAGAAATAATGTAATTTACTGTTGGAAAAAATCCATTTATACTTAAAGATCTTAGCAAAGCTACCACCAGCTATTTAGCTTCCAGAAAATTCAATTTGTGTAAGAATTTCCAGAACAGACCAACTGCATTAGAAGGGAAGTATATACAGAAAGCAAAAATAAGACTTTGCAGTATGATTTCAGAAAATATGGGAAAAGTGAGAAGAGCAAAGATATAGGGACAAAGTGCCAAAAAACACCAACATCAACAGGAGAAGCAGAAAAGAGCTTTGGGCCACAGAAAGAACAATCAACAGTGTGAAACGCTACTGAAAATCAGGAAAGATAAGGTCCAAAGAGTGGCCACAGATTTCCCCATCATGTATGTCATGAAAAGGGTGATCCTATAATTTATTATATAAAATGGGACACTTTTGAGAGTAAAGGAGATTGTATGAATAACTATGTCAGAACATAGGATTACTTGGCGCCGTTCCGGGAAAAGTAGAACATATAACCACTGGAGTCACAAACAATTTCAGAGAGAGCAACAGAATGATGGAAGTGGACACTAAACTGAAGTCGGTTACTGAGTGACTAAAAAGCAAGGAAACAAACATAAAGCCAGGAGATCTAGCTACAGAAAAAATATGAGATTCAAACACATCTTCTCAAACATTCCTCCTTAAAGATCAAGTACAAACTATATGTAATTAATAAGCACAGCTAAACCATTTACTCAAGAAAATAGACTCCAGATTCTTTCCAAAAGAGCAGATACATCTAAATTTTAAAAGTTTTCTCCTTCTGGAGGGTCTGGGTGGCGCAGTTAAGCAACTGACTCTTGATTTTAGCTCAAGTCATGATCTCAGGGTCATGAGACAGAGCCTGGAGCTGGGCTGAGTCCAGTAAAGATTCTCTCTCTCTCTCTCTCTCTCTCTCTTTCTCTCTCCCCTTCTATCCTGTCCCACCATTCTCTCTCTCTCTCAAATAAATAATATCTTTAAAAATTCAAAACAGGGGCACCTGGGTGGCTCAGTGGGTTAAAGCCTCTGCCTTCGGCTCAGGTCATGATCTCAGGGTCCTCAGATCGAGCCCCGCATCGGGCTCTCTGCTCAGCGGGGAGCCTGCTTCTCCCTCTCTCTCTGCCTGCCTCTCTGCCTACTTGTGACCTCTCTCTGTGTCAAATGAATAAATAAAATATTTTTTTTTAAATTCAAAGCAATTTTTAAAAATTAAAGTTTTCTAGTTTATAAATTAAAAATACTCTTTTTGTGAAAAGTCCTTCTCTAAATATATAATTCTATATATAAGAATATCATTGATACAAATGAATGATGATAGTATTTCAAAAAAGGATGAGCAATACATGTAATATATGTAGCTGAATCTTCAAAACAAAGGGTAATCTTACGTAAAAATAGAAGAGCTATAATAAAAAGCAGCTTTAAAGTTTCCTTTAAAAAAGTGAAGAGATATATTGCTTAATGTAAATAATGTATTATGCTCCCACTATACCTACAACAGGAAGACAGAATCACATAGTGGGCAGGAGTACGGGTTCAAGTCAGACAACTAGCCTTACTATTTACAGCTATAAAACCAGAGATTATTGACCTCAACTCCCTAAGCCACAGTTTCCTCACCTATAAAATGGAAAAAAACAGTATCTACTTCACAGACGGTTAAAGGACACCTAACAAAGCACTGAGGAAAGAGCATAGCACGTAGTGAGTGCTCAAAAGATGGTAGCTAGCATTTTAGCTAGCAATTATTGGCATATATAAGCATTGCATCCTGCACTGAGCATACACCAATTTTCCGGTTATAGTATCACCTGAGAATAGATCACATGAGAACAGAGAGAAAATAGTAGCTGATATGCAAAAGGAAGTAACAGTGGAATAAAGCAAGTCTCAACTAAAGAATCTCTCCTCCAAAGACAATGGAAAGGTCCTTAGGTTTAATCTCAGGCACTGTTGTTAAAGTTTAGCCCCTTGTGCCAACTTGTAAGACACAGTACTATCAATGCTGATCTGCTTTGTGTCATGGTCAAGGGCAGATTCTGACATCAGGAGATAAGAAGACCTTGGCTCTGTCATTAATTAGCTGTCTTACCTATGGTAAATGCTTAACTTCTCTAAGTCTCAACCTACTCATCTTTAATTAAAGTGGGAATAATAAGGATAATAATAATACCAATCTCAGAGAACTGTTCAGAAGCTTAAGACAATATATGAATGGTATTAATACAGTGCCTCGTACATAGCAAATACTCAAATAATACAAATTATTACAGGGAGGTAAAGTTAAGATGAAAGACCATAGTGAAATGAGAATGGGAGGAAGTCCTAGAAATATTATGGTAGTTTGAGAAGTATCAATCATATAGTGGGCACAAAAGACAAAAACTAAAGACCTCTCTAAGGGAAAACAAAAACAAAAAAAAGGCAAGATTTATTGCAACTTTTAAATTTAAAACTATAGGCATATAAAAATGTCTAAGACAGATAACAAACTTATAATAAAAAATAGGAACATGTCTAATAAAGAAATGGTTAAATTATGGTAAAGCCATATGACATTAATACCTATAACCATTAAAAAAACATGCTTTCAACACGTACAATATAGTAGCATATTTTTAAAGTACCGTAGTATATTTTTAAAGTATTATTTGAATCTATAAATACACTCGTATCACACAAAAAGACAGAAAAGAAATATCCAAAAATGTTGTTATTTGCAAACAACAAAGCTAAAGGTAATTTTAAAGTCTGCCTTAAAAATAATAGTCTGTATATCAATAATAAAACTAGTGAAATAATTCTGAGTTTACCTTGTAGCTCACTTTTAATAAGGCAACTTTCCATCATGTATAAGAGCACAGTGACCATAATATCCAGCAGCTGACATTCTTCTGTTACCTGTCTGGCTAGCTCTTCATTGCTGAACAACTGAACACTAATATGCACAATTCTGTTAGACATTGTGTCTGATTCATGACTTTTCTTCAGTGTTTTCATAATGAAAGCATAATGCTGAACAAAAGTTTTTGTAAAAGCAACCTGTAAAATTTTAAATAGGAAGAAAAAAACATATTAGTTTAACTTTGAGTTTTATAACACATTTTCCAATACATTATATTAACATTTTAAAGCTGTTATTAGCTTATGATGACACCCACAGTAATTTTAAAAGTAATTTCAATGATGATGGTAGTCACATTCTTTTGTTTGAAACATTAGCAAAATACTTGGATGGTTAAAAAAATTTTAATAAGCATTTTAAATTATTAAAGTTTTAGAATAATTACAAATACCATGAATTAAAAATACAAATTTTCACTTTGTTTACAAATATATCAATTAACTAATGTCAAAGTAGGTATCTTTGTTCTGTGTTATCTACTTCAACAACAAAATCTAAAGTCTCAGATAAAAACCATCCCAGGGGATTTAATATAACTAAAATCAAGAGAATCAATGTGATTAACTCCAAAAGAAATGTCTTCTCCGATTTGACTAGAAAGCTGACCACTATCTGACTAAATAATACTCTCTCTGTGCAACATATACATTTCTTCTTGTTTTCTTAACCAGGTATAAGGACACAAAACAATGCCATTGTTCATTAAAGTGTAACTCCTAAAGAGGCTTTATTATATAAACTACAAGGAGAACTACAGCCAAAAAACAAAGGAAGAAGGACAGCATGATTTATTTTCTTTTCACACACTAGGCTGTGTTACTTTGCCATAATCACATGATGGTCATAAGTGAGGGTCCAGACCCTCTGGGACTAGAGCCTTCACCTATATACATGTGTATATAGGTCAGTAACTGTTCTGTCTTTAATGGTTATGGCCAGCAATAACTAACCCTATGATTTTCTCAAACTTAATCCCACAATCCACTTTTTTAAAGTAATCTCTGCGTCTAACATGAGTCATGAACTCATCACCCGGAGATCAAGAATAGCAAGCTCTACCAACTGAGCCAGCCAGATGCCCCTCTAACCCCACAATCTAAATCCAGCTGACCCCTTAAGCATTCTCATAGCACCTAGTACCCCTCCTCTGGAGAACCTACCACAATTTAATTGACTATATATTTACTTGTGCAATTATGTTTTTGTTTGTCCCCCAGTATTCTCTTTGAACCAAGTTCCATGAAGATAGACTAGACTTAGGAATACTGCTTGGTAAAGCTGCTTTGCCTCAGATCTATGATCCTCTGCTTTTTGTGCAAAACCTGTTTTGACAACAAAAGAAGCTAATGTTTTTTATTAGTTTTATCTCGGTCCTCAAAGCTACAATAAAATAAGCCACCACTTAAAAACAAACCAAAAAATTTTCATAATGAAAAGGCAAAGAAAGGGAGCAAAGTTCAGAAAAGAAGGGAAAAAACATAGGTACCTTATACTCTTGATCTGGAAGCATGTTGAGTAAGAAAGTTACCATCTTCTGAGGGAATTCATACTTTATAGTCCAAAACAATAGTTCTTCTAGAAAACTTTTATGTTTTAAAACATCCATTATAGATTGATCTACATAAAAAAAAGAAAACTTATCACCTAATGATTTAAGCTGCTCATCTCACTTAAACCTACTATAATTAATAACCATTAACTTCAAACACTTGAGTGTATCAACAAATTAAGGACACCCTTTCAATAATTCAATAATACTGATATCATCAATCCAGGTTTCTACAATCTCCATGGCATATAAATAATAAAATACTTAATCCTTATATTTTAATAGGAAGCAGTGACTAAAAAAATAATTACTTGCACTTAACATAAGCCATTTATCTAAAATTTTTACTAAGATTCAAGATAATTATCTTACAAGAACAATATTCATGGTATTTAATACTAATATTAATAGTAATAATAATTTTAAGCTAAAAACAAAATATTAAAGCCACAAAGCCCAAGCTTTTGAATTGAATCTTTTAATTTTTAGTTTTTAGAGAAAAGGGGGAAATTGTTATAGGATTCAATAATTTATCCTTAAAACTGTTCTTCAGAAATGAAATACTAATTTTGCTACAGGAAGTAATTACTAATGTATTGCTTACTCTAGTATATACAGAAGCATTTAGTTCTTATCCGTTAAGAATATACCAGGAAAATTATAAAGAATGTTATACATTCTTAACTTGCACTGGACTCAAGATGCCCTTCTTCATGCATTGGGGAAACAGAAAATGCATGCCTCTTTTAAATAAAAGTATTCAAAAAGGGATAAAATTACTAAACGGCCAATTTCTAAGCTACTCCTTGAGGGCTACTTTGTCTCCTACTAAACTCTGCATCCTTGCCACACTGAGTCAACAGAAAGGTCTCAACAGTTATATAATGTACTGAATATTTCTAATACTTTGGCTATTTCTTTCCCTCACCTTCTCTTAGAGTCTTTCCCTAAAAAAGAACTGCAAAATTCTGACAATTGATCTTTGTTAGAGCAAATGATCTTGGGCTTGGGCTACTGCTCTAGTATATTAGGACTATTATAAGGACATTTAAGAGGATATAGCAAATGTCAACTGTGAATGGATTGGTTCAGGGATGATGTTTACACAAGGACTAGAGTTAAGTGAAGGATTTTAAAAAGTATTATCACACACAACAAAATACTCACGTATAGCCCTAACTTGAATTATATATAGTTCGAGTTGTCTTGCAGAGTAACCGTGAAGCATCTTTTCAATTAACCCTACCTCAGTCTCACAGTTCTCCTATTACTGAGTAATGTGGTCACACCACATCTCCTCAGGTCATGGGTCTAAAAATCTAACAATAGGAGCACCTGGGTGGCTCAGTTGGTTAAGCATCCAACTCTTAATTTCAACTCAGGTCATTAGGTCAGGGTCCTGAGAGCTAGCCCTACATTAGGTTCTGCACTCAGCAGAGTTTGCTTGTCCCTCTCCCTCTGCTCCTTCCTCTGCCCACACTCACACACTCTCTCTCTAAAATAAATAAAATCTTTTTTTAAAAATAGTAACAATAAGCAGGCCATCAATAAGCATGCCATATCTCTCTTAATTCTTCTATAAAACATTCTGATTTTAATAGGTTTCAATCAGTACTTATTAGACATACATTCAAACCAATTTTTCTATTAATAATTAATAACCCATTATTTTCAGAATAATAATTTCATTATTCTGGATACAATTTTAACTACAGAGAGGCAAAAGTTATGTCCCAATTCCCTAACTCTCTTTCAGTGTGCCTTTAGTATAAGTAATATGTAACAGTGATAAAAATATAAATACGATTATACTATACATCTCTTCAGTGGAAACTACTTATTCTTTCTTTTCTAAATCTCAGAATTTTCCCCTTGTAAAACAGAAATCTCTTCCTCCTAAACTAGATCATTCCCAGAATATGACAATGATTTTAAAAATAGAAATAAGTGAATCTTGCAAAAAATGAGTTAAAACATATTCAAAGGCACACACTGACAGATTCAAAGCCAAAAAGTAATAAAATTAGGGCCCAAGTGAATCAGGTGACAAAATTATATTCTAATTTTGAATATAACCCAGAGCACACTGCTGATGTTGATTTAAGTCTTACAATTCATTTAGCACTAATATGATTGAAAATTTTATACTACCAAAAAATAAAAATTCTCGCAGATAACTATTTCTAAAAATATTTACAAAGCTAAAAAAACTTGTAGTATTAACCTTAGAACTCAGTTATGACTCTCCAAGTCTGCATTTGCCAAATGAAAGCCTGAAGCTACCATAATTATTATATATCATATACTGAAAAAGATAGTTTTTTAAATAAATAATCCAAATGAACCAGAAAAGCTATAGATTCCACTAAAATGAAAATAACTGCAATTGTGTATGATTCCATTTTTTCATCATCAAACAAAAAACAGAAACTTGTCAAATCACTAAGTTGTATACTTGAAACTAATCTTTGTGTGTCAACTATACTCAAACAAAAGCAATCAAAATCCAGCAGATTGAGGAAAACCTCTTTGCCTTCCCCCCAAGAACCTAAAAAGAATTTAGATAGAGGAGTTGCTCCAGGAAGACAGCTATCACCATAGATAACTACATTATGATATAAACTAAGTATGGTAGACAGGGAGGAACCTAGCAAGACTTGTGTCCCATTGTTTCTAAGAGGCCCAGAAAATATTTATCAAATATTTACTGTTTTTCATCTTCCTATGAACTAACTGCATGTCTTCCCTTTGAAGTTCAAGAGTCTTACCCATTTCTCCCTAGTTCAGAATGACCCTTACACTTTATTTTGCCCGTTTTTGGAATTTCCACATCTGTGTGAATTCCCCATATGTACACCATTAAATTTGATTTTCTCCTGTTAATCTGTTTAATGTCATCTTAGTCTGGCTAGAAGGATCTTGAGGGGTCCCCGACACTAGGAGCCCCAAGTTAAATGCAGCAGCCTAAGTAACTCGGAACAGACTTACAAAATGAGCCTCAACTGAAACTGCCTGATTGCTCCACCTTTCCAAACAGTTGTAAATACAAGATACACTCAGTACCAGGAATAATAATTATCTTCTTTTCATTAAAATAACAATTTAACCTCTGGAGACTCTCAAACATACCACACTATCCCAGGATATAGACCATGTTAAGATCTGGAAATCCATGGCAAAAATCCAGAGCACAGGATATCAACTAGTAACAAGTACTCTAGAAAAGCTTTTAGTAAGGGTCAAGAAAACAATGATTAACAGCTTAGGCTCTGGGATTTGAATTAAAGATCTACTTCTCGGGGCGCCTGGGTGGCTCAGTGGGTTAAGTCTCTGCCTTCAGCTCAGGTCATGATCTCAGGGTCCTGGGACCAAGTCTATCTGCTCAGCAGGGAGCCTGCTTCCCACTCTCCCTCTCTGCCTACTTGTAATCTTTCTCCGTCAAATAAATAAATAAAATCTTTAAAAAAGAAAAAAGATCTACTTCTCATTAGTTGTGATCTCTAACATGCCTCCATTTCTTCATTCATGAAATAGTAATAATAATAATTACTGTTTTGTATGGTGACTTTAAGAATTAAATGAGACAACTTATGTGAATTGCCTGGCACTACGTCTAGCATTACAAAAAGATCAATAAATATTACTCATTATTATCACTAATCTTACTAACCTTACTACAGACATATCTACTTCCTCCTTTGAGCAAATGTATTGAGCCCTTACTGAACCCTTAATAAGTGCCACTCATTTTTATTCTCTCTCGCTTCCAACCTCTCTCACATCTCTCCCAAACTTATGCTTTTTCACTATAAAAACTGCATATCCCAGATTATAAAAAATGTAACTCAAGCCAAATTTTATACCAAAAACACTGGATCCAAATCAAAGAATCAATGAAAAGACTTACTTTTTTATGGTTCAAATATAATAATACACATCTTATGAAAAAAACAATAAATAAAATTCCAATAGTAAGAGTTTCATTTGCTTTTGAGGTCCTCCACAATCACTCCCTCTAATAATACTTTCTCCACCATTAGACAAATATAAGAACATAACTCTCCCTTCAAAAGGGCTAGCCCACCAGGTGTTCTTAATGATTAAACATTTTTAGCTTTTTTTTTTTTTTATGGGACACTTGGGTGGCTCAGTTGTTTAGGCGGCTGACTTCGGCTCAGGTCATGATCCCGGGGTCCTGGGATCAAGTCCTGCATCGGGCTCCTTGCTCGTCAGGGAGCCTGCTTCTGCCTGCCACTCTGCCTGCTTGTGCTCGCTCGCTCTCGCGCTCTCTCTCTCTCTTGCTCTCTCTCTCGCTCTCTGACCAATAAATAAATAAAATCTTAAAAAAAAAAACATTTTTAGCTTTTTTTAAGGTTTTATTTAAATCCCAGTTAATTAACATACAGTGTCACATTATTTTCAGGTGTACAATAAAGTGACTCAACAATTCCACACACCACCTGGTGCTCATCACAACAATCGCACTCCTTAATCCCCCATCACCTGTTTAACCCATCCTCCCACCCACCTCCCCTCTGATAACTATCAGTTTGTGTCTATAGTTAAAAATCTGTTTCTTGAAAAAAAAAATCTGTTTCTTGGTTTACATAAGGACAAAATTAAATATAAATACCTTTGGTGCTACTGCTTAGTTTGACCCTCTTTCTCTTGCCCAGACCTTGACTCCCATCCTGATCCTCCTGGAGGAAAACAAAATTAGCATCACATATACTCCTACTTATGAATTTATACATTTTACATAAAATAGGAATATGCTTATAAATTATGTTAAATATGTAACACAGGCATGTTTACATAGTATTAATCAACACATTTCACTTTTATGTACATTCTGTAATAAAACTTTATTTTAAAATTAGCATAATATATAATGAAAATTCTTAGCATTAAAATACAAGAGCTCTTAAATTTAATCTGTGCTTTTAATGGAAAACTTGTAAAACCCAAAAATGCCAAAATAAAACATTTCCTATTAAAAAATTTTCCTGACCTTATAAATATATCAAATGCACAAAAAAGATAAAGGGAAGGAGGGAAGCAGATTAGCACAGAAGAAAGGAGAGCAAGGGAAGAAGACTAAAACAAGGAATAGAGAAAAGGCTTTGAAGGATCTAAGAGAAAAAAATGAGTTCAAGAAATCAAATTCTGAAAAATAAGTATAGCACATTAAAAGTTAAAGTTGAGGGGCGCCTGGGTGGCTCAGTGGGTTAAAGCCTCTGCCTTCGGCTCAGGTCATGATCTCAGGGTCCTGGGATCGAGCCCCACATTGGCTCTCTGCTCGGCAGGGAGCCTGCTTCCCTCTCTCTCTGCCTGCCTCTCTGCCTACTTGTGATCTCTCTCTCTCTGTCAAATAAATGAATAAAATCTTTAATAAAAAAAAAAAGTTAAAGTTGACAGTTTAAAAAATAACAAATTTTAAGATATTTAGGAAAAAAATCTAAGAAGGAAATACAGGCATTTCTGCTTATATGTGATGTATTCATACCTGAAAAAAACTCACAGGAAAAATAACAAAGCTTATGGAGAAAAAAAGATGAGGGGCAGACCACTCACAACCTATTCAAGTTTGTAACCAGAGAGGTAACAAAAGCAATAATCAGTCTCTGGGGATATCATTTGGATGCCCAGACAAACATCTTGGAGTGGTTTGAGGATGTCTCAGGGGATGTTAACAGGCCATCACAACAACAGAATGGGAATCTTGCCAGCTGAGACAGCACAGAGGGAAAAGGAGCAGAGGAAGCAGCAGCCTGCCCCTCGTGCGACCAGTGTGAAGCTAGAGGTGTGCCTCTTGGGGAGGGAGCTCTGGATGCAAGTGCTCATTTCTAATTTTCTTTAAATATTGCTGAAAGTGTTCCTGCTGGCTTTGCAGCAGAATTCAAGTTTTTTCCCACTCCAGCTAAAGGATATGATTCTACCTCCACCCCCCCCAATTATCCTAGCTCTCCTGAACTAGGACAGACCGCATAGGAATCCCAAACCTCCATGTTATACTGACATCTTTTTCCTATTTTCCAAACATATATGAGCCAAATGATCTTATAAGACACGTGTGGTAGTCTGTTGTACTAACAATGGTTTTGTGCTGGTGGTGGCAGTTAGAACTATGGTACAAATTCCCTTAGTGACAGCCCACCAACTCTCTAGAAAAGGAGTCTTCGCTTCACGCTGCTGTTTTATCTACTGGTATGGCTTCCTTGGCCTATACACCATAGCCCTACCTTCAGGTTTCTGGCAAGCCTAGCGTCCATTCTCGGCTGCGGTTTTCCAAAGACACCATTTAGCTTAGTCAATCAGCATTTACCCAGCACTTCCATCTGCCCTCCCTGTGAATCCCCACCTTGGCCAGTCCTCTCCGACCATCTACCACCTGGCAGCTGTACTGACAAACTACACTCTCCTCCTCTTCTACCACCTTCACTTTCTCTTGGCATAACTTGCCAAAAGGAAATTTGGAGGCTTAAAAACAAAAAACAGACACAAGAATATAAAATCATGACACAGGGCCCAGAGGGTTCTAAAGTGTGAGATGTAGCTATCAGTCATTTGTGAAACCATTCTCCCAACCTTCAGAGAAAAGACAAATTTGCAGGGGGGGTGGGACACGATGACATTTTATAACCCAGACTAGGATTACTTCATAATTTTAAATACAAACTCCCTATAAAAAGAGTACTTTTGATCAAGCAATGGTCATGGCATAACAGAGTTCTATAAATTTCACAACCTTACATTCTAAAAAAACAAGTAAAATCAACCAAGCAAAGGAGAGGAAAGCCATTCCAAGAAAAGACAGCATGAACAAAAGCACAACAATGAAGTCTGGAAACAGACCAGTGAGTTGGGTCTCACATCATGGTAGATTATCAAAATCAGCTACGAAGGGAGATTAAAGGAAGGGTGGGAAAAACACATACTCTTATAATTTTTCTGAATGGCCATTTGTCAATACACATGTCAAAGGCCTTTAGGTATGTTTATCATTGCAACAGAAGTTTTAGTTATAGGAATTTATCCTAAAGAAACAGACAAGTGAATAAGGACTACAGGAGTAACTATTTATCACAATGTTACTTATAATAGCAAAATAAAAGAAACTTTGGCTTCCAACAGCAGGGGATTAGGTAAATAAATTACAACATACCTGTACTCTAAGGAAAACAATGCTAGAGCTCTATTTCATTGTGACCAGATATTTCTTCAAAAACTATTGTTAAAAATGAAAAAGGCATGCTATATAGAATAGCATAAACAGTATGAACCATTTAAGTATTGATAACATACACATATAAAACCTTTTAAAATATATTCCTTATAATGTTCAAAGCTGCCATTAGTGAAAAAAGCAGGTTATAGAATAGCATAAAACCATTAAACCATTAAAATATACTACATATAAAATCTGTTAGAATACAGATGTCTACAATAAGCCACCTCTAAATGATAGAGTAATAGATAATTTTACATTTTTGTTAACATTTATTTTCTATTTATTCAACAATAAATTTGGATTATAGTTTTAAGTTAATAAATAAATTTTAAATATGATTCTGATTTCCAATCCTGTGACAATGTGCTCAAGATAACTGATTACTATGTTATCTATTACAAGTCCCATATTTTTGTCTTGAGAAGAAATAGTACTTCTAACAACCAGAACTCCCAGTGGTGGAATTTCAGGATTAAGGAAGATGAAAATACAGTTATCATGACCACAATACCACACCCAACTCAAATCCATGATAAGTTTTAGTTCTTCCCTATTTATCCATGAAGAAGCAGTATAGAACCCTGGGAGAAAATCATGGTCCAACGGACAAGGAAGGAAATAAATCAAGTACAACCTCAATCCAGAAAGCATTTGTGCAGCCCAGAGAAACACTTTCGAAATCTTAACTAATCCCTGGGCAGGGAACTGACACCTTACCACATGTGTTTCAGGTACAAAATATGTATAATGTCCAAAGTGAGATAAGATCCCAAAAACCCATTCAAACTTCTAGCCCGTAAAATTTACAGCTGGTTTCTCAACCAAATTAACCTTTCTTATTTTCTTTGATGAATTTACTAGGCAGATGAAAAAATGTGAGCTCCATAAAAAGAAGTCAGGTAAATTCACAGATGGTTAAAATAATACTCAAAGGCTGTTAATACAGAATATACAAGGCTAAAAGGAATATTTAACATGTCAGACATGACATTTAACATTTCAAAAATGAAATCCAAAAATCTTAAAAACTAGAACAATAAAATGAAACAAAAATTTAAGCCACTATAATCTGAGATTGTTTACTTTAAGTCAACTTTCTAAGTACAAAGCAGAGAGGGACCTCTCTAGCTTGTCGTCTGTTTAGTGTTGGGGGATGGAAGGGTCAAAACCTAGGCATTTCATTTTTGACCACTGAGTTCCCGCCAATGATCTAGCATAAATGCTAAAAGGCTAACAAAAAAAAAAATTAGACTTTAACAAACAGTATGCTGATCAAAAGGTAGCCCATGCCTGTGTATTGAATTAAATCACACACTTAAAAGGGAGTGAATTGATGAAAAAGGCATATACAGCAGAAAATACTAAATAACTAAACCTAAATATTTCAGGAGGTGTGTAACGGAAGTAAAAATAAAAACTTTTCAGAGGGCATCTGGGTGGCCCAGTCAGTTAAGCATCTGCCTTTGGCTTAGGTCATTATCTCAGGGTACTGAGATCAGCCTCGCATAGGGCTCCCTGTTCAATGGGGAGTCTGCTTTTCCCTCTCCTCTGTCCCTTCCTGCTGTGCGCAATGGCGCACTTGTGTTCTCTCGCCCGCTCGCTCTCTCAAGTAAATAAATCTTTAAAAAAATAAAAATATTTCTTGGGGTGCCTGGGTGGCTCAGTGGGTTAAGCCTCTGCCTTCAACTCAGGTCATGATCTCAAGGTCCTGGGATTGAGCCCTGCATCAGGCTCTCTGCTCAGCAGGGAGCCTGCTTCCCCCTCTCTCTCTCTGCCTGCCTCTCTGCCTACTTGTGATCTCTCTGTCAAATAAATAAATAAAATCTTAAAAAAGAAATAAAAATAAAAATATTTCTAAAGAAAAAAATAAGAAATGTGTGAAAACTACAATATTTAACACACTATTGAGAAGAACATCCTTAAAATATTTAGAGCTATCAAACAGAAGAACAAGTTGCCTCAGAAAACTGAGGCAAACGCTCTATCATTGCAAGTGTTTATGAAAAGGTTTACCAACTGTCAGGAATGTTGTAAAATCAATTCCTGCACTGGAAAGCAATCCATTAAACATTTCTAAGCTCCCACCAAAAATTTCTGATTCCCTACCCCCACTTTTTTTTTTTTTTAAGATTTTATTTATTTACTTACTTGACAGAGAGAGAGATCACAAGTAGGCAGAGGCAGGCAGGGGCAGGGAAGCAGGCTCCCTGCTGAGCAGAGAGCCCAATGTGGGGCTCGATCCCAGGACCCCGAGATCATGACCTGAGCCCAAGGCAGAGGCTTCAACTCACTGAGCCACCGAGGCGCCCCTCCCTACCCCACTCTTAACTATTAATGTAATTTATGATTAGAATTAAACCTTCTACCTCCAAAAATAAAACTAATTTTTTTCTTTTACCTATTAATTCATAAAAAGCAACTCTGTCTTTCAATTTCAATAATCCTTTTGCTACATTTTGACAAATTAGTTTTAACTGTCCATCTGGATTATGTCCTGAATAAAGGCAAGAGTATTGAAAGCATATTTACATAGTAACTTAAAGTATTTCTCAATTACCTAAAAGTATGCAGGAAAAAAAAGACTAGAAATAAACAAGCAAAAGTAATAAATCATGTTTATCTCTGGATAGTACAGCTGAAGGTAAATGTTCTCTTTTTATGCTTTTTTTCTACTTTTTAATTTTTGCACAATGGACATTCGTATTTTTACAGTTTCACAGAGGAAAAAGTGTCTTAAATGCCTTCATCTGTATTAACAGCTAAGTACATCAATGTCACAGAAATTAATGATCTGGTCACTGTGCACAAATAAATGGACATTGCTATGATAATGGCCACAGTGAATATAATCTTAAAAAATTATCTTGATTTAAAAGATCCTATTCTCTCTCTGACAAGCTCTCTAATTAGACCCATGTACATATAACACTAGAGATAATTTTCTTTTGAACTGAATTATCTGATGGTTATAAATAAATCTGAAAAAATTAATATAAATGTAAATTTAAAAAGATAAAGTTAAATGTGCTTATTTTCTCTCCAGTTTCATATAACACAAACAACATTTTCTACTCCTATTTCATATGAGCTATACAAAAAAAGAATAAGAAGTAGTAGTATGAAGAATGTCATGTGTATAAATAGCCCTGCTGAGTACATAATGTTCTAGGGACAGCAGGAACAAATTTCTAACACAAGTTGTATGAATAAAATTAAGTAGACTGCAATATGTACCCTCATTCAATAAAACTCTTTACCAATAGAAATCTTGCTGCTGTTACAGTTTCAAATCTGTTCATTTTTAAAACAAAGTGGTAAGAGCAGATTACCTCTAGGGTCTCTCCAATTCTAAATTCTTGCATTTTTTTAATTGTTACAATCATTTCTCTATAGTAGTAATGAAGATGTCATTGCCCTCTTCTCATCCTGTCTTTTTATATCAATGTTAAATTTCAAGAATGAAATCATGAAAAGAGTTTGCTCAATAATCCCATGGCCCTGTAGGGTAAGGGTGTAGAAACTCCAAGCTTAACCATAACCAGGTCTTCATTAAATTCCAAATATAATTAAAAGCAAACATAACATTTGTGCCTATAGTTGCAGAAAAAAAAATCAATATAGCTTTAAAAGCCCTAATGAATTTTAAATGTCATAAATAGGTATTTGTTAAAAACATGTGTATCTGGGTACTCTTCTGTCATACTCTATCTTATTCCTGCATCAACTTTCTCCTTTACAGAGTTAAAAAGAGTTCACAAAGGTAAAGATCAACTTTAAAAAAAAAAAAACTTACAATCTTAAATGTAAACTTTCATTTTCTTTTCTTTTCTTTAAGATTTTATTTATTTATTTGACAGAGAGAAAGATCACAAGTAGGCAAGTAGGCAGAGAGGCAGGGAGAGAGAGGGGAGAAGCAGGCTCCCTGCTGAGCAGAGAGCCCGATTTGGGGCTTGATCCCAGGACCGTGAGATCATGACCTGAACCAAAAGCAGAGGCTTTAACCCGCTGAGCCACCCAGGTGCCCCTAAACTTTCATTTTCTTGATCTACAATAGTAACTACCACACTTTAGGAAAACTCTAATTTCAATTAAAACCCTACAACAGCCATTTCTTTTCTTTTCTTTTTTCTTTCGGAAAGTGGTCGATTTTCTGCTCCTAGAATTGCTGTTCTTCCTCTCTTCTCTCTCCTGTTGAGTATGCTGGCTTTTAGAATGGTTTGATAACTATCTAGATGAACTTCTGAGATCCGACTCTATCTCAACCTCCTACTCCTCCGCCATCTTGCTCCTCCCCACAACAGACATTTCTGATTACAGCATTATTTCACTGTCATGTGACAGTTTTCCCAACCAAAAAAAATCACTGAGTAGGGTTCCTGGGTGGCTCAGTTGATTAAGCAACTGCCTTCGGCTCAGGTCATGATCCTGGAGTCCCGGGATCGAGTCCCACATCGGGCTCCCAGCTCCATGGGGAGTCCACTTCTCGCTCTGACCTTCTCCCTTCTCATGCTCTCTCTCACTCTCTCTCTTTCCTAATAAATAAATAAATAAAATCTTTAAAAAAAAAAATCACTGAGTAGATGAAAAAAATCTATAATCAATTGTTGGTATGTTAGTTAGCTGTAATCACTAGTCATTATTTTGGATAGCAAGTGAATCCAAGAAAAACAATTGCAAGTTTTGAAATGTGTTTACAAATTCTTTGACACTCCTCCTTCTGGAGGTGGGATCTATGCCCCCTCCCATTGAATCTGGGCCCACCTTGACAACTCCCAACTAATAAAATGCAGTTTGTTAGTGACACTATGTAATTTCCAAGGCCACCTCAGAAAAGGCTCTCCAGCAGCTCAAATCTGGGAGAAGCCAGTAATTAAGTAACAATTTGAGACCACCACTCTGGAGAAGCCACCTGTAGGCACTCAGGTCAAAAGCCAGCTGAGCTCCTTGTGGACAGTAAGCAATCAACAACCAGTCCTGTCACAACCAGTCCTGTCGGTACCACCTTAAATATCCACTTCAGCTGAGACTTAGAGGACTGCAGTGGCAGCCAATAACTAACTAGAACTGCATGAGGGAACCCAAGTGAGAAATGCCGAGCTGCGGGTCCCAGTTTCCTGAGTCATGAAATTGTAAGGAAAAAAAAAAGGTAATATTAGGCCACAAAGTTTAGGACAAATGTGTTGCACTGCAATAGTAATAAAAGAATTGTTTATCCACTTTACAGAAAGAACTCTAAACCAACTAGATAAGAGACCCAGTGTTTACTTCCAACTCTACCAAAACCTAGTAAATGAAATTCACTAGCTTGAGTGAATCTGTTATTTCCATGGAATTCAGCTTCTTCATCTCTAAGTTAGGCAAAATGAACTTTAAGGTCTCTTTTAGCTTTAGCATTAGTAATTTTTATAACCTTCAAATTGCTTCCTCCTGATTCTCATTTTTGTATCTGTTGTATTATATGATTCTATTTCTAACTCAAGATTTGAAAATGTGTTCAGAACCAAAAAGCAAGGGTGCCTAGATGGCTCAGTTGGTTAGGCATCTGCCTTCGGCTCAGGTCATGATCCCAGAGCCCTGGAATGGAGCCCAGAGTCAGGGTCCCTGCTCAGTGAAGAGCCTGCCTCTCTCTCTCCCTCTTTCTGCCCACCACCCCTGGTTTGTGCTAGTGCAAGTGCTAGCTCAAATAAATAAATAAAATCTTAAAAAAATAATAAAAAAGCAAAGACCTTGTGGTACACAAATCAATAAAACATAAATGAATATGTTTGTATAAAAAATTATGATCACATCAAGTCCCACATCAGGCTCCTTGCTCAGGAGGGAGCCTGCTTCTCCCTCTGCCTGCCGCTCCCCTGCATGTACACTCTCTCTGACAAATAAATAAATAAAAATCTTTAAAAGAAAAAAAAAGATCACAATCTTAAAATAGAAAATTTCCTGACTTTATCACTAAAAACCCTTTATCACTAAAAACTGGCCCCAGGTAATGGTCTTATTTTTATACTTTTATAAAAGTATAAAAGTATTAACTTTTTTTATACTTTTCCATGCTTTTCATTTTAAATATGTGTGTGATTTTATAATCAAAAACAAATAAATCTATTAAAATTTAAGATATGCATACTCTATGACCTAGCAATTCCACATCTTAGAGAACTATTTGCATACCTGCACAAAAAGAAATGTAAGCACTGTATCTTATCAAAAAAAACCTGCAAATTTAGAAAATGATTGCATAAATTGTTGTTTAATTCATATTTCAGAATACTATATAGCAAATGGAAAGAAAAGAGTACTGACAAAGATAAATCGGCACAGTACATTATGGAGTAAATAAAAGGTCACAAAATGGCATAATATTTTTTATATATTCACAAACACACACACACACTATGTATTTCTATAAACACATAGTTATTTAACTCCATAGAAGAAGATCTGTCAAAGACATCCAAACTATGAACTGTAGTTACCCAGAGAAGAGCTGGTATTAGGAAGGGTAGAGAGGGGACTTTTAGTTCATCTGAATTGTTTGGCTAAACAACTACAATGTATTTGTGCATTACTTGGGTAATATTCAAATAAATTTTTAAAATTTATTCATTTAAAAATGAACTACATTGTTTTAAAACATGTTTTAGTAAACTATTTCCTCTGGAAAGGTGAGTAAAAATTTGTATATCACCCACAATCGCTCAAAAATTCAAATATTTGAATCACTCCTCACATAAAGTACTAGGACAAAAACATTTATCAAGAGTCTAATCTGTGTCTTATCTGTGATAGGTACTTTATATTATCCCATTTAATCCTAACAGCATTCTCATCACTTTTCCAAGAGAAAATGGATGTTCAGAAGTTAAATGACCTGGTAACAAACAAAGTGATATTATGAAACAAAATTCAAACTGAGGTCTACCTACTCTAAAGCTCAAGTTTCTCTTAAAGAAAAACTAAAGTAGGGGCTTCTGGGTGGCTCAGCCAGTTAAGCACCTGCCTTTGGCTCAGGTGTCCTGGGAGCAAGCCCCATGTCGAGCCACATGTTGAGCCCCCTGCTTAGTGGGAAACCTGCTTCTCCCTTTTCCTCTGTCCCCCTACTCATGATCTCTCTCTCTCTCACTCTCTCTTGCTCTCTCTCTCTCAAATAAGTAAATTCTTTTTTTTTTTTAAAGATTTATTTATTTATTTATTAAAGAGAGAAGAGAGAGGCTGAGAATGAGAGGGGAGAAGGTCAGAGGGAGAAGCAGACTTCCCGCAGAGCCGGGAGTCCGACATGGGACTCGATCCCGGGACTGCGGGATCACGACCCGAGCCGAAGGCAGTCGCCCAACCAACTGAGCCACCCAGGCACCCTCAAATAAGTAAATTCTTAAAAAAAAAAAAAAAAAAACCTAAAATAGGTATCCCTTCAATCCACTTCTAGCTAAACAACTCTACTTCAAATTCTTAAGTCTTCAAATGCCCAAATGACCCCATTTTTATCCCAACTAGAAAATACAATAAACTATAAAAAGTACTTTTACGGGGCACCTAGGTGGCTCAGTGGGCTAAAGTCTCTGCCTTCAGCTCAGGTCATGATCTCAGGGTCCTGGGATGGAACCCTACATTGGGCTCTCTGCTCAGCAGGGACTCTGCTTCCCCCTCTCTCTCTGCCTGCCTCTCTGCCTACTCATGATCTCTCTCCTCTCTGTCAAATAAATAAAATCTTAAAAAAAAAAAACTATAAAAAGTACTTTTAAATAGATTAAAATTTTAATTATAAAATATGATTTAAAAATCAAAGAGTCTAAACTACTTTTAATATATAAGTTAAATATGTATCAAATGTTTTAACAATAATTCTCTGCTACTCTCAAAAAATGATGTATTTTGAGGATAGATGAAATGAAGTATTTTGAACTTGTCACCATCAAGTTTTTAAGATGATATTCACACTGAGACATAACCATAATTAAGGAACAAATTGTTACATAAAACATGTACACAAAAGTTGCTGAAATGAAGAACCCTAGAGGAATGAACAAACAGAAGAAAAGACGTAAGGACCGATTAGAAGAAATGATAATGAAGAAAGAAAAGCCATATTTCAAATCCTCTGATATCCACCCAGAAATTACTTCTCTCCTCAACAAACACAAAAGGATTTCCTTCTAGGAGTGCTTGAGTGGTTCAGTCAGTTAAGTGTTAAGTGAAACTAACTAATTCTTAGTTTCGGCTCAGGTAATGACCTCAGGGTCATGAGATGGAACCCACATCAGGTTTGAAGTCTGCTTGAGTTTCTCTCTCCCACTCCCTCTGACCCCTCCCCCCAGCTCACTAAATAAATACATACATACATAAAATCATTTTTTAAAAAAAAAGATTTCCTTCTAGCACCCTACCATAAAATCCATAGCAACTTAAAAGGTAATCCAGAGAGTTTAGGCCAAGACAAAAATGATTGTTAGTTCTTTCCTAGACAGAGGAGAAAGCATCTATGTTGAAGATCAGCCTTCTACATGCCTAGAAATCAGATTCAATTCATGAAAATAAAGTAGAATTCTTATTAGATGCATAATGCTAGGTATGCTAAAATAGTATGAAGGTTCTAACCTACCATATAAACAAGCATAACTACAGATTTTTATTGTCCTAGATCATATCAAGATGTTTAGATTATCTTTAAAAATGTCTTGTAACATCACTAAAGCACTTCATTTTGAAATCATTTTCTAAAGTTACTACTGATGATAGATATAGGCTCCTTTCCTGTCTGGTTGGCTTTAAACAAAAATGTGCTCATGCACCCACTCATATACAATTTCTAAGTATTCCCAGATCTCATCTTTTGAGAAGCCATTCTGCTTCTCCACAAAATGCCCTTAAAGAAAGCAGAAGAGGGGCACCTAGATGGCTCAGTCAGTTAAGTCACCCATTCTTGACTTCAGCTCATATCATGATCTCAGGGTCATGAGATCAACCCCTGCATTAGGCTCTGCACTGGGCGTGGGGCCTGAGTAAGATTCTTTCTCCCTCTCCCTCTGCCCCCATCCCCTCAGCTCACTCTCTCTCTTAAAAAAAAAAGAAATAATAAAGCAGAAAAGGTTATTAAAACCACATGTCTAGCAGTGCCTGGGTGACTCAGTCCGTTAAGCATTCGACTCTTGATTTCGGCTCAGGTCATGATGTCACAGTCGTGAGACCAAGCTCTGAGTCAGGCTCAGTGGTTGGTGTGGAGTCCACTTGAAATTCTCTATCTCCCTCTGCCCTTCCCCTGTTCTTTCTCTCGCTCTCTCTCAAAATAAATAAAATCTTTTTTTAAAAAAATGTCTAGGAGGCATCCAAATTGACAAAGAAGAAGTCAAACTCTCACTCTTTGCAGATGATATGATACTTTATGTGGAAAACCCAAAAGACTCCACTCCAAGACTGCTAGAACTCATACAGGAATTC
>CM052810.1:118803484-118823897 GCA_028533885.1 Nasua narica | reverse complement strand
TCTGCGGGAAGTCTGCTTCTCCCTCTGACCTTCTCCCCTCTCATTCTCAGTCTCTCTCTCTCTCTAATGAATAAATAAAAAATCTTTAAAAAAAAAAGAGACTCCTAAACTCACGAAACAAACTAAGGGTTGCTGGGAGGTGGGGGGGGGGGGTAGGGATATGGACATTGGGGAGGGTATGTGCTATGGCAAATGCTGTGAAATGTGTAATCCTGATGATTCACAGATATGTACCCTGGGGTAAATAATACATTATATGTTAATAAAAAAATTTAAAAAAAAAAATGTCTAGGGGCACCCAGGTGGCTCAGTCGTCTGGTTACATGTGCAGTTCTTGATTTCGGCTCAAGTCATGATCTCAGGGTCCTGGGATCAAGCCCCACGTTAGGCTCCACACTCAGTGGGGAGTCTACTTGAGGATACTCTAGTAGACCCCACCCACCCACTAATTCACACACATGCACTCTCTCTAAAATAAATAAATAAATCTTAAAAAAAAATAAAACTACATGTCTATTATCTAATCCCTTCTTATCTCTTCTTTCTTTGACATATGAAGAATTAGTATTCTCACCTACATTACTCCCCTCCCCTAGCTTCAAAATGAAATTAATACTCTTTTACTTGAAATAATGGATAATGTTCATATGTATTTTTTAAAGTCTATTTGATTTTTTTGAAAGTCTGTTTTAAATACCAGTAAGTTTTTCCCATTTGTCATTATAGCAACATTGTTTCTAACTCTTTGAAGTTAAAAAAAAGCAAAAGTAAAAAAAAGCAAAAGTTTTAGCTAACCATTTATAGTATTTTTAAATGATTGTAAAAAATTAAATTTTTAAATGATTTTATTTTATAGACACATATTTAGTGTTTACAATATGCCAAGCACTACTGCTCTAAATGCTTTCATATATGAACTCATTCAATCCTCACAATAACCCCAGGCAATAATATTATCATTACTTCCATTTTGCAGAAGAGAAATTTAGGCATGGAGAAGTTAAGACAGTTGCCCAAAATTACACTACTTATTGGTACAGGAGCCAGTTCTAAACCCAGGCACTCTAATTCCAGAGCCAAGCTTATAAACAGCATATGAAACTTCCTCTCCAATTTGTTGAAAACTCTTTAAAACTGTTTGTCCAAAAAGAGACTCCAGAAAATGTTGCATTATGTGGGAGCCCTTTTTAGAGGGGAAAAATACTACTAGGAAGTTTAAATGATATGGCATTAAATCAATTATGAGACATCAATAACAGAAATCATATGTTCCAAAAGAGGATATTTTGCTTAGCTCATGTGATAGTATCAAATTAAAATGGGTTTTCAAACAAAAAAGTTACATTAAAAAGTATATTTAAATGTAACACAATTTGGTTTTAAATTTTTAATCATTAAATTTGGCAAAAAAATTTACAGTTCATAAGCATAATTCACAAGATTATACAAATATTTATTTAAAAAATAATTGTCCCTTATAAATTGTATGCTAATAAAATATAGGAATGCTATAAAGGATTCATCAGAAATATTTAATAAACACCATTTGGCTAATAAATACTATAAAAGTTAAAACTTAAAACTGACAGTCTATTTCCGAGTACACTGCTTTTTTAAATAAGGTATAACATATAAGGTGTAACTTATTATGAAATTGGAAAAGCAGTTACCTTTTATATTCTTTTAACACACTGCTCCAGACTAAGCTAAATTTCTTAAAACAATTTCATTGTATATATGACAATTTGGATCAATTTAGGGATATCTGCCTAGGAAAGATCTCTCTCTCTTTCTATCTCCCATTTCTAAATTGTGAAGAAAGAGATGAATTATAAAGAAGTAAAAATCTGATAACTGCAATCTTGGCTAACTTATTCCCCTCTAGGCTTCCGTGTCTACAAAATGAGGAATTTAAACTACATAATATCCACAATTCTGTATAGTTCTAAAACTTTTTAAATTCTATTTTCAGTAAGTTTTAAATCTCACCTCATCTGAAGAATCTAGTTGTCCCAATGTTCCTGTTGCACCTGCAAAACCTTTGGAAAGGAAAAAGTTGCCTTACTTTAAAATTATTTTGAGACATAAACAAAAAGGCAAGTTTCATTACCTTAAGACAAGTCATTCTAATAGATATCTTGGTAGAGTTCAACATTTATCTTTAATAAATTTGGGTCTAACAGATTTATACTTCAAAGGAAATCTCTAGTGAAAATCCAGATTTAATCATCACAAATAGTGTTTCAGAAGGATCTCTTTCTTCTTAGTTTTAAACCATGGTTTAATAAAATATTGAGATACTAAAGTTTTGAGCTATTCTTAAATAACAATGCTTTTCATGAGTTAGAAATAGAACCTTAGTAAACTATCCAAATTCCATTTAAGAAAATGCATTCTCTTTTTTGGCAATATATTCTTTCTTGCTTCTACACTTTTGCTACTTTCCTTAAAGAGAATGACACATTATTTAAATTTCTTTAATAATTAGTCAAGTTTGAGGGTCTTTTTGTTTTACTACAGAAAAGTTATCACTGTTCCAATTAAATAGACAAACCTTGAACTGCCAGAGTGCTAGTGCCAGCTGATGGCTCCTGTATACCATATACAAGTTTATCCTCAGGATATGTCAGTCCAGAGCTCTTCAAAGCTATAAGGTACTTTTCATGACTTTTCTTTGCACAAGCATTTTCTCCAAGACCTGATATTTAAAACAAATTTAAAATCAGAAAAAAATATTCCATTCAAAATATAAGTAAAGCAATCTCAGCAATTAATATATGTACATATATAAAATAGCTGAATATTATAACGGCAGGAGAACCCTAGAATGAATATAAAACAGCTTCAGACAATATTGCAGAACATGTTTATAATGAATAATAAAATATACTACTAACTGAATATCTAAAATATGCCAGAAAATTATATGCAAGTCACAGGAGGTGCAAAGATTAACAAAGGTATATTTCCTGCCTTCAAGGGACTTGAAAAATCATGACAACTGTATAGCAGACTTCCACCATTTGATTTGACAGTCTATGATCTCATACTACTGTGCAGCTAGACCCAAAGCAAAATACTGAGGAAAAGCCTCCTGGATAAGATAATGCCTAAGTGGAATTTTCAAATATTATACCTGAGATTACTCTTAATTCCTGCTTTATCAAACTTTTCCATCATATTTAAAGAATTAAATATAATTTCTATAGAAATATCAGTAAAAACTCATTCCAAAAAATATTGGAAATTCTAGGACCTAAGTTCTAGAATTACACAATCCTAGAACTGTCACTTTAACACAGCAGTTTATTAATTATTGACAATTTTGGGGGTTTTTTTAACATATTTATAGAGAATGGAATGATAGTAAAAGAAATTTTACTATTTAACTTGAGAATTCTTTAAAAGTAAAAAATTATTCTGTCTGAAAGCCAAATTACCATGGCATTTGATACCTCCTAGGCAAATTATGTATCTTAAGGTCTCAAGCTCTCCAATTATAAAAATATGTAAGTGAACTTTACTATTTGTTGAGCTTTTTTTCGGTATTTCCTGCCTTTGGTAGCCTTATAACTGCAATAGAACAGTTTGCTTTTTAAATATGTCTTTCTGCTGCTCAGCAGAGAGCCTGCTTCCGCCTCCCTCTGCCTGCCTCTGCCTACTTGTGACTTTCTCTCTCTCTGTCAAATAAATAAATAAAATCTTTTTTAAAAATAAATTAAATAAATAAATTTCTTTCTGGGCTGGTTTAAAAAAACGACAACAACACTGTAGCACTTATTAAACAGTCAGGAATATATCCATCCCTCAAGTCCAATATTAAAAACAGTTATACTTAGTTTAAAAAAAAATTACACATGGTTTATAAAGAATAAAGACCTTCCAAGCATCCTATATAAGAAATGACTAAATGTCTCCTGAATAATAAAAGCCGTGTATTTATCTCAATCATGATAGATGAAACTTATAATACTTTTTAAATAACAAAATATATTTCATCGATCCTCACAACAAGGCTGAGAAAAATGAATGTATAATAATCATTTTTTTTTAAGAGGAGGGGTAGGGACAGAAGGAAAGAGAGAATCTTAAACAGGCTCCAAACCCAGCACAGAACCCTACACAGGGCTCAATCTCAAGAACCTGAGATCATGACCTGAGCCAAAATCAAGAGTCAGACGCTTCACTGACTGAGCCACCCAGAGGCCCCTATAATTAACATTTTTAAAAGTAAAGAAATAGGGGCCCCTGGGTGGCTCAGTGGGTTAAAGCCTCTGCCTTGGGCTCAGGCCCTGGTCTCAGGGTCCTGGGATCGAGCCCCATATTGGGCTCTCCGCTCAGCGGGGAGCCTGCTTCCCCCTCTCTCTCTGCCTGCCTCTCTGCCTACTTGTGATCTCTGTCAAATAAATAAATTAAATTAAATTTAGAAAAAGTAAAGAAATGTAGGGGCCCCTGGATGGCTCAGTCAGTTAAGCGTCTTCCTTCAGTTCAGGAAGTGATCCCACAGTCCTGGGATCAAGCCCTGTATGGGGCTCCCTGATCAGAGGAGAGACTGCTTCTCCCTCTCCTTCGGTCCCTCCCTCTCCCCCGCTCATGCTCTTTCTCACTCTCTCTCTCAAATAAATATGATCTTTAAAAAAAAATGGAGGCTTAAAAACACGGCTAGCCAGTGAATAAATAAGCAGTAATTACAAGTGCAGTAGCCTATAAATTTTAAACATCTAAACCAAAATTTAATGTGATTTCTACCACTAAAAGTCAGCCAAGGATTTCTGTTGTGTTGTTTTTTATCTCAAGAAATAATTTAAAAGGAATTGTAGAAATAAAAGAAGACAATTACCATAAATCATTCCTAAGGTATACATTCTTACAATGATTAAGAACTTGCTGCTTTTTTCCATAACAGTTGAGCTCCTAAATAAGGTTTGAAGAAATAACAGACCACCAGCTATAATTTGATCTTTCTCCAGCTTTGTCACCAAAATTGAAATACAAGCTACCATCATCTTTATCCTAAGCTGCAGTTGAGTTTTTCTATTCTTGCCCCTTCCAACCTATTTTTGGCAAAATCACAAGTCATCTTTTTAAAACACATATCTGATCATGTCCCTCTTAAAATATTCCCACAACTTCTCAATACATTCAGGATAAGATATAAAATATCACATGGCTCATGAGAGCCATCAATCTAGCCTAATGTGGTAACCTTATTTGTGCCACTATCTCCCTACATTCATTTCGTTTCAACACTACACCTTTTTTTAGTCCCTTTTTTAAAAAGTAAGTTCATTCTCACCCATAAGTATTTCAACATGGAATCTAGTAAGTATCTAGGTATGACTGATATTCTTTATATTTATCCTGCTTGGGGTTCACTAAGCATCTTGCATCTAAAATGTTTTTCATCCAACTTGGGAATTTTAGTCATGATTTTTTCAAATGTTTCTTTTCTACCACATTCATACCCTCAGTTCCTCCTGAGATTCCAATCACAAGCACGTTAGATCATCTGATTCTAACAGGTCCCTAAGGCTCTGTTGTACTTTCTCTCTGTTCTCTAGATTGAATAATCTACTTTTTTTTTTTTTTAAGATTTTACTTATTTGAGAGAAAGAGAAAGCACAAGTAGGGTGAGGGAGAGAGGAAGAAGCACACTCCCCACTGAGCAGGGACCTCCCCAATGTAGGGCTTAAACCTAGGACTCTGGGATCATGACCTGAGCTGAAGGCAGACATTTAATCAACTGAACTACTACCCAGGTGCCCCCAAATTGAATAATCTATTAACTGTCTTCAAATTCATTAAGTCTTTTTTCTACCCTCTCCAATCTGCTGCTAAGCCCATCCAGTAATTTTTTTTTCAATTTAATTATTGCAATCAATGCTAATTTTCAGTTCTAGGTTTTTTTATTGTTTGTATTTCTTTGCTAAGACTCTTTATCTCTTTACTCATTAACATCATAATTACTTGTAATTATTTGAACAGATCTTCCTTTAATTTCTTGAACATTTATAATAGTTGGTTTTTTTAGTTTTGTTTTGTTTTGTTTTATTTGTTTTTTAGAGAGGGAGTGAGTTGGGGGGTGGACAGAGGGAGAGGGAAAAAGAGAACCTTAAGCAGGCTGCATGCCCAGCACGGAGCCCCACATGGAGTTCAATCTTACAACTCTGAGATTGTGACCCGAGCCAAAATCAAGAGTCGGACATTTAACTGACTGAGCCACCAGGTGACCCTATAACAGTTGCCCTAATGTCTTTATCTGCTAAATCCAACATCTGGTCCATTTCAATGTCAATTTCTATTGACAACCCTATTTTTTCGGTATAGGGCATAATTTCTTATTTGCCTGCATGTTTAGTAGTTTTATTGTATGCTGGACATTCTGATGACACATTATAGAAGATTCTGGATTCTATTATCTTCCTTTGAAGAGTACTAATTTTAATTCTAGAAGACCACTCAATTAACAGCCTGATCACCTAAAAACTCACAAAGGTTTGGTAAAGGTTTATAAAGGGCAGGTCTGTAGGAGCACCTGGGTGGCTCAGTTGGTTAGGCATCCAGCTCTTGATTTCAGCTCAGGTCATGATCTCAGGGTGTGGGAGTAAGCCTCATGTTGGACTCCATACTGGGTGTGGAGTCTGTTGGGATTCTGTCTCTCTCTCTCTCTCTGCTCTTCCCTCCTCCCTCTCTCTTTCTCTCTCTCCCCCTCCCTCTCCCTCTCCTCCTCTCTCTAAAAATAAAAAATTTAAAAAATAAGGGCAGGTCTGTAGAAAGCCTAAGGGGTCTCAAAAGGCCCTCTAAATTGACAAGAATAATTTCTAAACTCTAGATACCTATGGTATTAACAAGTTCTTTCCAGTTTGGTTGGGCTGAAACTCCAATGTTTCTGAAAACTGCTTAACCTCGTATAGCTCTATTCTGCTTTTAACCCCATAGCAGTCACTCTCTAATAAGCCTGAGGCAGTCTCATCCTGTACATGTGAACCTCAGTCCTCGGCCAAGCACTTTCAGGGGTCTCCCATCATCTGCCCTACTACCTCTTGGTACTGTACCCCAAAGATGCCAGTTTCCAACTGTTTCAGATGTCCTAAACTGTGATCTCTACCTTCTTAGCTCAGGTGGGCCACCACTGCTTCAATGCCAGCTTACTGCACTGCAGTCAAAAAAGTATCCCTAGACAGAGATACACATCTCTGTGAATCGTGAGATTCATCTCATGCTTTTCTTTTCTCTCAAAGATTTACAGTCTTGTGTTGCCTTCTGTCCAATGCCTGGTAACAGCTGTCTCACATTTTTTCCAGTTTTATGTTGTTTATGACATAGAGGCTAGCCCAGCAGTCAAAAGTGGAAGATGTCCTCTACCTTGAATATAACCCCATCCCATTACCACCCAATTCCTCTCACCCTCTAGCTAAATGACTTTCTCTCAACCATTAGGTTTTACATGAAATATCACTTCCTCAGTGAAGCTTTCCCCCATCTTCCCCATCAGTGAAATCAAGTCTCCCTTTTATAAACACTTACCCTACCCTTTCATATCATTTACTACAAGTTTATAAATTACACAATTTTTTTGGTTTAGGAGTTGTATTAATGCCATCTCACTCACTTTAAGGGCAGGGATAGGATTACCTGGTTTACTACTTGCATTCCCTACTCCATACTCTAGTACCAAGCACCAAACCAAGCACACAGTAAGTGCTTAATAAGTATTTGCTGAAAAAAATAAATGTCAGATAAGACTATCTGTGAATAACATATGGTTCACAATTCACATGAAAATTTCACAACTCTAAAGAAAACATAAACTTCAGTTTTCAAAATATGTTGTTCAGGAGCCAGCAAAAATACTGCTATTTAAAATACTATAAAATTGAGCTAACCTGAAGAATTTCAAACTAAAGTATTTTATTTAACAGTATATCATATACAAACATACTCAACAATTCCAAGTTTTATAACTTATTATAGCATTTTATAACATTATTATAAAATCCTATCCCATACACAACCCAAAAGTACAGAATACCAAAAATGAAGACATAGAAGTAGTTTTGTTACTGTTTGGGGAAGGAAAGGTGGAATAAGATTATGAATATGTCACACCAAAACTTAGAGGAGACCTGGATTCTAGTGCTAACTTCAAAATAAGTGAGTTGTGAGACCTCAAACTGGTCATTTAATTTTTCTGGGACTCAGTTTCTTCATCCATAAAATAAAAAGTACTTGTAATAACTTCCACCTTTAGCATTCTATGAAAAAAAAATCTACGTTTTACATTTAAGTTTGAAAATACACAATTTCTTATTATTACAATGACATAAGTAAATTTTCACTTGCTTCTATGCTGATGTTTTACTTACCAGAAGTCAGATCTTTGTAGTTTTGTTGGTTTGTCAAAACCTGAGTAAGAACAGACCGCATGGCTCCTCCCATTTTAGTTAGATCTTCTAAAAAGGAAATTTGAGGTTCCAAAAGCTGAAGGACTTTGTTAAGGTCTTTCTCTGATGGTACATCAGCTGCTGAAAAAACATATAATTAACTTCCTTTAAAATATTTTGCTAAAAATAACAATATTTTATTCTTTTAAAATTATAGCAACTTGGATAACAGTATTTTGTAATCAAAAAAGTAATATAAGAACTCTGTTTAGAAGGTAGTTATCACTGGGGTGCCTGGATGACTCATCACTTAGGCATCTGCCTTTGGCTCAGGTCTTGATCCCAGGGTCCTGGGATTGAGCCCCATGTCGGGTTCTCTGCTCAGCGGAAAAGTCTGCTTGTCCCTCTACCTCTGCCCCTCCACCCCTCTTGTGCTCTCTCGCTTACTCTCTCTCAAATAAATAAAATCTTTAAAAAAAGAAGAAGAAGAAGGTAGTTATCCACCCAGCACCCAGCCTAAAGTAGACTCACTCAGGAATTCAATCCTCTGAGAAAAAGTAGATGGAGAAAAGAGATGACGTCATAAGGTATTAAACACTTAATATGGTTAAAAAGCATTCAATTTGAGGGCGCTATATTTTCCAGATATATAAATGTAAACATAACATCATTTCAAAATTTAATAGTGTTTAAGAAAAAGTTAAGATCACTTCCCAAAATAAGACAGAAATCAAATAATTTTGAGAGTAGTATAAGAATATTAGAACAAAATTATGTCAGCACTAAATTTAAACCAGTGTAGCAAATAACCCATCCTCTATAATAGTCTAAAAATAGAGACTCATGTCAGCTGGAGGTCAAAGCAAATAAAATAAAAAAATAACTGTTTTCATAAATATAAATGTTTTTACTAAGATAGCTTTTAAATACCAGAAAAGATATGCCTAGTAGAGCTGGAGGAAAAGAAAAGAAACTTGTATGGCAACTGAAAAAGAATATTTAAGAGGGAAAAAAATTTTTTTTCAGAGAAACTGAGGTCCTGATGAAATAAAAAATGAGATTTAAAGTTCAGACATAATTAGCTAAAAGGATGCATATAAGGGAGCTCATGGGGGTCCTGTGTTCCCAGGAAAGGGGACATCCATTTCATTCAACATTTATTTAGCATCTACTACATGATAGGCACTAGGAACCAAAACTAAATAAGACCTAGTTCCTACCCCCAAGGAATTCACAACCCAGTTCAAAGATGTTCTGTGAATGAAATTCTAGATAACTCTGAGTCCTAGGACCCAAATCAAAAAAACCTTAACTTTCTCAGTGGATAACTAATATTGTGTATTATATTCATCTTTATGTCCTCCCCCATGACTTATGTAGTAACATAGCAAATATTTAATTAACAACCGTTCTTCATTTGCAAGGGCTCTAGATGAATTGTGACACTCATCTGAGGATTATAGGGTGAAATGAGAAATGGAACGTAAGGCATCTGTCAAACAACAAAATCTCTGAGCTTCTTTTACCTCAGATTATAAAATTTCAAGTCCATTCTTTAATTTTAAAGTGATCACTACACAAAGTAATGTAGTAATTTTTCTTGCATAGAAAGAAGAAATGAATGTACAGCATAAGTGGTAATATAGAAAGGAAAGTTCATGAACCTAGGTTCATGACACTCATCTTAAGACAAAAAAGTGCTTCCATTCATTCCTTTGTATTTTCAGATAATGGTAACAAACAACTATCAAGGCTATGTATCTCTGTCATCTACCTATTAACAACTATTAAAAGTCCCTAAAGAAAAAAATATATATAATACTTTTATATGAATTACTCTCTGATCAAAATAATTGTAAATTTTAAGGTTCTCATAATAAATGATTTCTACTTATTACCTTTCTAAAATAGGACACTTATAACAAAAAGTGTAAATTTCCAAAAACTCTGTTAACTAGTATATGAGAAGTAGCACAAAGGCAAGTTCAATAACCCAGCTGGTCTCTAGTTCCTTCATTCCAAAGAGAGAGTAGTTTGGGGCTGAATCAAGATAATATTTCTCCCTATATTTTAAGACATATACTCTGAGAGGGGTGCAAGTTGTTAACAAGGGACTGTATATTTTGCTTAAAATGTAGAAATAAGAAGTATAAGTGTTTGCTTACAATGAGAATAACATGGTACTTTTAAAAACTATGAAGATGCTCTATGTTTCTTCACACTTCAATGATGGGGGATAGATAAATATGTGTGTCATAGTTTCAAACTGGGTTTAAGATTATTTATAGTAAATAAATAATATAAAACCTCTAAAAGTAATTCAAGATGCAGTACTTTAAATGTTAAAAATACAGAGCCCCTGGGTGGCTCAGTGGGTTAAAGCTTCTGCTTTCAACTCAGGTCATGATGTCAGGGTTCTGGGATCAAGCCCCACATCGGGCTCTTCTCTTCAGCAGGGAGCCTGCTTTCCCCCTCTCTCTCTGCCTGCCTCTCTGCCTACTTGCGATTTCTCTCTCTCTGTCAAATAAATAAATAAAATCTTATTTAAAAAATAAATAAGTAATAAAAATACAAGTATTATCAGAAAAGTAAAAGATTATAAAAGTTAATAGATTTGTTTCATACCACACTAATTGATATCTGTAATTCACAATGTGAGACTGACAACTTTAACAGATAATATCTAATTCCAAAATATTTAACTAAAGTATATTAGTCAAGATTGTGACTAAATCTTAAAAGGCAAGAATATCTATAATTTGCATGTTTCTTTTTTCTTTTCAATAATACCATGATGCTTACCCCCATACATTCTACCTGTAATATGGGAGTGAGCAATTTGACTCTCTCCTAAGTTGTTATATATGGAGAAGAATAAAAATATAGAGATATCTACAAAAAGAGAGAGAGAGAGAGGGAGAGAGAGAGGGTGAAATAGTAATTGATCTTCTAAAACTCTAAGTTAAATTCACACATTTCCAGGACTTCTTAATTCTGTTCTATCATAATATAATCGTAAGTAAAGTCGCTTTAACCCCAAAAAATGATTACTTCCTCATCTACAAAAGGCCAAGTAAGTTTGATCCTTAAGCATCTATGATCCCATGAGCAGAAAGTCCCAAACTGTGCCACTACAGGCTATCTATGAGGTTATATAATTGATGTATACTAAAGTATGTTTTAATTTAGTTTCTATTTCATAGTCATCTCATGAAACATGTTAAGCAAAAAAAATGATATCTGAAAAAATTCACCCTGTTATTAATGCTAAACTCTGTTAATTGGGAACTTAAAAAGAGTACTAACAAAAAGTAGATTAAACATACCTGGTTCATTATAGCCTTCTCTTAAATACTGAATAAGACAAAAAATAAATCTTGGGAGAACAAATTCAGACATCATCAATAAGTCTTTGGGGACACAGGGAATATTTGAACTTGATTTAATTTGATGCCTTTTGCAAAACCTGTAATATGAAAAAGAAAAACAATTAACAGTGATGTCTAATCTGCCAGGAACTTATTACCTCTATATAGAATATCCATAAACAGAACACAGGCCAGTATCAAAGCTGATTTATCACTCCTCTACAATTCTTAAGGAGACAAGTTAAAAGACTAGTTTTAATCAGTCTTTAAATATGTAGTTGAGGAGGATTTCCTCCTAATAAAAGACCATACACTAGTTAGGTGCCAACTAGAATACAAAAAGAAAATCTCATTACAGGATTTAATATTTTTTAACTGCAATTTATTACTTTCACATATTATTTTATTACTTCCACCCTTTACAAACCATTAAGTAGAAATTGATCATTTCCTAAGAATTCACATTTTCTATTCCTTAACTATTTCAAACTTACTGTATTAATGAATATGTAAGTGACAGACACACTTAGAGCTTATTTGAAAAGTTTATATAGTACACATAAGTATATATATTCCTTCTAATCTTATTTAGACTTATTTTAAGTCTATATGATTGATATACTTGAACAAAAATGAAGCAAACTACTCTGTATTCACAATCCAAATAAAAGACATTTTGTGGCAATACAAAATAACCACACTAAACATAAAATGCCCAGAAACAAATTTATTAGGAAGAGTGTAGAAACTATCTTAGCTAAAAAACATAAAAGATCTGAATAGAGAAAAACTACATTCTCAAACGGAAAAACCTAGTTTTTTAAAAGTCAGTTCCACCAAGCTTAATGCCATTACAGTTAAAGCACAATGAGACTAATCACAAACTGATTCTGAAGTTTCAATGGAAGAGCATATATGTGAAAAAAAATCAGTAAACTCAGAAAAAAAATTATTACTGATAGTGACTTAGACCTTAAAATGTAGTACAAAGCTATTATAATTAAAAATCTGTGGTAATACAATATCATCAGTAGATCACAATGGAGTCTAGAAAGAGACACGTAAATTTGTGAATTTAATATAAATATGGCATATCAGTTCAATGTGGTAGGAAGAAGACTTTCAATAAATTGCTTTAGGACAACTGATTTTTATGCAGAAAGTAAATTTTATTCTTATCTTACACCATATACAAAATATATTCCATATACATCAAAAGTGAAAAAAGTTACCATGAAAAAATAAACTATTCTCCCTCTATTACCTCAAAGTGTAGAAAGCATAACTAAGTAAAACTTTAAAACCAAAAGCCATAAATGTAAGACAAAAAAATGACTACATAAATCAAGCTTCTATACAGAAAACAATTACAAATTGGAAAAAATATTTATAAGAGGTAAAACAGATAAAGGATTTTATCTCTGATAATGAACACTTGAAAATAGATAAGAAAAAGAAAAAAAATCAATTCAATAGAAAAATTAGCCAAGGTCATGAATAAGTCATAAAAAAACTGCTGAATGGCCAATAAACATATGAAAAGATGCTCAAGTTACCTAATAACCAAAGCAATATTATTTTATTTATTTTATAATAAATAGATATTTTATAATAAAATAATTATTTATTAAATAAAATTTTATTGAAAATAAATTTATTTTATTTTTATTTTATTTATTTTATTTTGTTATTTCTTTTATTAAAGCATGAAAATTTTTAATTTAAAATTTAATTTAAATTTTATTTAAAATAAAAAATGAGGGACACCTGGGTGGCTCAGTCTGTTAAGCGACTGCCTTCAACCCAAGTCATGATCCCAGGGTCCTGGGATGAAGTCCAGCATCGAGCTCCCTGCTCTGCGAGGAGCCTGCTTCTCCCTCTCGCTTAGCCGCTCCCCCTGCTTGCACTCTCCTGCTCTCTCTCTGTCAAATAAATAAATAAAATCTTTTGAGAGAGAGAGAGAGAGAAAGAAAGAGAATTCCCTAAAGTGCCAGAGAATCCTTTCAGAATTTTTTAAAAAATAAAATAAATAAAATAAAATAAGGGACGCCTGGGTGGCTCAGTTGGTTGAGCCGCTGCCTTCGGCTCAGGTCATGATCTCAGGGTCCTGGGATCAAGCCCCGCATCAGGCTCTCTGCTCAGCAGGGAGCCTGCTTCCTCCTCTCTCTCTGCCTGCCTCTCTGCCTACTTGTGATCTCTCTCTCTATATCAAATAAATAAATAAAATATTTAAAAATAAATATGAGCAACTAGACCGTTTTGTGATGGCTTTAGAGAAAGGTTTATAGCGAAATTTTCTACTTGAGATCAGACAGTCACATCCTTATCAATCTTAATATAACTAGACGTTAAAAAAAAAAAAATCGGACACTGTGATGTTTGTGAAGCACACAGCACCATTTAGGAAGTGTTCTTACCAAACATGCTGAATTTGACACCAAGTCTCGAGAGCTCACTTCCATTTATAAGAAGTATAGGAGCTAAAGAAAAAGTTAAACACACCACAAAAAAGCAAACAAATCATGAATGTAGACCATTACATAGGACAACAGACTCAATTTCTGCAACCTGTCAGTGACAAGAGGAAAAAGGAGGTAGAAGGACTACCCTAGGTTTAAAAAAGCAACAAACATTGGAGAGGATGTGGAGAAAGGGAAACCCTCTTACACCATTGGTGGGAATGCAAGTTGGTGCAGCCACTTTGGAAAACAGTGTGGAGATTCCTCAAGAAATTAAAGATATAGAGTTACCTTATGACCCTGCAATTGCACTACTGGGTATTTATGCCAAAGAAGCAGATGCAGTACAAAAAAGGGCCACATTTACCCCAATATTCATAGCAGCAGTGGCCACAATCGCCAAACTGTGGAAAGAACCAAGACGCCCTTCAACAGATGAATCGATAAAGAAGATATGGTTCATATATACAATAGAATATTACATAGCCATCAGAAAGGATGAATACCCAACTTCTGTATCAACATGGACGGGACTGGAAGAGATTATGTGGAGTGAAATAAGTCAAGCTGAGAGAGTCAATTATCTTATGGTCTCACCTACATGTGGAGCATAAGGAAAAACATGGAGGGCATTGTGAGAAGAAAAGGAAGGGTGAATGGAGGGAAATCAGAGGGGGCAATGAACCATGAGAGACTGTGGACTCTGAGCAACAAACTGAGGGTTTTGGAGGGGAGGGGTGGGGGGTTGGGCGAGCCTGGTGGTGGGTACTGAGGAGGGCACGTATTGCATGGAGCACTGGGTGTGGTGCAAGAATAATTAATCTTGTAACACTGAAAAAATAAAAGTATTTGGGAATTAATTAATTAATTAATAGCTTGAGAGACTCAATAAATATAATGTGTGAACAGACTGTAACAAACCAACTTTAAAAAGGTATTTCTTTTGGACAACCAGGGAAATCTAATTATAAACTGGGTAATAGTTCATTAGATAATTTTATTAGGTGAAATAATGGCATTGTGGTTATATAAGAATGTTCATTGGTATTTTATGATATTAAAGAATTATTTTGTGTAGGTATGATGGTAGTAGCATTATGGTTATCACTGAAAAATGAAGTCTTATCTTTAAGATATAGCTATATAAATACTTAACAAACGAAATTAATGTATGGGACTTGCTTCAAAATAATCTGGTGGGGTAAACTGAAAGAGGCAGGAGTATACCAAGACGAACTATGAGTTGTTAATTGTTAAAACTGGGAGATGGATACAGGGGATTTATGCACATTAAGTAGAATGTGGGCCAATATCAAAGCCAATAAAGTTCTCCCTTCAGATTTTTAAGGCGCCAAGAGACTTTAGACTTATAGTTCTAATTGGTCTTTAAATTAAAAATGTCACTGAAGGAGCTTTTCCCCTAAAAAAAGATCATAGTAGTTGGGTTCATTATATGCATTGCTTTTATATATGTGTGAAATTTTCCATACTAAAAACCTAAAAATTTTTTAAAAGGAAGGAAATATTTGCATTTTTTAAAGATAAATACTGAAGCATGTCAGGGTGAGATGACAGTGTTTAGGATTTCCTTCAAAATACTTCAGCAAAAGAGAAAAAAAGGACAAATGAAGCAAATGTGGCAAAAATCTTGATAAATATTGAATCCAGTGATGGGTATATGAAGGTTCAATGCTCTCTTGTCTTTATATTTGTCCATGTCTGAAAACTTTAATACAAAAAAGCTTTTTCATCTTGAAGACTGAGGAAGATTCACTTTAATAATTATTCATTATTGGAAAGCACATTCAGAAATTTCTGTTATCATATACATGGAAGTGTAAATCAATCCAGTTTTTGGTGATATTTTAGCAATATCTAATAAAACTTTAAGTGCTCAAAAGCAAATGAGCAAAGGAAATTAAAAAAAAAAAAGAGAGAGAGAGAGACAAACCAAGAAGACTCTTAACTATAGAGAACCACTAATGGCTACCAGAGGGAAGGTGGCTGGGGGGATGGGTGAAATAGAGGATGAAGATACAAGAGTATACTCCTTGTGATGAGCACTGGGTGTTATATAGAAGTGTTGAGGGGCGCCTGGGTGGCTCAGTGGGTTAAAGCTTCTACTTTTGGCTCAGGTCTTGGGGTCCTGGGATCGAGCCCCACGTCGGGCTCTCTGCTCAGCAGGGAGTCTGCTTCCCTCTCTCTCTCTGCCTGCCTCTCTGCCTACTTGTGATCTCCCTCTCTCTCTGTCAAATAAATAAATAAATAAATAAATATATATATATATATATATATATATGCACACACATACACATAGAAGTGTTGAATCGCTACATTGTACTCCTGAAACTAATATGACACCATATGTTAACTATACTGGAATTAAAATTAAGACTTAGTTTAGGGCGCCTGGGTGGTGCAGTTGGTTAAGCAACTGCCTTCGGCTCAGGTCATGATCCCGGAGTCCCGGGATCGAGTCCCACATCGGGCTCCCAGCTCCATGGGGAGTCCGCTTCTCACTCTGACCTTCTCCCTTCTCCCTTCTCATGCTCTCTCTCACTCTCTCTCTTTCCTAATAAATAAATAAATAAAATCTTAAAAAAAAAAAGACTTAGTTTAAAAAACTTTAATAAATGTTCATACCCTACTCTAATATTTCTATTTCTAGGAATTTATTATACAGAATTACTCCTAAATTTTCAAGACTGTACCTACAGAGATGTTCATTATGGCACGGTTTGTAATCCAAACAAAGCTAGAAACAGCTCATGTGTTCAGAAGTAAAGGTTAACCAAATTATGGTAGATACATAAAATACTTTGTTAAAAACAATGAGGTAGATTAACAAGTACTGAAGTTGAATCATATCTAAGATAAATTATATGAGAAAATGCATAATGGTATATATATTATAGTGTCTTCATAAGTAAAATTTTGGAGAAAGAACAGGAAGGAAAATGTTAATACATGTAAGAAAAAAATATTTAGGGCTCAGTGGATTAAAGCCTGTCTTCAGCTCAGGTCATGATCTCAGGGTCCTGGGATCGAGTCCCGCATTGGGCTCTCTGCTCAGCAGGGAGCCTGCTTCCCCTTCTCTCTCTGCCTGCCTCTCTGCCTACTTGTGATCTCTCTCTCTGTCAAATAAATAAATAAAAACTTAAAAAAAAAGAAAAAATATTTATGCCAAATACATGTAACCCAAATTGGTGGAAATTAACCAGGAATATAATATAGCATACTTTACTTTCTACATTAACTCTACCTATAATGTTTGAATTTTATATAACAAACATATGCATAACTTTGTAATCAAAAGGAAAAAGTTCACACTAAGAGCAAACAATACATTGTGCCATTCATTTGGCTTTAATTCCACAATTTAAAGCATTAATTCTCAACCTTTCTGGGTTCATAGACTGCTTTGTGAATCTAATAAAAGTTATAACTTTCTTAAGAAAAATATATACACACACAAAAAATTAAGCATTCAAAGTGTTCACACACTGCTTAAGTCTATCCATCCTTAAGGTAGAACTTCCAAATGTTAGATCAATAGATTACAGTGCAGAGATACAAATCTCAGTCCTCAAGGCTGACAGATGGAAGGGTCTGAGCAGCCTCCTCAGTTGCTTCTGTGCCCCTTCCAAATACCGTTTCAACATCTATTATATTATGAAACAGGTTAAGAAGTAATATATATTAAGGTCCAAACCTATTTTTTTTTTTTTAAAGATTTTATTTATTTATTTGACACGGAGAGGGAGAGACCACAAGCAGGCAGAGAGGCAGATAGAGGGAGAGGAGGAAGCAGGCTCCCTGCTGAGCAGAGAGCCCGATGCGGGGCTCCATCCCATGAAGGTCCAAACCTTTATTTAAAGGGTTATATTATATATATATTATATATAAATATACATTTATATATTTATAAAGGGTTAAATATGGGGGTGCCTGGATGGCTCAGTCATTAAACATCTGCCTTCAGCTCGGGTCATGATCAAAGGGTCCTGGGATCGAGCCCCACATCAGGCTCCCTACTACTCAGTAGGAAGCTTGCTTCTCCCTCTCCCCCTCCCCGTTTGTGTTCCCTCTCTCGCTGTCTCTCTCCCTCTGTCAAATAAATTTTAAAAATCTTTAGAAAAAAATAAATAAAATAAAGGTAAATATGGTGGGGTGTCTGTCCAGAAGGTTCAGTTGGCTAATCGTCTGACTCTTGATTTTGGCTCAGATCATGATCTCAGGGTCATGCGATCAAGTCCCACATCAGGTTCTGCACTCAGTGAGGAATCTGCTTCTCTCCCTCACTCTCTGCTCCTCCCCTTACTTATGCTGTCTCTAATAAATAAATATTTTTTAAAAATAAAAATAAAGGTAAATATGGTTGTGTCAGGATGGACAAGCGGTCTAAGGCACCAGACTCAAGCACCTGCTTCATAAAGGTAAATGTGAATTAAAGAACTTCCTTCAGTTGTGACACACAAAATCTAAGCAAAATCAAGGCAATGTTTCTACTTTAAAAGGCTTTAAAATTAAATTTTTTAAAACCTGGCTTGTGCGGGCGCCTGGGTGGCTCAGTTGGTTGAGCAACTGCCTTCAGCTCAGGTCATGATCCTTGAGTTCCGGGATCGAGTCCCACATCGGGCTCCCAGCCCCACCGGGAGTCTGCTTCTCCCTCTAACCTTCTCTCCTCATACTCTCTCACACTTTCTCTGTCTCTCAAATAAATAAAATCTTAAAAAAAAAAAAAACCTGGCTTGTGTGATCAAAGATAATTTAATTACACTACCTAGAAGCATAAATATGAAGGATAAAAAAACAGATGAAAGGAATGCCAGAAAAATGCGAACATAGACACTAAAGGATGCAATGAAAAGCTGGACAGTTGAAAAGCAGGAAAAGAGAAAGGATTAGATAAAGAAGGGTACAGAAAGCTCTCTTAGACACTTTGCATGTAGAAACGAAATGAATTCAAAAGAGCTACTGGGCAGAGAGTGAAGAACAATTTGAACAGAGCTTCAAGTGGCCTCAAAGAGTGTAATTTCAACCTGGAACTATAGCCAAGGAACAAGAGTGGTCTAAGCAACCTAGGGACTGGGATTACAAAAGTATATCAGATGGCTATTGATTCAAAAAATTAATAGCCAAAAGACTTAAGAACCAAGCCTTGTGAGCTAACTTTAAATAACGTAGGACTATGCAATATGGGTATAACATATGATAAGATCAACAAAAAATATTGGTTTTTGTATTCCAGGTTGAACATAGTGTGGGAACTAAAGCATATTACATAGCAAGTGTTCACTAAAGACTTGAGGAAACAAAGACTAAATCTAATAATAGAACACCACAATGATTTCAACGGCTTTCAAGTAAAGAATAACCAGACTTCTTGTGAACAACAACAGAAAAGAAACAGATGCCCATTTAATAACACCTGCTTTTCAACAACATTTCGAAGAACCACTATATGCCTGGCACTTAGGCCTCAGGAATAAAAGGGCCTTTCTCCCTTGGAGCTAACTTTCTATTGGGAGGCTGGGGGAAGAGAGACAGAGAAACAAACAAACAAAAAAATATATATGAATAGTAAACTCTACAAAAATAATCTGGCAGCATGATTTATATAATGGGTTTGAAATGGAAGGCCTTTCTGGAAACGTGATATTTAGGCTCCAGACCAAATGACATGAAGGAGCTAGGTTAAGCATGCAAAGCTCTGTACGTATACTCTGAAGGGGTCTGACAAATGTAACTGGATATAAACAGGTATTAAAGTTCTCTCCCCAAGGTGGACAGGGAGAGGCTTTTCTAGACAACTAAGAAGGCTCAAAAAAAAAAAAAAAAAAAAAGCAGGAGTAATGCATTCACAACAGCAGATCATGGATCACAAATACTTTCTTCAAGGAATCCAATAGTTTCGGTTTTTTAAGATTTTATTTATTTGACAGAGAGAGACACAGCGAGAAAGGGAACACAAGCAAGGGAGTGTTAGAGGGAGAAGCAGCCTTCCGCCGAGCAGGGAGCCCAATGCGGGCTCCAACAGTTTTGAATGATTAAGAAGACTAAATATTCCTTAGTGAACAGGATATTTGGGCAATAATAGAAAGGTTGAACAGAACTACAGAAACAGTTAATAAAATGACCTGTCCAAATTTTATCTTACCTTAGCTTCTAAAAATTGAAGTATAACTGACAGAAAATTGCC